>CM062254.1:44303757-44728267 GCA_031216405.1 Syzygium malaccense | reverse complement strand
TGACATGTGCTTGCGTGGCGTAACATTAGAATTTTGTTTTTAAAAAGTAACTGTTCATCGCGAGTTACTGTTCATCATTTTTGAAATTACTGTTCATCGTCTTCTTGTTCGGCCAAACTCTTTTGGAGCTCTTCCAGAGCTCGTCTGTTGTTGCCTACTACTGCCTAGACCTCTGGAGCTTCGCTGTAGCTGCCGACCATGGCAACCGTGAGCTTGAAGCTTGGCCATGGCCGCTCAGCTCAAGCTCGAAGCTTGGCCATGGTGGCCGCTCGAGCTCTTCCTTTTCTTTGCCATGGCCAAGCTTCGAGCTTACAGCTACCATGGTCGGCAGCTACGACGAAACTCCCAAAGGTCTAAGCGAAGATCCACTTCGGCCAAGCTTCGAGCTCGAGTAGCCACTATGGCCAAGCTTCAAGCTCGAGCGAAGCGGCCATGGCTAAGCTTCGAGCTCGCAATCGCCATGGTTGGCAGCTACGACGAAGCTCCTAGAGGTTTAGGTAAAGATCCACTTTGGCCAAGCTTCGAGCTCGAGCCGAGCGGCCATGGCCAAGCTTCGAGCTCGAGCCGAGCGGCCATGGCCAAGCTTCTAGCTCAAGCCGAGCAGCCATGGTCGAGCTTCTAGCTTGCTGTCGCCATGGTCAGTAGCTACGACGAAGCTCCCGGAGGTCCGGGCGAAGATCCACTTCAGCTAAGTTTTGAGCTCGAGCGACTGCTATGGCCAAGTTTCGAGCTCAAGCGGAGCGACCATGGCCAAGCTTTGAGCTTGAGTTGAGCGGCTATGGCCAAGCTTCCAGCTTGTGGCTGCCATGATCGGCAGCTACGACGAAGCTCCCGGAGGTCTAGGCAAAGATCCACTTCGGCCAAGTTTCGAGCTTGAGTGGAGCGGTCATGACCAAGTTTCGAGCTCGCGACTACCATGGTCGGCAGCTACGACGAAGCTCCTGAAGGTCCAGCCGAAGATCCACTTTGACCAAGCTTCGAGCTCGAGCGGAGCAGCCATGGCCAAGCTTCGAGCTCGTAGTCGCCATGGTCGACAGCTATGACGAAGCTCCCAGAGGTTCAAGCAAAGATCCACTTCGGCCAAGCTTCGAGCTTGAGCCGAGCGGCCATGGCCAAGCTTCGAGCTCGTGGCTGCCATGGTTAGCAGCTACGACGAAGCTTCCGGAGGTCCAGGTGAAGATCCACTTCGGTCAAGTTTCAAGCTCGAGTAGCCACCATGACCAAGCTTCGAGCTCGAGCCGAGCAGCCATGGCCAAGCTTCTGGCTTGCGGCTGCCATGGTCAGTAGTTACGATGAAGCTCCCGGAGGTCTAGGCAAAGATCCACTTCGGCCAAGTTTCGAGCTCGAGTGGAGTGGTCATGGCCAAGCTTCGAGCTTGTGGTTGCCATGGTCGGCAGCTACGACGAAGCTCTCGAAGGTCCAGGCGAAGATCCACTTCGGCCAAGCTTCGAGCTCGAGCCGAGCGGCCATGGCCAAGCTTCGAGCTCGTGGCTGCCATGGTCGGCAGCTACGACGAAGCTCCCGGAGGTCCAGGCGAAGATCCACTTCGGCCAAGCTTTGAGCTCAAGCCGAGTGGCCATGGCCAAGCTTCGAGCTGGCAGCTGCTATGGTCGGCAGCTACGACGAAGCTCCTAGAGGTCCAAGCGAAGATCCACTTTGGCCAAGATTCGAGCCCGAGCGGCCACCATGGCCAAGCTTCAAGCTTGCGGCCGCCATGGTCGGCAGCTATAACGAAGCTCCCGAAGGTCCAAGTAACAGTGGGCGGTGACGAACGAGCTCTGGCCGGGCGAGAAGACAATGAACAGTAACTCGTGATGAACAAAGACTTTTTTTGAATTTTTAAAATCTTTTTCTTTCTGATGTGACGTCAAGCGAGTGCCACATCAGAGTTTTAACGGAGATTTTTAACAGAACCCTAACGGAGGATAAATGTGTCACAATATTCATAATTTGGGATTTTTTATGTCATAAAAAAATTTTTGGAGCAAATATGTCACGATAGATATAGGCCCCGTTTGGTTCAGCTTTCCGAGTCTGGAAAGCTGAAAGTTGGCATTTGGAATGCCGTTGGAATGCCGAAAGCCCAAAGCTGGTTAGGACCAACTTTGGGCGTTCAGCATTTCACAAATGCTAAAGCCTATTTTTCCCTTCCCAAATTGCCCTCACTCAAATTTCTTTATTTCGATTTTGCCCCTTTTACTGTTCGTCTTCTTCACCGGGAGGGTGGCCAGCGAGGGCGATCTAGCTAGCGAAGGGCTAGCGAGGGGCCGGCGAGGTCGCTCGAGCCCAGGCGGTTGTCGCCTGGGTTGGGTGACCTCGTCGGCCAGATCCGCCCTCGTCGGCCCTTCGCCGGCCACCCTCGCCGGTGAAGAAGATGAACAGTAGTAGGGGCAAAATCGGAGAATTAAAAATAAAAACTACCAAAGCCCTTTGCAAAAAAAAATTTGCTAAACACCACTTAGGCCAAAGTAGCTTCACAAAATTTTTTTTACCAAACACCACTTACATTTTCCCAAATGACGTTTACCTAAAGGTATTTTCATTTCCCTAAATTACATTTGAAAAGCCGAACCAAACGGGCTCATAGTTTGTGATTTTTGGTAGTTTTTTTTTCCTAAAAATTATTTTGCAGGCCGAAACTTTCCCGCCTTTTTTGCCATCTCAGTCGGCCCTTTTGGTTGTACGCACTCGAGAAACGCCAAACGCTGTCCTTTCGAGCATTGTTTCACCTTCCATTCCAATCTCCACCGAAAAACGAGGAGCTCATCAGGCTCGACGACGTGGAGCCCCTTTCCCCTCTGGAAGATCGCCTCCTCCTCCAGGTTCTTCCTCGATCTCTCTAAGGTTGCTTCTCGCAGATTTCTGATCAGAATGCGGCGTCGCTTTGTTCCCCTCAAAACTGGTGACCGTCGATCGATCGATTCGTTCACAGATGGGAGAAAAGGCCGATTTCTCCGTCGGTGCTCCTCGTGTCGCCGGCTTTCTCTGGTAACCGCAATTGCATGACCAGGTATGGACGTTGTTGCTCCGTCGTTGCTTCTGCTTGAGCTGGAAATTCTCTGTCTAGCTATGATCTTCGTATTCCTACCTTTCGACTTAACTAGATTGATGTCGAGTGAGGGCGAGGTCTGATGCCCCTATTCCTGCGACTGAAATCAAAACCTAATTCGGTGATCGGCGCGATGTCTTTCGGAAGAGTCGCTCGGGAGATGCTGATCTCCCGAACGAGCTTTGAATCTCGGCGTGCCGTTCGTTTGCGTCTTTTTCCTTGGTTGAAATCCTTTTAGTAAGGGGAAAGCATCATCGCCGTCATAAGACGAGGTACTGCCGCTCGAGATATATCAACATTGGTCGGTTTGATAGAGGCTCTGTGAAGTTAGGGGATCCGCACTTGAACTAGATGATACAACTTGGGCTGGGTCAGTTTTACCTTCTTATCTTGATACGCAGGAGTACACACCGGTTAGCGTAATAGTTATACTCGGTGTTAGTGCATACTCCATTTTTCTCAGGTACTTTCTCGTATCCTATCACCCATCTTTTCCCTGATATGTGAAAACAAGGCTTATGTGATCAGTCAATGTTTCGCCTAGCACGTCCTAGTATCCGCAACGGAAATTGCATCATGGATATGGGAGACATTTTGCTCCGTATTTCATTAGAAATACCTAACTCTGGAAAGAGTAAGCATGTTTGGGTTTCGGTGCCCTCAAGGTGAGGCTAAAGAACACGACAAACATCTAATCTTAGCCTCTGTTAATGTTTTGTTAAGTCAATTTTGGAATGTAGACAATGTGTTGCAGGGGTTCTATGGCACTACTTGGAAGTTCAGAATGCTTGATACTGCAGAGATGTCCAGTCTTAACATGTATGCGCTCACAGATGCAAATGCTCAGACCTGTTTCTACTGTTTTAGACCATAATTTGGATATGCTTAGTCCCAAATGGGTGCTCCACTGCACTAGAGCTAAAGTTCTTCTAGTTTGTTAGGTATGGATGATCTGCCCTCATCTGGGCAGGAGTTCATCTAGAGTCGGTCAATTTGTACCTTTGCCCACTATTAAAACAAGGCGACATCTAAGTTTGATTTGTCTTGGGAATCTGAATGCACTTAAAACAAGATTTCAAACTATGGGGCTTGGTCATGGTGAACTCACGGTAACGTAAGTTCAATTGTTTCGGGTAATTGGTCGAAAGTTTATTTGTGCTGAATCGCATTAATCAAAAGTAGAGTAGATCATTTCACTAAATCTTTGTCTTGCAAAAGTAAAATAATTGTGTGTGTAGTAAAGTGTAGTCATTCAGTTACTTCATCTATTTTGTGGTATATCATTTTAATGAAGAGTAAAATAGTCTATCTGTTGGGAAAAATTGGTTGTTTATAGTAAATATTACTTGATCATGGTAAATTATCTCATTGTACTAGACAATTTCAACAAATAAAGAATTGTCAATAGTGAACCTTTTTTTTGGCCAACCGGTAGTCAACCTTATTCACGTAAATCATATTTGTTCTTAGTAAACTTTTTCATTTCAACTAAAACATTAATTAAATAATCATTTCACCTAATAAGCATATGCATAATTTACACCACATTATATTGAGAAAAAATAAAATTAAAAAGTGGAGAGAGGGAGAGGTGGCTCGAACCTCTCCGATCGCTAACAATAGGTCCTCCAACACCTTTTGCAGCCGCACCTGTTGTTGGAGAGAGCAGCACGAACCTCTCCGACCGACAAGGGTCGCATGACCCTTGATAGATCTGAGACAAGGCAATCCTCACCGATGGTTGGTGAGGGTCGCACTGTCCTCTCTAGCGACATGCGAGGGTCGGCATTGCTCGTCGATGCAGTTGGCTTCCACTACCTAGCCACTTTCCTTTTTGTTTCTTTTTTCTATTTTCAATTTAAAAATTTTTCTTTCTGTGTTTTCTTTTAGAAAAACTTCTTGTTTTGTATGTTATTTATCTTTCTTTTGACTTTGCTTAGTGCGTTCATTAACCGTTTTTTAGTGGACTTGATTAGTTTTTGTCAATATTAGATATTGCTAACAATTATACTTTTTAATTCAATATTTGTACTTACTACACCTGAAATATTAACCACGAATGAGATTCGTTTACCTTATTGATTATTTGTTTACTAAGCATAAGCAGCTTTTACTAAGATCAACGAGCAACATGATCAACAGTTTAAAAGATGGATGGTGCCGATTGATTGTAATATTTTTTAACAGCGAGTGATTTAATTTTATAATTGGATCACTCGACCATACAAGCCCCCTTGGATTGATGCTTTCTCGGGTCTGAACTTACCTTTGTGGAATAGTATGTTAGAAAATATGTGTTCTCTGAGTTATTTTATAGCATATTCTTGTGTACGACAGATTGAAGGGACTATTTGACAGCTGAATGTGACCTTTATATGGGTTTATGTGAAGTGAATGAAACTAGGAACACCGTGGAATTTTTACTAGGTGTCGGAGCATTTGAACTCCAACTTTTCCTTTTCTCCCGGGTGTAATGTTGCCTGAATTCAACTCCGCTCTGAAAACCGCCAAGTTTGCTTCTTTTTTTAACAGATTAATGAATGTAAGAGGTGCCAATTTGTCTATTGTGCAACAGCAAGCAATTTTTCCGTTGAAAAGCGAAAATCAATGAAGAATGAACCATCGGTCGTTCAGCTTCCAAATAAAGTTGGTTCCCGCGTATTATGTTAAGTGTAAGTCAGATATGAGATGTGAGACATTAAGAGCGAGAAAATTTTAGTACAGGAAGCTCCTTGCCTTACTACAATGACTGGACCGTCTCTTAAGTTAACAACCGTTTTTCTTTGTGGTTCACGTTAATGCAGTTGGATCGGTTGGACTGACAAATGGTTGGTTGAAAACGGGTGCACTCCAGTGATAGCAATTTAGCAAACCTTATTTTATGCTCAGCTTCTTTGTCTGCGTTCTTACATACATGAACTGCTACGCGAGGGACGAAAGCTGGGGTCTCGGGTAGATTAGAAGATGAGAGGACTTGGTTTAAGGACTGCATTTTTGGTATTAAAGCTTGGCCATGCCTCGTTGGGAGCTGATAAAACAGTTAACAATAATGATTCGTACTAGCAAAATCTGTAGTCTCTTGGTGCCACTTCTTGTCCGAGCCCACCAAGTGCCACTATAATGCTTAAGCTGCCCAAGTTGTGTGTCACCGTGACGTTACGTTATGCATCAAAACTTTATTCCTCGGCGAAATCAATTCATTATGCTAAAGGTTCATACCACAGACTATGCATTCTTTTGCTTTTGCCGTACTTTTTTAATGCATGATCGGATGAGCACTCCTTAGTCTTGAGCATGAAATCATTATAATGCACATGGGCCTGATTAAAAAATTATGTCGTGATGGTTTTTTTTTATTTTGGGTTCCTGTTTAAATAATAATACACGAGAGCATTCGTGTAGCTGTATCACTCGAAGTTTTTTATATTAGGTAAAGATTGAAGATTCTGTGTAGATGCCGGGAATTTCTGGTCTGAGGTTTTTTGGCGGATGTTCCGGGCGACCATGTATATATTATTCTTTTTATGTCAAATTTGGGTTCTTTGAGGTTTAATTTTGGAAAGTAGCCAACTTAAATAGAAAACCCTTTTGAGAGTTCCGAGGATCTTGACAAAGCAGACCCAACTACAGCTTGGCCTAATGCCTAATTTATTTATTTTATGAATAGAATGGTTATTCAATTCCTCTTTGGTTTTGGTCGAGTTCTATTATTTGATTAATCTCAGCTTAGAGCCCGAGGTTCCCTTGACCAAGCCAGCCCTTTTCCCATCTTATCGTTTCCAGTTCCCACAGGCCTTTCGAGGTAACTTCTCCGAGCATTGCACTGTGAAGAAGCTGTTTGACAGCGCTCGGCGATGTTCCCACGAAACCTCCACCCATATATAAATTATTTTACGGCCAGTAAAAAAAAAAAGAAGTGTGAATTATTTACGGGAAAGCTTCGAACGGCAACGCCGAAGATTTGGAGTTACATGTCTTGGAAATGAACTCTACCCAAAAAAAATGGCAAATTAGATTGACGACCCCCAAATTCGGAGGTCTGTCACGAAATGGACTTTGCCAATATAAGTAAAAGATTAGATCTGACGGGGAGTTGTTTCGAATTTCAGAACGTCCAAATAAGCATGAGCTGTTTGATGAAATGGGTCACTTGACTATTTTAGTGTAGTGTGGGAACATCGCATGATTGATTTATGAGTTATTTCGCTAATAGATTTGGTACGTGAGTGAAGTTGTGGTTTAACTATATAGTTTGGTCATTGCCTCTATAGCACGTCATATAAGTGCCTCCAAAACTAGGTGCCCCTCTATGCCAGACTAATAATAAAACCGAAACGTTGTTTTCCTCTTTATATTTTGAATAGCAAAGAGGCACCAGAAAGCAAAGACAAGGAATCTGTCGGGCAAAGAGAGCACGTAGTAGGTCTAGGAAACTTATCTCAAAGAATGTAGACAGGATGGTGAGGTAGATCTTATGCCTCATGAAGTGAAACAATTTTCAAGTTTTGAAATCTTTATTTATGTGTTGCTAATTCAACAATGCTAAGAACGTCGAGATCGATATATTAAGTTGATTTATAAAGTAATGAAACAGGTTGGAAGTGAAATCACTAATTGCTTTTAGGCACTCGATGCAAAATGACCAAATTTGAGTTAATCAACTTTAGTACCTCTAATGTTAATATAAATTTATTTAATGTATGGTGATAGGAGTGAATGGTGATTCGGTCACTACATGGTGGGATAACGTGAGCTCTGGAGAGACTAGTTTCATGTCCACGGCGACCTAGTCGTCTACTTTTGCAAAAGGAGTTAGCAAGGAGGAAAGACAATGCCTTTGTGACAGAACCCATTTAACATTAGCTTTGATACCAAGTTGTCTAGTGCAACTGGAGGCGATATTGCATCATAAGTCTCCATTGGTGTCAATGTTTTTGCCCTTTTCCGTTTCGTTCATCCATTTTTCACGATCAATGTTCAGAATTTTGCAGCGCGCACTGTTTGTAAATTGCCCTTATTTCCATGAAAAACGATGTCAGGATCATGGCGCATCCCCGTGCATTTCCCAGGATGGATAACTAAGTCACAAAAAAAATTACATGATTCTATAGTGAAGGCGTAAAGGTCAAGTGACATCCAACTGCTTTTTAGTTGGAGGGGACTGACTTGGTGCGCGAATGCTCAGCCCCGTCCATCCTCCTCCTTTGCCTTTCCTTACTTAATCGCTCGAATTAACAAAAGCCTAGTCTACTGAGATCAAAAGCAGTACCTAGGAGTCTGCAAAAGCTATGCCTGGCTGGACCATTACCCAAGTTTCCATTTTTGTTGGCTAATGCAATTTGCATCCCCTATGATGATGTCCCAAGATACGTGGCTGCGGTTCCCCAATAATGCTTTGTTCGGCTTATTTTAATCTGAGATTAGGTGGCCGCATAATCCCTGTCCAGAGCTCACAGTTGAAATTTGAGTTCATTGTATGCGTTTCGGCACCCGTAGCTCCTCGGGTTCTTATTCAACTAGTTAGATTTGCTAGCTCTATCATCGTCTCCCGTCGTACCAAAGTGTCGTTTCTCTTTCTCGTGGGGTTTGGGAATTTATGGCTCCGTCCTTCCGCAATGAAGTTCGAAGCCGCCCCCACCTACAACACTAAAACTAAAGAGGAGACAAATCCAAATCCGAAACGAACAAGTTTGGGAGACGGCCAAACCTAGAAGGCAAACCTTTATGCTTAAGATGGGAAATGATGGTTACGTCTCTCGAAAATGATTTTTGGTTGCTGGTGCTCTTGTAATGAAAGTTTGAGAATGAACGTTTCGTCCCTCCGAACACCACCACACCCCACACACCGCCCCCCGCCCCCCCACCACACCCCCCCCCCCCCCCCCCCCCCCCCCCCGCGACACACCTCCACTATGCTGATGATGCATCATCCTCCACGACACACCTCCACTATGCTGATGCTGCTCGTAGTGGCCATGCAATTGCCACTTCTTTGCCCTGTGTGCCCGGAGTCTATATTCTGTGAGTCTTCTTTCTTTTCCCCTCCCCTTTATGGCCTGACCCCATCAAAAAGGTTGGAGATATGATTGACAGGGATTTTTATTTTCTCTCATGCTCGGTTCAATTTTTCACTATGCATTATACTTTACCTCTCCCCAGAGCCCGTGTGAAAATCATAGCTAAAGTTGTTAGATGCTTAAAATGCGAAAAGCGAAGCAAAGCTCCGGTACGAAAAGTTAAGTCATTTAATATGAATTCGAATTTCACTTTGAGATATGAATAGTATATTTGACCGATAAAGACTTGCAAGATGGAAAATGTTGGTCCGCTAGAGAAAATCGATGGTGTTACTCCATGGGAAAGCTCTCGAGCGGTCGTTTTCACGACGGATTTTCCTGTGAACAGAAATTAGATGTGGCTTCGAACATGATGATCCTGGTGAATTGGCTTTGAAGCGGTGTTCTTGCACACGCTCAATCCAAAAAAGCGAAAGGTTGGTATTTAAGCACAGGCTAATCTTTTGTGGGGCACATATTATCAGACAGGTCTAATTCAGACCCACACTCCCGTCTCCTTGAATCCTAGGAGGAGTTTGAAACCTCGATATCCTCCAACGCCGTCCACATATCCTTAACTACTTTTGATCCCCACTGGCCAGGCCTTGTCTTGAATCTTGAACACCACAATTTCATCTCTGTCAGGACGTAAGTGAAGCGTGGTTATGTCCGGCAAAAGGGGTGGAATTGACGGGGGAGGAAGGGTCGTGGGTTGGCTGGTCTCATTTTTTTTTTTTGGGTCAAAAGTTGGTGTCATTTAAGACGGGGCGTCGCACGGTATTTTGGGAAAGGGAAGTACTTTTACGAGGAGGGTATTGTTGTTGATATACACGTTTCTTGTCGAAATGACTGTTTAAAAAAAAAACATTTGCATATCGCAGCTTTTCTTTGGCCAGTAAAAAACATCGATGCTTTGGTCAGTTTGATGAAAAATTAACGGCGTATTTATTGTGCATAGTACTTCGACCGACACGGTTGTTCCACTGGGGTCAAGTTCATTTCTTGTTTTTTGTCCTTTTCAAGTAGAAACGTCCACTTCAAAGTTATGATGAGCGTGAGAAATGGAGAATTATCTTACTCAGAATGACTTTCACGTTCAACTTCTTCTAATTTTTCTTAAAGAGTTGGACTCTAATTGGTTCCAGAGCATCTTGGGCATGTTCAAAATGCATACGAGGGGATATGTAAGGTTATCTATTGTTATAGTTCGCAAAACCAGAATATGCTTTGTTTTTTTCATTTTGGCAAGAAAGTTCAAGGCGCACTTTTGCCAGAAACGGAAACTTGGAAATAATAAAGGGGCCTCATAACATTGAAGCATATATTATTCAAAGAATTTTCATCGCAATTTCGAAAGGTCGGATTATTTTTTTTTTTTATAGTTAACGCGAGAAAAGAGGTTTAACAAACAAACAATGAGAAAAAGAGGGTTGTATAATGTTTGTGCATTAGGTGCCGTCCGTCCGTGCCTTAAGTCGATATGACCACTTCCTTCCCCTCTAGAATAAACACTCCAAAACCTGACTGCCTATGGCTAATTGGCTACTTCTCCAACTAGGGAATAAGAAATTCAGGGCATAGTCCTAAACGGGTTTTGCTTACCCCCGTTCATCAAGACTGGAGAGTCGAGAGGACCGAGGGGCCATGCTTAGTTTTAAGCAGATTTAAATTCCTGCGGACTTCATCTTCGTCAAGTTGGATGAAAGGAGAGGAAGTTTAATATGAAGGAAGGGAATTTTTTTTATTAAAGAAAGAAGAAGAAGAAGAAGAAGTCGGACAGCAACAACAGGGATCTCCCTCTATCGATCTCCCTCGTGATGGAGCCCAGCAAGGAAGGAGGATGGAGGCAACGGGAAACGACACAAGAGAACTCCATCGTGGACTCCTTTCTCTCTCTCTCTCTCTCTCTCTCTCTCTTCCTCTCTGTGTACTTTTGTGAAACAACGCGAAAGAACCACATTGTTATCTCTCTCTTTCCCTCTCCGTGTGTACTTTTATCATGCCCTCGAACACAATACTTGAAAAGTTGAAAGTAACTACACCCTGTCCCTTTCCCTGCCACTCGTTCTCGGGTTTTTGTTATTATTATTTCATCTCTCTGTCTCTGTCTCTGTCTCTGTCTCTCTCCTTGGATTGCTTTTGCATACTTCTCTTTCTTCCATGCTTGGGAGGTGAGGCCACCAGATCAAAAAGGAAGAGGAGGCTCGCGACCCTCTCTTGCTTCTTGACCCTTTCGTTCCGATTTCCTCTCTCTCTTTCTGAGGCTGACACACACTCACCCCCACTGTCTCACCCAAATTTGGACACATTATCCATTTCTCTGTTGCGCCTCTCAATAATTTCCACTATAGAAACCGGTCTCTCTCTCTCTGGTGCCTCGTAGTGCAAACCGTTGTTGGGTTTGGAAGCACTCGTGGCTGTGAAATGAAGGTCATCTTCTTCTTTCAATTTTTCGCACTTGTTTTTTTATCGTTCCCATCCTCATGTATGTCAGCCTCTGAATTTACTGCTTAATTGGTCCTCAACTCGCAGTCTCTCTGACTTTTGAGGTTTTTCCTGCTGTTAGGCAGGTCGCGAGTGACCAAGATGTCTCTGCAGTTCTTGGGACCTTGATTCTTGGGATTTCTCAGGTGCCCGGGATTCCACCTTTTCTGGAGCTTTATTTGTGAAGGTTACTTGTCGTTTTTATTTTTCTTTTGATGCATAGCCGTCTTATGATTTTTTTTTAACTGGGTCTGTACTGCAATTCAACATGTCAGTGCACAATTGGGTATAGTGTGCCTCTATGTTTGTGTTAAATTTAATCCTTTGAAGAGAATGCACGGAAGTCTGATTTCGAAATTGATCTTGAATTCTGTAGCAGCACGGTTATTGTCGATATTGGACTTAGTGTGCTGCAAATCATTGTGAATTGTGTAAAGTTAACCTTTTACTGGAGCCAGTGATTTTGATATGATTAGAAAACTGTCCACGCGTAACATGCCTCCATTGTGTGTATCTTAAATAATCATGTTTGATGAATCAAGATTTTATGTTCTGGGAGATGAGAAGTGTAGATTCTTGAGTAGACCACTCTCTCCTTCTGGAACTTTTTTCTTTGGTCTAAAATTTCTTGAGCATGGATGCATCTGGTAAAGACAGTTTTGAATCTTTAAGCTCCACAGACTCAACAGTTTTGCCTGCATCTGGCAGAAAACGTTATCTTTTGTATACACATAATAGTTTACAAGTAACAAATGTCGCAGTACACATCTGATGTGTGAAAAGCAAATATTAACATCTTACTTACTGATATGATGGAAACGGTTTAACTCTCTTGCCATGTCCTTCTTTCTTCTGTGAGCATAATATGGAGCTAAATGTTTACTGTTAAGTAGACTTGTAGCTTTTGGTCTGGTTATTTGGGCTGAAGCACATCATAATCCATGGATGATAGGATGAGACAGAGTTCAGGTAAGGGGAAGAAAAAAGTAGAAACAGAGAAGGAAATTTTATGGACTACAACCTCACAGCTCCTTGGAGTTGGGACTAAATTGAAGACAAAGAAGGATTTTAACGGATTGGTTCAGTTTTAGGGTCGTGCCGCGTGGAGCTACATAACAGAGGGGAGGATTGCCTTGTGGACTTGAAGCTCAGGATTGGGGGAGTTTGGAGGAGAAATCTCGGGAGAAGCGGGACAATTTTGAGCTTCTTTGATGGATTCGTCATCAAATGGATCGTTAAAACGGGCTCGAGCTCCTGGTTTTGGTAGCCAAGTTGCTTCTTGCTTGGTTGACGGATGTGATTCTGACCTTAGTAAGTGCAGAGACTATCATCGCCGGCACAAAGTGTGCGAGCTACACTCGAAAACCCCTAAGGTTATCATTAGGGGTCAGGAACAACGGTTCTGCCAGCAGTGCAGCAGGTGAGGATTAATCAGTGTCTAAGGAACACTCAATTCAATTCCTATTGGTTAATTGACTGCCTTTCTTTTAGCATTAGCTTGTGAAATGGAAAATTTTGTCCAATCAACTTGCATTGGTCACTCTTTCAATCATCTATATTGCTCTTGTTTCCTTCATTATTCGACAGGTTTCATCATGCCCTGGTATCACATCTTCAGCTTTACTATCAAGTATTCAAGTGGAATGGCATGATTGACCTAGAAATCAGACATTGACATGCCTTTTGTTTCACATTTGAACTGAGCTCAAACTGGTGACCTGTTCAGGATGTACAAATGGTTTGTTGGCCATTAAGCATTTAATTAGAAAATCAAAATGCGTGATGCTTTTTGAGTCAACTTCTTGAAACTGTCTTCCAGTGGCTAACGATTTCTGAGCACAAAGCTACTTACCATCAGAAACAGCTATATACTTAAAAGCAATGTCTCCTAGAAAAGTATTCATTTCTTGCGGTACTTCCTTTTTTGGGGCTTTCTGCTATGTATCATGCCTGTTTTTCGAATCAGTGCATGTATCTTTTACTTGAGCTATTTCTGACTTTCTCTTAAAACAGCCATAACCATGTATATGAAGTGTGCGCTACAATAAATGAACCTCCTCTTTGTTGAACTCTTTTGGACAGGTTTCATTCATTAGCGGAGTTTGATGATGTGAAGCGAAGCTGCAGGAAACGTCTTGATGGTCACAACAGGCGTAGGAGGAAGCCTCAGCCCAACCCCTTGTCCCTGACCGCTGGCCGGTTCCTCCCCAGCCGCCAAGGTTCAAAGTCCTTAACCATGGTCCACAACTTCTCTTTTTATCCCAATTTTAAAAGACAAGATCTTTGTCCATCTTTCTTTTGCATTCCTCAGCTTAATAAATTTTAAAACTAATGCGTGCACACACCTATTCTAGGTGCCAGATTTTCACCTTTCAGCGGTCCGCAGATGTTTCCAGCTAGTGCTTTAGCAAGCTGCTCTTGGCCTGGAGTTGTCAAAGTAGAGGATGACAGCACTTCTTACAACACGCCTCAACTCATTAACTTCAATGACCGAAATCTCTCCTTCGCCGGATCAACCTCATCTCACTGCAAAGGGCCTATACAATTTCCCTTCTTGCAAGGAACTGGTGCCGCACTTCTCGGAGCTCCGATATGTAAGCCTGTCCTCGACCCCAATTCCGCTACCGGAACTGGCGGTAATGGTGACAATCCTAGATCCTTTTCCAGTGGCTTAAACAGAGTTGTTGCCTCCGAGCGTGCTCTCTCTCTTCTGTCATCACCACCAGCCGAGACTTCTGAGAAGGGTTTGAGCCGCATGATGCAGCCCGTCCCATCCACCTCTGCTCAATCATTGACCACCGACTTGCGCTATAATAGATTAGGACTTGGCAAGCCTGCGAGTCCTGGTTTGGATTCTGAGAGCACCGGCAATGGGGAACTCCATTACCATGGGTTATTCCAATCTGAGCACGCCGGATTATCTGCAAATGGACCGCACCAGACTCCCTCTTTCTCTTGGGAGTAGTATTTACCCTTACTAGAATAGTCCGGTGGAGTTTCTCAAAGACATAATAAATGCAGTGCTTTTCCCAGACCTTGAAGTTTTACTAGGTACATTAAATGTTCATGTATATAGAATTCGAACCCCGATAATCCGGGGTTCTATTCGCTCCCATTGTTATCTGAAAGTATCTCCGTGGACAGTGTACTCTCTACTGCTTTCGTATGTATGAGGTATCTAAATTGGACGTATATGTGTGCTTGGATTGAGTCACTTTTGGTTCTAGGACCCTGGGCGAATTGAGTATGCGCGTTTTCTCGCCTTGCTTTCTGGAAATGGTATTCGGAAAGTGTACTTTCAAGGTGTTTGGTCAAACATTGGTTGAAAAGTATCCGTGAGGCGCTTTTGATTGCAAACTTACTGGTCTATGCGGTTAGTGGGGGTTGGAATTAGTCTACCATGCCCGAGAAGGCACCAGTGCATTTTTCTTCCAGGAAATTGCCGTGAATGATGAAAGGAACGAAACAGAAGCACTACCTATATTTGGTAGAGCGCACTCACTGCCATCATTCATGCATTCAGTCCAAAAGTGGAGGATGCACTTGCACACGGGAGGCAGTTCAGGACACTCTCAAGTCCAAGTCTTAACCCGGTTGCAGGCTGAGTTGGATGCAGTCTACGTTACGCAGCTTTGTAGAGGAAAGAAAAGGTATCGGCTCCATTAATGCTAATACGGTGTAACAAGCCGATCAGATTATCGGTATGACATTCATCTGAACTCATTTTTATCGGCACGTGGCGTTGAGATACATGGCCGAGGCACGAAATGCCTTCTCATACTATGGTCAAACAGGAGACATGCATAGCAAATAGCCAAACTCATTCCTCTTGCTTGCATAGTTTGCATGGGTGGTTCTCAGATGGCGAGGCTCGAGAGGCTTTGAGGGTTGTGGAATAGGAAGGGCTAAAACTGAAGCAATCGAATTTTACGTCGACGAAAATTGCAATTAAAGAAGGTTGGCTTGACGAAATATATCCTACTTTCTGCATAAGGTCAACGCTGAAACTAGGTACTTACCGGCTTTCCACATTAAGTAAAAAGAAAGAAAAAAAAGAGCGTTCACTTTTCTGTTGACAAACACGAGGTACTTTGAGCACCGGAATTTGTGTTCCCTATTCATATGAAGCGGGGTTAGTTCGGTCAAATTTTCAAATCAAGACAAACCACTCGGTCCAAATTTTGGCGATTTCATAACTAACTAAACAAAACTAAACACAACAACCAAATCGAACTAAATGATCGAAATTCAAGCTCTTTTTATCATAATTGACAAGTCGAAGATTTTCGTATCCGTGCAGCTTGAATTATCGGTTTTTCATCATTGTCAAATATCAATAGATTCTTTTCATATATGAAAATTGATGACATGGATGGATCGAGGTAAGTCGGGTTTAAGAAGGGATTGGCTGTTCATGCACGCTCATTTTGCTCTTTGGCCATGCCCGTGATCGCCTCGGCTAGCCATAGGCAGTGTATAAAATGCTCTTTGGCAATTTTCATCGAATAGAGATAAAGGTAATTCAATCCGAAGAAGTTAGCCAAATTGATCAAAGATTCGATACCAACAGATCATCGAGCACAGATAGGCTTAGGCTTGAACATTTGTAACAGTTTTTGGGACATTGGGTGTAGTCATGAAAGAAGAAGGGAAATTGCCTTTCGCTTTTTGCTTTATAGCCTCTCTTTTGTCTGCCACTCGTCAGATTTCAATGGCTACCAACATTCCGTCCGGCGTCTGAACCTATGTTATCCTCCGACTTTGACCGGAGAAAATTTCTTCCGATCACAAGTTCGATTTGTAGATCATAAGTCGTGGATATCGCCCACATGCAGATTCAAGTAAATACAAACGTAGGTGAATGTCCGTGCTTACAAACCGCCGGACAGAACCTGGAGGGAAGAAATTTCTTTGAAGGAAAAAGAAAAACGCGGCCCATTTCGTCTAAATCTTTTCTGCAAAATTTTCCTCAGGGAGAGATCACTATAACACTGAGCCATCTTAGGTTTTAATGTACTGGTATTGAAGTCAATCTGAAATTGAATCCCCCACCTAAAAAGCACCCCAACTTCAATTAAAAGAATCTAGCTACTAGATAGCACCTTGCAACTAAGAAAGAGATCACCAAGAACATGAACATCTCATACATAAAATTACAATTTTGTCAAGAAAAGACGTAACAAAAGTACGAGCTCGATCTCTTGTTGCAGAGGCAGTAGGTTTTGCTTTGCATGGCTAGGGAGAGGATGCCAGCAAAATTCCATATTGCTGAATATGAAGTGATGAACGCTCTCAAACGTTTCCTTACCAAAAAAAAAAAAACGCGCTCTCAAACGTGTCATTCATCGCTTTATATGGACAGACAGAAGAAGCACCGAATCATGGTCAGCAATTGTCGGAGCATCAATTGCCAAAGTTTAAGAATTCGTGGTAATCCACATCCTGATTTAACACAGTTCCAAAGGCATGAAACAATCTGATGCTAACGCATATATCTAAGCACAAAAAGGGCAATTTTTTTTTTAAAAAAAGGGAAATAAATTGCATTTAAAAAGGGATTATTTGGTTCAAGATATTAATTTGTGGGTCCTTCGGCCAACCTTTGTTCTGATGTCTATCCAATAAAAGTACTGACTTTTAACCCAAAATTACTCATGTTCTAGGTTCTGCGTCCTCAAATCCTTATGATGATTGCACTTAGAAAACGTTTTGCTGTCCTAACTATCATTCAAGGGTGAGCAATTGGGCCGGTTCCCGATTTCACAGTCTAGGAACCGGGCTCGACAAGTTCGTTCCCGATTCTATACCCTGAACCAACTGGTTCTACCCAGAATCCTGGACCACGGATCCGTATTGATTTTGAACTGATTTACCCCTAACCTAAGTAATGTCTTTGCTTTTTCTCAAAAAAATATATATTTATTAAAATTAAATATGCTCGCTACATTAGCCTCAAGTAAAAAGAATTGTATTCATATTTGACACATGCCTATTATATGTAAAATAAAACAAAACTAAGAAAAAAAATAGAAAATTTTAAATAAGGACTTGAAGTATTTACCTAGTCTTAAATAAAGGCCTAATTCGGTGTCCAATCAAATTTTCACTGGCCGACGAGCATGTGCCTTTCACATACTACTTTCCATACCACAATTAATTGTGGGCATTTTCGTCCGCGAACACATTTTATTTATTTATTTACCTTTTTCCTTTGTTCATCTTCTTCTTCTTTTGTTTTCAGGCCATGGCAAAGCCGGTGCTTCATCGTCTTCTTCCTCCTCACTTTTGCTTCACCATAATATCGTCGGGGGCATTCTCTCCTGTGCGGCCCCAAATGAAGCCCTTTCACAACACCATTGTGGTCTCTTCGTCCGACTCAGCCTCACGCACTCCAATTCCTCGCAACGTCGGACAAGAAGCAACACTTGGTCGAGGAACATAACCCTATCCTCGACCCGCAGCGCCAACGAGAGCGGACAGTGGTTGAGGCAATTAAAAATGGAGTTGCCGTTGGAAGGAGATAAATGTGATAAGGTTGAGGCCGCCGTCGGAGGGCAAACAGAGGAGGAACGAACCGTCGGAGAAGATGCTTGCAAAGAGAAATGAAAAGAACAAGAAGTAGAAGATGAACAGAAAAAAGAAAAAGCTTTGGGACCAAAAAGGCCCCTGGAAATAGCATGTAAGAGGCATATGCTTGCTGCCCGACAAGTCAAGATTCTTATTTGTGACGAGTTTCGCTCCGGACCATTTTTTAAGAAAACATATATATGTGCTTGAGACTCTTATTTGAAATTTTCCTAGAAAAAAAAAACCCTTGCTAGTTCGGTCCCAAGCCGATTTCAAGGTTAATAAAGTCGATCGGTTCCTGGTTCTAAAAACGAAGAACCGACCCTGATAGTGTAAATTCTAAGTTCTAGATTTGGAACCTAAACATCTTGGAACTGATCACCCCTACTATCATTAACATTTTAACCGAGCCTTTTGCATTCTTCTTAAGTAATTCTAACCGTAGTTTCGCATTCAAATGATATCCACTGCCGGACTCCGGCAATATTTCTCTTGATCAGAACAAAAAGGCAAACATTCCGTTTAGATCACTGTGATGACCGCCAATTCTCAACATACACCCTAGACCTCACTTTTGTTGGAATATATGATCCTTCCTGAGTTTTGCCGGTAGTTCCCAACCTTATCTTCTGATCGACTCGAGGGTTGGGAGTGTACGAATGAAAGGAATAATCAATAGCCGACCCACCACATAACCCCGCGTTTCAGTGCTTTGATAGAGACAAACTTAAAAGGGATAAATATGCTCTACAGCAAACCCCGGATGCTTTATTTCACGCCTCTGCATAATTTCATTAAGGAAGAATATTCTTTTTCCTTCCTCTAGATTTCCTTCAGGCTACTACTAATCCATCATTTGATTGATTAACCACCCTTTCTTTTAGGTATATATATATGCGCGAGGGACGTGCTTCTCCATCATAGAGCAGATACAA
Source organism: Syzygium malaccense (assembly GCA_031216405.1). Classification (NCBI taxonomy): domain Eukaryota; kingdom Viridiplantae; phylum Streptophyta; class Magnoliopsida; order Myrtales; family Myrtaceae; genus Syzygium; species Syzygium malaccense. The sequence goes on along the minus strand of CM062254.1, from coordinate 44,709,176 downwards.
GAACGACAAACGCTTTCACTTGTAATCCCTCTCAGCAAGATGGAAACAGCAAACAAGAGAAGAGGCTTCCTCAAGAACAACCTAGTCAAGCCGCTCTCCCGACTGGCCAAGTCGTTTCCGCCGGCTCACGGCGGCGGTAGCAAGGTGAAGCCGGGCCCGCCCGCCGCCAGAGATTGCCAGTATGAATACCATTCGACGGCTCGGAAGAGCATGTCGAGCCTCCTGTCGACAACGCCGGTTCAGATTGGGTCCGTCGCGAAAGCCAATCCTGTTCTTGGATCGAGTATTGGGTATGCACAACAAAGTTCATATCACGGCGACGATGAGAATGTGGACTCGAAGGCCGCGAGCTACATTTACAGTGTCCGACAGCGGCTCCAATCGCTCGAAGGTGTTGGCTCCGATCAAGCTTACCATCCATAAATGCTCCGAAGAGACGATGATCTCTTCATGGCTTTTTGCATTATTACATGTTAAGTTTTCCTTTTCCTAATATGCTCGAATAGAGTTTATAGATGCTTCTTGCTCAGGCATCATGGGGTCCTCCGACCCTCCAACATCAAAGTTTATAAATCTCGTCGTTCTATATTAGAAAATTCTGCCGATACCTTCTTTTCCCAATCGTCTTCTCATGGATCTACGCTTTTTTTCGACTGCCCGAAGCATGACGACAGTCCCGAACCCTTTGGTGACATTAGTGATTGGATCACAAAACAAAGATTAGATCCCAACCGTTTATTCGAAGCTGTTCGAGTATTTCTACATTACCATTCTACATAATTGGAATCAAGACAAATGTACACGACCGTGCGTGACGATCGGAGAATGTTCTTCCTCGATGCGGTGTTGTGGATTGAATGGGAAATGCTTTTCTTCGCGGAATAGATTCGTCAAGACCCCGCATTCTTTCTCGCAACCAATAAACATCTACAGTTGAGCGCCGCGTGACTTTAGTGTGCAGCAATTAACGGCCAAATACTTGAATCATGGGCCTCTTGTCGGGCGGGCTTGGATACCAAAATGGGCTGGACCAGTTGGGCCCGGGCAAAGGCCATGGCGATAACTGACTAGGGCAAAGTACAAAAGAAGTTATAGACCTATTACATTGGTACAGATTCAATCTAAGCCGAAAATTAGATAATTAGATTAATGGGAAAAGTACAAAATGAGGAGTTATAGACCTATTACGTTGGTACAAATTCAATCTAAGCCGAAAATTGCTGACGTGGATACTGGCTGTCCTACATGACACAGATGGCGGATGGCTAGCGTTGACGTGGACATTTTAAATGATATTTTAATATTTTTTTTCGAATTCTTTGTTAATTTTTCCCTTTATTCCTTTTTTTCATCTATTTTTATTTTCCTTATTTTTCCTTTGGCCTGTGGCCTGTACTTGGTTATGGCCTACGATCGGCCACAGGCGAGGGCGGACGACGATCACCCTCGCCGGACCCTCGTGCCCTAATCGAATTTGACGAGGGCTCGACCCTCGTGGCCTGGGTGAGGGCAGCCCTTGCCAAATCCAACGAGGATGACCCTCGCCTGTGGCCGGTCACCGGGCGTAGGCCAAAGGAAAGAGAAGGGAAAAAAAACGAAAAAGAGAGAAAAAAATTCAAAAAATTAATTAAAAGATCAAATATTATTAAAATATTAGTAAAAATGTTCACGTCAGCGCCAGCCACGCCACGTAGGACGGGCGGCGTCCACGTTAGCGATTTTCCATCTAAATTGACCGGATTGACTGAATTGATACCAATGTAGAAGGGTTTATGACTAAGATTAGATCCAATTGAAAGGTTTAAGATTGAATTAGTATCGGTATAATAAATTTATAACTTTCTCGGTCCTTAAACGAGAGCGCTCATCATCTTTATCCTTTATTCTCTATTCGATTAGACGGTGAGGTGGACCAAGCAATCCTCGTAACATCGCAATCAATCTAAGTATGGTACAGTGGCCTTTAACAGGCACAGAAAGAGATTCATGCGTATCAGCTTTGACAAGGACGGCCAACGTTTTGCAGGCCCACCTTCTTCTCTGTCCCTTTAAATATTTTGCAGAAGAGTATTCATGAATTGGAAAACGACTTTCACAAGTTTAATCCCTTGGTAAGGTAGGCCTCCAGAGAATTTGCATACCATCTGTCCTATGTCGCAATTCCAATCGGGCGTCGTCGCGCACGTAGAAATCGAACCCGATATGTTCCCTTGTGACCCCCGGAAAATTATCGGGGAAAAGGGTCAATTACTCGCGACGGCGAGATGCGAATCAAGACATGCCGAGAACGCGGACCTCCATCCCCGTCGAGAGCGCGGTCGATGACGGAAGGGATCCGAGATGCGCTTCCCGGTCGCGTTAATCGGGCGTGCCGAGCTTCACATTTACGTAAGGAACGGGAAAGGAAAATGAAAGGGGAATGCTTTGATTGCGATTAGTAATGGCATTCGATTTTCTTGTTTCGCGGTGGTTCCCACGAGCTTGTTAAAGCAAAACGGGTGAGAATCGAGTTCCCACGTGGTAGGTTGGTGATTTATAGAGCGGAGGCCCCGGGCCTAGCTAGGGTTGGCGCCATTCACTTCGATGAACGCGCAAGATTTTTTTAAAAAAAAAAGTACGGAAATGCGTAGTAAAAATAGGGCTAACTCGAAAAAAAAAAGCATCAATTTTACCTGGAATGATTATTTTGGTCCGAACCTTTTTTTGGCTCGATAAGAAGCATCAATTTTTACTCGAGTCCCAAATCTGGCCTCCGTAATGTGGAATTTTCAAATTGTTCGGGTCAAATTCGAGATTTAAGTAAAATTTTGTAATTTTTTATGAGACAAAAAAAAATCTCGAGCCAGAATTGCCATTTATGATAAAGTTGGTGCTTCTTTTTGGAATTAGGACAAATAATAACATATGACAGAACCACTTGACCCGCCACCTGAGAAATTATTTGCGTTATTGGAAATTCTGCAATTCACTGTTCATTCCCTCTTTTAAAAAAAAAAAAAAAACCAATCCCTGATGTCCCTGCAAATATGTTCATATACTTGTGGGAAAAAAAGAGAGAAAGAAAGCTAGCGAAAGATGCATTTTGAACTTTGTGTGAGAGTCACCGACGGCAACCATCATGTTTTTGAGCAGTTCTAGGATTAGTCTTGGCTCCACCTTAAACCTGAAATTTACCCATCGGAACCGGTTTACCAATTTTTAAAACCTAAAACATACCCTGCATATTTTGGAATTTGGAACCGGGCCGGTTCCCGATTCTACCCTAAAGCCATGCTCACCTCAATTGAACCATCCCAAATTTTGAAGAAGATCGATGGCGATGCAACGAAGCCGTACATCTCATCACAAAGAGTTCCCACATGAGAGAAACGAAAGCACGTGCATCGAGTTATCGAATTCAAAACTCAGCGACTTCATTGCTAAAATTTAGCGATCGCCGACGAAATTTATTCAAGAATGTAAGTAGTTTGAATATTACCCGTTGCGCTCCCAAGAGCGCTTGAAGCGCTTCCCCCGCCTAGCGACCTTGGAAATGTTTCGATGCAGATTTCCCTCCAAAAGCTTTTGTACATCTCCCTAGACATGACGCCGAATTCTAGACCTTAAATCCTAAACTCGGAACCCCAATTGAAAATCCTATGAAATTAATAAAACGGAGTCAACTATAGGCACGAGAGAGGGCCCTCTATTTGGGCCTGTGAGGCCCAATATCGATCGAGCCCACCTTTTTCCGTCTCCATCGCCTCCTTAACATGAAAGCGTACGGACAGATAGTAATCCGTCTGCGCATTCTTGATTTAGCCATAATCATCCTCCCTTCACGCTTTCCTCAAGCACGGTTTTGTCTAACCTCAACTGAGAACCGTGCAAAAAACGCAACCGAAGCCTTGCATACGCCTAGGGGCGGTGGGAAACTCCAAGCAGCTCGAGATGCCGGGTGCTCGTCCTGAAGTGGCTAATCCAAAACCATAATTTTTGCTCCTTAATCCTGCAGCAGATCCGTCGTGCATAGCCGTTTTTAGCCGAGATTAATTACGAGGATCGTGTCGAGAGCGGGGAAAAAAGGGTGGTTGTCGCGTCGGTTTTCCGCGGGGCGGGCGGGACACGCTAACGAAAGAGGTGAGGAATGGCTCCGGAGATTGAGGCTGCTGCATAAGCGATTTAGGACGTGATTAAGGGTTGGTTTCTGAGCAACTGTCTGTGTTCTGATGTGGACGATGGAATGGAAGCAGGGAACAAGTGGGGCCCCCCTTCATGGAGATATGTCCAGCCTAGGGTTATCTCTCACGTCTCCTGCAAATCACGAATTTAGATTTTCGTTAGAATCAATTAACAACAGCTTTAGGCTCCGTCCATTTCACGGAAAATGAACAGTTCGGACATTATTTTCCTAAAAATGATCGTTTATATGGTATGAGATAATTATTCAATTGAAAATATTTTCATTATCGACGGCAATTTATATCTAAACATCTTCGTAAGTGATGAAAATGTTTTGTGTTCGTTCATTGATCGGTTTTAGGAAAATGTTTTCTAAATCGTTTATGTTCCGCGAAACAAACGGAGCCTTAATCCTCGTATACTTTGTTTGTACATGTTCCCGAAAAAAGAGTAATAAAAAAAGAGAAGAGTATCACTGGAAATACGGAGGATGTTCACTAAAGTTGATATACGAAGCTATATTGCATATCGATCTTATTATGTGCATTTATTTAAATGCTCAATTAGAGCTTGTCACATTTTTTTTTCCGACAAATCAACTTATCAATTATTTCGAGTAATTATATCATGTCCCGCTAGTGTAAAGGAAATTTTACAAAAGTTGCCTCATACGCTAGGGGTGAGCGGTTCCAAAAACCTAAACTGACCTTGGAACTTATCCGTCGGAACTGGTTCTTAATTTTTTGGAACCTTGAACGTACCCTGCATACTATAAAACTTGAATCTACCTTATCATAGGTTCGAGCTTCTATCCAGGTTCCACATGTATTCTTAATTGAACGATTGCAGTGAATCATCATTTTCAATGATCATCATTTGCTGCTATAATCCAATGACCACAACTCATATTTAGACTCACTAAAAGTATAAAGCATTGACAAAATAAAAGTCTCAATCATGGATATCACCGGAAATAGAAGTTCAGATTAGTGATTCCAAATTACACACTCATCATCGGACACCATGGAATCCTGCAGGATTGTGCGAAAATATAGAACAAGAAAAACACAAAGACTTGTTCCAAGTTGCCTGTCTGTCAGAATCGATTCCTCAATTTTTGAAATCTGGAACCTGCTCTGCATACGAACCGATTCCCACCGGTCCGATTATCTAATTCTTGATTCTACCCTGGAATCATGCTCGCCCCTATCACACGCCATTGATTTGAGAGAGGAGGTGATTGTAATCCTTAAAATCAATGGCGAACGAGACCACATGCGAGATATTTTCTCTTTCTTTATGTCGGCGGTGTATGTTCTATTTTTCCAACTACTTTCTTTTATGTTAGCATTGGAAAATGAGACCTGTAACAACATAGACGTTCTAATTTAGTAATCATTATGTGGTAGCCATTCGTTTGAAACTTGAGACCGATAGCACACTAGGTCTTCCGAAAAGCCAAAAACCCAACTTATTTTGTTATTGGAAGACCGTCCTTCCGATATACTTTCATCGATCGGTACCAAATTTTCACGCGACAGATGATATCTACCGACCGATGCCACTAGGAGCACTTAAATTAGCTCCCCCCCCTCCCCGAAAGGTATTCTACTAAACAAAGTGGCTTTAGGAAAAGCCAAAACCACGAGATGGAAAGTTGCTTCTCCGAACAAAATCAACTTTCGCTCGGGACCGCAAGGAACAAGATCGTGGGCGGGTTTGCTTGTTCGTGCAAAACAATCGCGTGGCCCCGATAAATGACACGAGGATGCATTATTAATCACCCTCGCACATCATTTTATCTTCGACGGAGCGAAGCGAATCGCCCTCATGCATGAACGATCCCAAAAAAAGAACAGCTTCAGATCTCGGAAAGAAGGAAGGAATTGTCCATCGGGCGAAGGACCGAGGCGGGAAAAAGTACAGAAGCGATTGGACAAAATGGACAATTGAGTGGGGGGGGGGGGGGGGGGGGCGAGGGCAAAAAATCTCTCTTTTTATCTCTTCGTCTCCTTATCTCTACTCGCGCTCCGAGGCGGAGGAACGAAAAGACTTCCTTAAAGAGGAGTTTGCCCGAAACGGAAAATGGCCCGCGTGTTGCATCAGGCGATGCTGACGTTGCCTGTCCGGAAACGGTAACCTCCCTCTGACCCACTTACAGCTACAGCTACTGGTGGTGGTAAGTGGGCGGGGCCCCCGCCCCCTCAGAAACACTTCATCATCGTCCACCATTGAATGCAAATGCGGTGCACCAACAGCAGCATCATCATCTCATCCCCCCCCCCCCCCCCCCCCCCCCCGGCCTCGCTTCCTCGTCACCCTCTGGTCCCCTCCCCTCCCCTCTGTAATCTCATGGGATCCGTTTTAGATCTCGAGTTCTCTCCACGTACGTTGAATTAGAACTCTCAAAAGGAAAGCCCCGAGCTCGAAAAGAAATTCCACAAGATCGAATCCCCGGGCTTCAAATGAAAGCGGCTCGAGAGCCGTTTGGTGGTGTCGGCGGCTTCGGGGAAAAGAAGGTCGGGTTTTCGGCTTCGGGGTAATTTCGTCGGACGCGAAACGGACCCCCTTCAAACTTCGGACGTGGTCTTCCGAAATTTCCTCACGGGATTTAAGCACGAAGGGCTTCCGAACATCAAGAAATTTCGGTGGGGGGAGCTCGGGAAATACCCATTTAAAACGTTCTCAAGCTGACCCCTAGTTCAAGGAAGAGCGAGCAACGGTGGATACGTACGTCTAATATATACATGATACATACGTATCCACCCCATCAATCATTTCGCGAGATTTGTTTTACCAGATATGAAATCCCGGCCACCCTCTCCCCCTCTCGATATGCCAAGCCATATTCGGAAGACGACTTCCTTTTGTCCCCGATTCCCTTCACCGCTGTAATAAGGAAGGAAAAAAATTTCGGGATCGGCTTCGGTACACCGTTTCAAAAGGGACACGAATCCGACATTAGTTTCACACCGTAAAATAAAATCGTTGCCCCGGTCAATAATTTCTCCCCGTCCATATCAATCCCCCAACCCACTTGCCCAACGTCCCTGTCACGCTCTGGACCACACACCCGCGCACCCCGGCGCTGCTCCGCGACGACCCATAACCCCATGTGTCGATTTTGTCTCGGCGTGTTCGATGTTTTGCCCTGATCGGTCCCCACCCAACGTCGTGTTAGTCGCTGTTCTCCATGGACATCCTCCCCCTCGGTAATTTTATGTCCGGTTGCTTTCTCTTCCTTCTCCTTTATCTTCCTTTCTTTCGGCGCACCTCGGGAAATCTTCCCCCCGCGCGTGTGTACGTGTGGAGAAGGCGATCCGGCGAGCGAGGGCCGTCGGATTTGTGCTTCTCTCGGGCGTGCCGCAGGGAGCCAATCGGGACCCGACACTCGTCCGCTCGGGGGTGCAATTATTCCAGGACCAAAACGACGGCCACATGCTAGCTCTCGTCGGTTCCTGCTCGCGTCGTTGAGTTTCGGTCCTTGTCACCAGGACTTAACCAAAAGGCGTGTCGTCTTTGGTCGAGAAATTCGGCCTCGTCACCTGAAAAAACGGCGTGAAGGCACCGTCGGTGTGAAGTTGACGTCTTGGAGAGCATTCATACGGCGAGGTGAATTACGAAGGCCACGTCACGGATCGACCTCTTGCTACCTCACCTCGAAATTATGGGATTGCACTTTTTCGTTGCTTGAGCATGTTACTTTGGTTTTTTCATTCTTTGTCTCTTACTTACGTTTCAATTATCGTCCGCGGATGACAAGAACATATAAGCGTTGCCGGTCATTTGCATCTGCACATCATCTGTGCATGTCTTTGTCTGGTGAAGCTAAAAAGAAACAGGAAACGAAGACCGTCTGAAAGAATAAACATTGGATGTTTTCTTTTAGGAGCGAATGAATAATTAAAGTATAAATCGAATGGCGTATCATATTTCCCAAGAGTTCTCCTAATGGCAAAATAGATTACTTCGATAACTTTCCCTATAATTAGGTCACGATGCTGTTATGTGGCGAGCTCGGTCTCTTCTGATGCACATCACCCGCATACAGGCACCGCGTGATGGCGCCGGTCAAAACTTTGGGGCCTTTAGGGGGGGGGGGGGAAACGCTCGGTCGGACCTATAGCTGATCGTTCTCTTTCGCCCGCAAGCTCCCCCAATTCGCCCTAGGTCCTAGCTCGTGCCTCCAGGCTTCTTCATGAACCTACAAAACATACTAAAAATGGAAACGCCATTTGAACCTTTGCGATCCTACTCTTGAGTTGCACCACATTAGTATGCTCGAGTATGATAGAGAACGTTGTATATGTCTCTACGTATTACCGAATAATGGCAGATGAATTAACTAATAGGGAGAATGACATAAATAGTCCCTAAACTTTAATTTAATATGCAATGTGGTCCATGAATTTTTAATTTGTCCAATGTAGTCCCTGAACTTTTGGTACGTGTTCAAACTAGTCCCTAGACCATATGCAAATGTTCAATGTGGTCCATAAATTTTTAATTCGTTCAATATGATCCATGAACTTTTAGTACATGTTCAAACTAGCCACTGGACTATATGAAAATATTCGATATTGTCATTACGTTAGTTTGAGTTCAAAAACAACATTAAACACTTTTATATAATTCAATGACTAGTTTGAACATATAACAGTAGTTCAAGGATCACATTAACCAAATTCAGAGTTCATGGATCACGTTGCACATTGAGTTAAAGTTTAAAGATCATACTGAACAAATTAAAAGTTCAAGGACCATATTGCATATTGAGCAAAGTCTATGGACTATTTATGTGATTATCCCCAACTAATATCATCTTCTCTATGACACCGCGAGTGTCGAGCACGCGCTACGTGCCTTTGCCAAGCAAAAGAGGGTGGTTCTTTCACGGTGCAGAAAAGTGAGTGAACGGTGCACGAAAACTGTAGAGAGCAACTTCTTTGGATTCTTAAGACGAAATTGAAAGGCTCTTACGCATCGTGCATGTAATCATCGGGAAGTACCATTCGCTCTGGCTCCACAAAAGGTCACAACATGAAACACACTTTGGACATTGCCGAAAATCTTGTGCCTATCGAATCGAAAACACGCTTTGGTTTTCTTGCGCGTGTGTTTTTTTTTATTTTTGCCTTTCTTATTTTAATTCGATTGGAACGCGTGACACGACGACTCGAATTCATCTTCGGTCACGTGATTTCCCCTCCAACCCGAAAAAAAATGGCTTCGGCGAGATAGGGGTCTCTTCCCACTTCACAACTCGACACGTGGCACGCGCTTTGTACCTTTTCCTTTCTTCCTTGCCTTTCGCTGTTTGGACCTTTCGTCTCGTGTCCGACGATAGATCATCGTCCGCACGCGCGCGCACCCACGCATCCCTCCCGTCTTCTCCACGGTCCGATCAGAAGAGCCACCCCAAGGAAACCCAGAACCCCGGTTGCCCGTACGGCCATCGTACGTATAACTTTTTTGCATACCTCAACTTACACCCAAAGAGAAAGACAAAGAAAATTTGACCAAATGAGTTAAGGGATGGATTTTCTTCTGACGACCAAGATTCAAATACTCAAAATGAACTTACAATTTCAGAATCGTTTACTTCGAAAACTCGAATTATTAAAGTAGGTATGTACATCGACATCTTCGATCGTCATCGAATGCGAGTAATGTTTGATATGGGCGAAAGTATTTCATTCGGTCAGAGACCTTTTTCGGTTTAGGTTGTGTATATAAGTGGGCAGGAGGCAGGGAGAGGTTGGAAAACCGAGAGGGGGTTCCATTTTTAACAAGAGAACAATCGTGGGGTTGCATCTTTTTTTGTTCGTCTTCTTTCTCCCTGTGCTTAGAGAGAGAGAGAGAGGGGGTGTAGAGAGAGGATGGGGAGAGGGAGGGTGGAGCTGAAGAGGATCGAGAACAAGATCAACAGGCAAGTGACGTTCGCGAAGAGGAGGAATGGGCTCCTCAAGAAAGCCTACGAGCTCTCCGTGCTTTGCGACGCCGAGGTTGCTCTCATCGTCTTCTCCCATAGGGGAAAGCTGTACGAGTTTTGCAGTAGCTCAAGGTATAACCCCCCCACCCCCACCCGAGAAGATAGAAAGAAAAGAAGAAACCAAAACGAAACTCGACTCCGCCTTTCGTTCTTGACGTGTTTTGATCAAACCGGCGTCACTTTTCTGGGGGGAAAAACCCATCGAGAAAACTAAGGCTGTTGCCCGTCGTGTTTGGTTTCTGTTCTTCGGTCGAGGGGGGTTTTGGGAGAAGGTAAAAGTCGACCTTTCTTGGTGCTCAGGCTCGAGCCTTGCCGTTTTCGTGAATGTCTTGGCGTTTTTAGCAGGTTGGGTGTTGCTGTGTTGTTAGATCTGCAACTGGAAAACCATGAAAAGAAGCAAAATACGAACGCGCCGTGTTTATCTCTCCACTCTTTTTTTTTTCGCTTTTGTTTTTCTTTGTCTCCGAGTCTTGTTTTTTCTCTTCCATTTGCTGTGCTGTTTTTCCTCCTCGGTTGCCAATGTCTGAAACTTCCATGTCTCTCGAAGTTTTTTCCTGTGTCAACATGGTCCGATCCGAGCAACCAGATGCTGATCAAGCCTAGCTGACTGAAAACGCTGGTCTGCTCTCATGTTTTGGCATACAGGGATTGCTTTTCTCACATACCCTTTTGCTCTCTCTCTCTCTCTCTCTCTCTCTCTCTCTCTCTCTCTCTCTCTCTCTACTCAAGTACCTTCTGTTGATTCCCTTCATGTTAAGTTTCATTTGACCATAATCCCTCCATTAGCACTCTCTCTTTTCGAGCTCTCAATTTGAGAGTTGTATTCATTCTCCGATGAAGCGAGACATGTCAATGTTCATTGTTGCCTGTAAAACACGGAAATTAAGGAACTTCAATTCTTGTATTTGTAGGAGAAGAACTGGGTTACCCAGATCAAAAAATTTTCCCCTCTCTCTTCTCTCTCTCTCTCTCTCTCTCTCTCTCTCTCTCTCTCTCTCATGCTTTGTTTCTTGGAATCAGGCAGGTATAATGAACTTTTTTACTAGGGTTTTATCATCTTCCCAAAGTTGGCGTGAGGTCTAGGGTTTCCTTCGGTCTTCAGATCTCTCTCTCTCTCTCTCTCTCTAACAATAAAGAATTCCAGTTCCTCTGAAAATCAATGGTTAATCTGACCATTTCTGAGGAACCACTTGATGGAGCATCGTGTATTAACCTCCAGATTTTATACTTTCCTCCTGCAAATTAGTCAATGCAAATCAATCAGTCAATTTCCAGGCGCATATCATATAAATCTTGTACTTTTGCTCTTTTGAAAAGATGGCTTTCGCTAGTTCAGATCGGAAAAATGGCGCACGATACTGATCATTATACCCTGACAAGGATTTGGATTTGACAAGCTAAGTTCTGATCGAGACCTTGTTGAAAAATGAGAGATAAAAAGTCACAGGGTGCATGTCATATATTGAAAAATGACAAGCCTGAATTTTTCTGTTTCAAATTTCTTGACCGAGCTCTACTTTTAGCAAGGCTGTACAATGATACGATCGTTTTGGATAAAATATCTCTTTGAAATTTTTTCAATCGCATGATAGTGAAACAAGGATGAATTTACATACTAATAAGTCAAGAATATCCTCGATTTTACAAAAGTATTTGTTGCAAAATTGACTAATGATACAATGTTGCGTGCATGTTTTAAGAACTTGCTATTGTCGAGTTCATATCCTGGTTGTTTAAAATGATAATAGAAAATTCAAAAAGAGGTTTTGCTTTCTCTTGACAGAACAATTTTGTGAAAGGAGCATCAATCTATTTGCCAAGGAAATAAAGAATGAAAATGTTAGCACAAATGATACGGTTCCTCTTCGGTTGTTAGGATATCTAAATAATTGCATTAACTACTCTTGGCTAAGTATTCATATTATAACTTAAGTTTTGGTTGCCGATCTTTTATGTTGATTTCTTTTTTTCGTATGGCAAGTTTTCTCTTGGGGTTGGGGTATGTGGCTGTTAGAATTTGAAACTGAGAGCTCCATAGTCTCAAGCATTGTGGGTACTAAGATTTGGTGTGTAGATCGAATGTGAGTTTACAATCCTCTCACTGTTTTTTTAGTCTAGAATTGGGGAAGAGAAAATGTACCTGACAAACTGAGAAGATGAATAAGAAGAGGATAGATAAAATAACTTTCTTGATCTTGTGGTACTCTAGTCATATGCTACTATGAACACATCTCCTACAATATTTCTCTTGACAGACCATGCATTTTGCTTGCTTTTATATACTGTGTATATACCACTTTCACACTAGTACTGCACACATTTTCCACACGCTCACACTTCTGCTTTAGGTGTGTAATCGTTGTTTTGTACAAGTTAATTAAGGGGTAGGCATGCATATAGTACTGGCGTTTAACACATGATCTAGTATGCGCATTCTCATATATCTTGAAGATAGGGAAGCTGTCATAGAGTTTCTCAATAGCTGAAATAGATCTCTTTTCTTGCACCATAAGTCTACACCCCCAATAAAGTACTCACTGCGAAGCAATCAATCAAGTCTTCAGGCAACCTAGTGTTAACTTCTTGTGACTACACATGAAAACATGGCCTTGCAAGGTGCAAAATTATTCAAATTATTGTTTCATTCCATGAGGAGGATTTCGTGCCATCCTAATTTCCAATGGAGGCTTTTGATTGCATGTATGCAATATAAGTTCTTTACCTTTTTGTCAATCTAAGTTGTAGTTGCACTTTCTGCTCCTCATTCATTGATCTTCATATGAAGAGCAGCATGCTCAAAACCTTGGAGAGGTATCAGAAATGCAACTACGGAGCACCAGAACCTAGTATCTCTACCCGTGAAGCACAACTGGTAATGACCACCGTGATCCCATCTTTAGGATATTGTTTTTGTCGTTCCAGCAATTCTTGGGTATTGAAAACAAACAAAAATTTCTCAGTAAATTATGCGGCATTATGTACATGTGACTAAGTTTGATCAGTTCCACAAAACATGGGTTCCAAAACGAAGTAGCCGGTAGGGTTATCTGATTGAATTGCCGAGCTCCATCTATTAGTGATAGTAGACAAATTATAGTAAACCCATTTAGTACATGTGTAGCATTTTTTATATTCCCCTTAGTTTGCTAAGCTTTTTAGCATCCTTTTAAACTTTTTACCATTGCTATTGGCTACGCATCTGAATATGGAACCCTGCAAGTTTAGCGCTTTGGATTGTGATGCCACATATAGTTTCCGATTGACTAATGTGGAAGAAAGGGCATTTTATAAAAGCTCCAGCTCAACTTCTTGTGTTATCCCTAAGCTCCTGAGACTTTCCAAACTGAATTACGTATATCCATGAAACCCCTCCCTGAAAATGGAAAAAGAAAGAGAAAGGAAGTAATATAGGTGAATGTAGTACGGTATTTACATTCAATTTTGCTGTTTGCCATATCTATTGGCAAAATCTAGTGAACAAGTTAGAGTGTCGTTTGATATCTAAGTCAAAGTGGTGCAACGTGATGCTGGTCCCTTTTGTTGTTTGTTATTAGTGCCTCATAAGTTGGTAGTCTTCTTTTTTTCTGGTTGGCCAAGCTCTGAAAACTAAGTATGCTTAGACCCTTTTTTTTTGGGTTTCCTCGTTATGCATTCTTGTTCATTTCTCATACTCTACATTAGTGACGCTTGTGAAAGAGAGATTTATAGCACTCATTTTGCATGGAAGAATCTGAAGGAAACTGCATAAACCTCACCAATGCAACTAAGTACCTTTTTCCAGGTGTTCGTGTTGGATTTTTATCGAATGCGAATGTCACTTGGAAGTGTTGCTACATGCAGGACATAGTTTTATTTCAATTGAAGCAAACCTGTGCACGAAGTACCGTCTTACTAGTGAGGATATTCAGTGTGTGCTTGCTTGTATGATTGCCTTTTGAGCTATAATCCAAGTTTCTTTGCTTGAAATGCAATTAATTAGGAGTTAAGCAGTCAGCAGGAATATCTGAAACTTAAAGCACGCTATGAAGCCCTACAGCGAACCCAAAGGTATATTATCACGAATCATTTTCCAATATCAGTAATGTACACACTCATAAACGCACATAGAATTTGCTAATCATCGATTGTGCATTGTCTTTTTTTTTTTTTGTCCCCCTGCTAGGAATCTTCTTGGGGAAGAATTAGGCCCTCTGAGCAGCAAAGAATTGGAGTCTCTGGAGAGGCAGCTCGATTCATCCTTGAAGCAGATTCGTTCCACCCGGGTACGCATTAAACAGTTTCTCTTATCCTATATATACAGCGCTTTGTGTTTTCTAATCTATTCAAAGTTTCTTGATTAACAAGAGTCTGCATTTTATAACAAAGAGTTTAGGCATCTCCAAATAAAAACCGGCCATTAATAGAAAGAACTCGTGGCTTTTCAAGCGGACATTCTATCTCTTAAGGTTGAGGCAATTGGGCATGATTCAAAACTCTTGTCCAAGGATGTGTGCATGCTTCAATCTTGAGGCATTTGTCCAAGTTTGCTATTATGTGGCCAGACGATAATAAGGCCTGATAGCCCATCTATTATGCAGTTTAGTGCTACAATAAAAGTTGTGATGGATACACTTTCTGAGTGACCTTGTCCTTTGGTTTTACCAGACACAGTATATGCTGGACCAGCTCACTGATCTGCAACGCAAGGTATGATAAGATTGGCTCTCCAGTTTATTTTATAGCCTTCAGGTAGTTACAATTGGAGCTTTATACATCTTCAGGAGCAGCACCTCAATGAAGCAAACCGGACCTTGAAGCAGCGGGTGAGAATGATAGACATGCTCAGAATAGTTTAGCATAACTCTCTTGGTAGCCGAAAGATTTGACAAGAAAAAAACTCTATATGGCCATGATCCTTTGATTAGTATCTAGCTCTTTGTTCTCATCATTAGTCTCCATCTTTTTTTTCGCTAAATGCAATTGCTTGTGTGCCGCATATATTATATATATAACATTGCAAGACTGGTCACATTTACCATGTTGCACAAGATTCATCTTGAGGAGAGCTCAGCAGTAGCTAAAAGCAACGTGCGAATTTAAATGTGGTTGAAAGGAAGAAAATAAGCGTTAGTGTATGAGTCGGTGAATACGAGCTGATGCATTTGGTTTGTGCAGCTAATGGAAGGGTACCAAGCAACTGCACTGCAAATGAACCCGGGCACTGCGGAGGAAATGGTTTATGGCGGTCGGCACTTGGCTCCACCACATCATGGGCATGGTGATGCCTTCTTTCATCCCTTAGACTGTGAACCCACCTTGCAAATTGGGTAAGGCTCTGTCTCTCTCTCTCTCTCTCTCTCTCTCGCCTCTTTGTATCAGTAATACCCTCAATGTTAATCTTCTCTTTATGACCTCTCCACATACATCATGTGGTATAGAGTACACAGCAATACCCCAACTACATTTTTTTCTTCTCTATCCCGGGTTGGCTTTATGTAGAATTGATATGGCTCTCTTTACATGTCACTGCTCAAATATCAAAGTTTTGATTTTGCCCCTAACCAACTTGAATTTTGTGGCTGCAGATACCCACAAGATCCTTCTGCATCCGTAGTCACAGCAGGTCCAAGCTCAAGTAGTTACATGCCAGGATGGTTGCCATGAGAGCAGAAGCTCATTTTGCTTATATATAATCGTCCTCGATTTGTTTTCTATGACAGTTCGATGAAATAGATCATGTGACGATAAAGCTATGCAAATTATGGTTGCAAGTTTGGGAATACTCGGAAATAATTAATCCATAGTGTGATTCTGTGTGTGTTCACGAATTATTGCCGCTCTTATGAATTCGTTTAATCTATAATGCCAGGCTTCGACCGTGACGAATATGGGGGGTTCCTATGAAATTTTCCATACCCTCAGCCGTCGTCTTACCGACATGATAGAATTCCCCGAAGGCCCAATTTCAAGGCCCAAGTGCCACATTTTTCCGACAATGGGCCTGTTATTGTGTTTTGGCTCGTTCCTTTTGGGCCCATGTTGTCTCTTTTCCTAATTTGCTGCGAGGAGTTATGTTCAAGATTGCGACGCCGATTGTATTGACCTTGTTTATTTCTTGATTAATCATTTAGCAAATGGCATCTAGGCACTTAACGTGAGGTGTAAAGTAAGATGCTTGATCAAATAGGGAGATTAGCACAGGTGAGGACTGCAAAATGGCAGGAGATAAATGAGCAGGGGCATGGACCCGGTAATAGCAGCATGCATTTGGGAAGCATAATTACCCAAATTATATGTTAAATCCATGAAAATCGGTGTGCTTTTCTCTTAAAAAAATGAAGCTGTCAAGCAAAAGGAGTATCGGCAGATTCAAGTCGGGTAGTAATCCATTCCAATTACTAGTTGAAGCCATTTGTAATTTTCCTTTAATTTTGAGCGATCGGTTTCCATACTTTATAAAAAGACACGAAAACACGCTTATAATAGACGTTCATCCCTCAATAGATGAATCGCTATACACAAATTCATGCATCGCACAGTATGCGCTCAACAATATTTCGCGTGCTGGTCACAACACAAGTCAATATGCTAAGCGTGACCACATGCATCTTACGCATCTAACTTTTCCCAAAGTTAAGAGGGAATTATTATTGCGAAGGCTAAAATGCATTTTGGACGATCGAATATAGTGGCTTCCACCGATAGATGGTGAATCAGATATGGAGACACAACATGTGGGTTGCATCGTCTGATATGTTGTCAAACATGATTGGTTTTCTCCTCGAGCACTGTGCCGTACTGATGCCAAACTGTGTTTTTGTCTGATGATATTCGCCCACATTCGAACGATGTGTTCCGGTAAAAACGTGGCCAGTCACGAACGATCAAGAATGACTTTCGAGGCTTGATTGATAAGGTTGCGCATGGCAATCATTTTGTGGCCGGAAACAGATTCTGATCAGAAATGATTCTTTTTTATTCTGTATCCAGGAACTGATTCTAAGCATTTGAAAGCGTTTGATAACGGCCCAAAATTTCTATTCCTGAAATAGTGAAAGAACAGAAATGCGTTTGGTAATGGCATAAAATTTCTTTTTATTAATAATATTTTAATAACATTTTAAATATTTTAATATTTCTTTCTTTTCTTTTTTTCTTCTCCTCCTTCTTAGCCATGACCAGTAAAATATTTTTTAATTAATAATACTTTTTTTAAAATAATTTTTTTATTTTTTTTGGCCATGGCCGATAAAAAATTTTCTTATAAATATTTTTTAAAATATTTTACTAAAAAATATTTTTATTGAAAATATTTTTTTTCTTTTTTTTTCGCCATGGCCTGGTCGCTGGCTATGGCCGGTAAAATATTTTTTTTATAAATATTTTTTATTAATAATATTTTAATAAAAAATATTTTTATTGAAATTATTTTTTTATTTTTTTGCCATGGCCTGTAAAATATTTTTTATTAATAATTTTTTTATTAATAATATTTTAATAAAAATATTTTTATTGAAAATATTTTTTTATTTTTTTCGCCATGGCCTGGTCGCTGGCCATGGCCTGTAAAATTTTTTTTATTAATAATATATATATATTTTTTGCCATGGCCAGTAAATTTTTTTTATTTTTTTCGCCATGGCCTAATAGCTAGCCATGGCCGGTAAAATTTTTTTACTAATAATATTTTTTTATTAAAATATTTTAATCTCGCCAGATACGGCGAGGGTGGCCCTCGCGCTGGACATTAGAAGCTATATTAAAAATTAAGAAAAAGAAGAAGAAAAAAAACTGATTCTTATTTTTGTTCCCAAAATCAAGAAGTTACTTTTTTTTTATTCTTGATTCTGCTCCAAAACTGATTCTAGGCACAAATTTGCAAGAATTTATGCCCAGAATCAAAAAATTAAATAAACGGATTTCTATTCCCAAACTGATTCTGGGAACAAAAGAACAGAATTAAACAATATTTGGCAAGTTGCCATGCGCAGCCTAACTGGCCAAATAGTGCATGATTCTATTTTTTTTTATCCCGGGAACAAAAAAAAGAACAAAAATTCGTTTGGTAAATTTTTTGTTCTCGGGCACAAATTTACTCTCAGAATCAGTTTTGGAATAGAATTCAAAATCAAAAATGGAAAAGAAATTTTTTTTTCTTCTTCTTCTTCTTTCCTGGCTTGGACCCTCGCCCTCACCGGATCTGGCGAGGGCTGGACCCTTGCCCTCACAAGCCTTGGCCTGTGGCCGTTTGCCGGCGACTTGGCCATGGGCCAAGGAAGGAGAAGAACAAAAAAAAAAAGGAAAAAAAAAGAAAGAAATATTTAAAAATTCAAAATAGTATTAATAAAAATAGATTTTGTGCAGTTACCAAACGCATTTTTTATTTTTTTTCTATTCTAGGAATAGAAATTTTGGACAGTTAACAAACGTCTTCAAATACTTAGAAATTATTTCCGGGAATGGAATAAAAAAAATCATTTCTAAGCAGAAATTGTTTCCGGGAATAGAATGGTTACGAAATGCATCCTTGCAGTTCCGATGCATCAGGCGTTTCCCACAGTTACAAAGGCCTTCTGCTTTCTTCGGCTTTAAGGCACGCGAGACATTCTTACGTCACATTTAACTGGAAATGGGCCGAATCGTTATGCTGGGCAATTTTTTTAAAATTTTTCTTTTGAGCTAATATTACCAAAAATCTTAAACTGGCACACTCATACTATATTTATCCCCAAACTAATTTTCGTGTCACCAAAAAACTCAAACTAAGACAATCGTGTCACGTTTACCCTAAATTGATTTTCGTTTCACAAAAATCGATATGGGTGCACTAACTTGATATTTTTTGTAACTTGAAAAGTAGATTAAGGTAAAATGTAATAGTTTGAGATTTTTTGTGATATTGACCAGAGGTAGAGGTATTGATTGACTTGTTGAGATAAGAAATGTTTTGCTGTATCTGGTCACCAACTCTCGACTTACCACCGGTAATTAAGATGTAGATATACTTTAACAATAAACGAGTCCGAGTCGCAAAATAAATGTCTTATAAATATTCTCAAAGTACATTATCTTTTATCCAAGGCTCCGTTTGTTTTGTGGAAAAAAGAATGATTTGAAGAAACGATCGTTTGTATCTCTTAAAAAAATGAATGAACGAAAAATATTACCATCATCCGAAAAAATATTTAAACATGAATTGTTGTCGATAATAAAAATAATTCCCATTGATTAATCATTTCAAATGATACGAGATCATTTTTAGGGAAATGTTTTTCATTTTCTACGAAACAAAACGGAGCCCAAATGTTGAGGATAAATTGTCTTAAAGAACTTTTTTACGAAAAGTTCAAATCTGCAGAAGATTATTATCCACTTAATAAATAGAAGGTAAAAAAAAGAATACAATATTTCATCAAAAGGTACTTCTCAAAAGATCGTGGTCGAACGTGGCAAACGGTAGGCGTCGCTCTTCTTTCATCGTAACCAAATGGTAGGAACAATATATGACAATAACGAATATGTGAGTGTCCACACTTTACCCAAAAGAATAGAGAAATTATCTCTTGACAGGATAATTCTGATCGAGAACAATTTAAATTTTGGACTAACAGGCCTCCATCAATTCCACGAGATATTGACCAAAAAAAAAATCCACGAGAAAACCTCGTCGAAACCCCCCGGCCTAAGCACGTCAATCTAATTAAAGGAAGCGATGACCCAACCGCCATCAAAATGCAAAAGCTCCTGTAAGCTCGCATAGATGATATGATACAATCGACCTAGACAAGTCTGATCTCGAACCACTGGGGTTTTCCCCAGTGACCATCCTTCCTGCTCGAGAAAAGGGAGGTGGGGAGTTCAATTCCCCACCTTCTCAGGGAGTTAAAGGTGATGACATTTAGTTTTAAATGTGGTTTTCGACTCCCACGCCCTGCAAGGAGGCAGGGTAAAAGTCTGAGAGTGAATTAAGAAATAATAGAAAAGACAAAAAAAGAAAAAGTCCGATCTCGGAATCAAGAGTTAAGTTTGCCCAATAGCTCCCTCGTTCTGGTACGCATAAGTCAACTCTACAGTCTAAACTCCAAGCTCTGTCGTCCCCCTTTTAGTTACTGATCAAAACATCATAGGGTCCATTCGAGTCATAAAATCTAGATGCCTCGATGCTTCATCTGTGAGTGCTAGTCGAATTGTTGATCGGAGACTCGGCCGGCCTCAAATTTGACCAAATTGCATGTCAAACAACTACATGTATCTAGACAGGTATGCACACATGTTAGATGAATCTTGTCGTCACGCATGTAGATAAACATTTGACATGTGAGCATAAATTTTTTGGGGGCGTGCCTTCGTACAACAAAGTAGAATTCCCAAGTTGGACGAAGAAGGGAAAACAACACAAATAATCGCCGAACTTTGATCCGATGTGTAATGTGATCCCCGAACTTTTAATTTATTTAATATGATTTTAGAACTTTACCTTAACGTACAATAGAGTCCCTGAACTTTAATGTGATCCATTGACTTTTGTTACATGTTCAATTTAGTCCCCATACTTTATGAAAAGAATCAATTTTGGCTCCGGACTTGAATTTATAGAAAGATAATATTGTACATTTTCATACTGTTCATGAGCTAAATTAAACATATAATAAAAATTTAGGGATCACATTAAACGGACTAAAAATTTAGATATCACATTACACTTTAAGATAAAATTCAGAAATTATACTGAAAAAATTAAAAATTAAAAATTTTATTTTATATTGATTCAAAATTCAGAGGGGTTTTATGCTATTACCCCCGAAGACTAGCTACGGAAGGCCTTTCCACCGAACGGAAGGACCCTGCGCCGCGGAGATCTCGATTGAAACAAAGGGAAAACGACAAAAAAAAAAAGTCACTTCGATTTTTAAGACGGGGTAAGTACGCGACCTAAGCCTGAGCCTGAGCGTACCCTCGCCGAGCCGCAACCGTCCCGGGGGCACGTGCCGGCCGGACACGTACCACGACACCTTTTACGGACCGATTCGAATGTCGACGGTCCCTCCGCCGGCCGATTTCTTAAATCGAAAAAACATCGAAACATGAATGCCTAGGGGGGAAGGGGGTACGAGCAGAACGGACGGTCGCGTCTGTTGATATTTTTCCTCATTTGTTCTGGGGATTAGAGAGAGAGAGAGAGAGAGAGAGAGAGAGAGAGGCAGAGATTTGCGAGTGTTTCGTCCTTCTCTCTGTCATCTCGCCGGCTACTCTCCCTCTCGCTCTCGCTCTCGAGTCGGCGCCAAAAAACTAGGGCAAAGTGAGTGGGGGGAGGGGGAGGGGATGGGGAGGAAGAAGGTGGTGATGAAGCGGATCGAGGACAACAGCAGCCGGCAGGTCACATTCTCGAAGCGGCGGGGCGGGCTGATGAAGAAGGCGCGCGAGCTCTCCATCCTCTGCGACGTCGAGGTCGCACTCCTCGTCTTCTCCAGCCGCGGCAAGCAGTACGTGTTCTGCAGCGGCGGCAACAACAGGTGCGCTCCCTCTCCCTCTCCCTCTCCCTCTTAAGTCGTGATTTCTAGAAAGTCGGAGATGGTTTTTCTCTTTTTATAATTCCTTCTCTCTTTTGTCGCCGTTCTCCGCTTGTTTTCCGCGTTTTGGGACCGTGGTTTCTTTCCTTTTATGGAAATCTCCGCTTGTTTTGGGCTTCGGCTCCTCCATTAATTAATTGGGCGTCCCCCCTTTTCACGGATGCGAAGTAGACCGGTGTCGCCTCGTGCTACATTTGACTGCGATTCTCCTCCCGTTTCGTTCACTACTTTGTTCATTGCACTGCGGTTTTTGCGCGGTGCATAGCGAGATTTAGTGGTTCGATTCTACATATAATACTCGATTGGGACTCGCTTTCGCTTTGCCCCGGTTGCTAGAACTTCACGCCACTGGTTTCTTCTTCTTCTTCTTCATCATCATCATCATCATCCTCTTTGCTTTTTTAACGAGGAAGCATTTTTGACCCCCCCCAAAAAAAAAAAAAGGTGGAAGCTCGATAGGGTTCGATGACGTCGAAGAGAATAATTGATCTCATTGAATTTGCATAGTTTGTGTTGGACCACTCGTTGCTGGCTCGTGCGTCCCCCTCCCCTCATTCACTGTCTTTTTGCGGGGGACGCTGCTCGAGTCGTCCTTTCAGTCCGACATTCAAGCTGAAACATGTCAGCTTTTGACCTTGGCATCCATCGGACGCGCTGAGTGGATCGTCTTTGGCGGTGCATGCCTCGTAGATGATTATCTCTCTCATTTTAGAGTTTCCACGGGACGTTAATGGATTGTCGTCCGTCTCGGGCACTTTCGTCCGGTCTAGGTATGGGCTCTCAGTGATAGCATTCTCTTTGTCAAAATTTCTCTTGGTACTTGAACATCATCCCCTCGTTCTGACAGTTAAAAAAGGTTAAGATTACAGTGCAATATTGTTGATTTCTTGAGCTTTGCCACGTCGACCTTTCCAGTGTTAGGAAGCAAAGCATACGTATAGTAGTTGTGTTGTAGACTCCAGAGAGAAGAAAGGATTTTTGAAAGGTGAAAGAACTGGGAAATTGTATTGGTGATGCGAATCCTGTGAGAACATAGCTACCATTTCAGACAATCGTGTGACCACCTTCATCATAGTAATTAAGATGTTAAAGAATATTGCGCGATTATGATAAGTATGAATGTGCTCTTGTGAAGCATATGAGAATTAGATCAACATGCATGACATATTTCGGTCTTTTTGCAATATACAAAGTAGAAAGATTAGTGGCAAACATGGAAAGAGTTGGGAAGCAATCTCCTAAAATCTTTTGGCAAGGAATCACTTGGGGAGAAAGCTAGGTGGTTTAGCAAGGACCTTTGTAAACTTTCTATGTTGAATATAAGGAAGGTGCAAGTTGGCTTGGTACACTAGTGTTGTGGGATGAAAGCTTCCTAATCGATATGAGTCCCTGCACCGCCTCATGATCTTGATGAGCCAGGGTTCCCAAGGATGGTATAGCGAATCACATTTTCATAGGAGACTATGCCACACCCAATTTAGTTTAGCTATCCAATCTCTTGAGCAAAACTTACGGATGACCTCAACATAACAACTGGTTTCGGCATGTTGTGGCCATAATGACGACAGCAACATTGGCTCCTAACCCCGCCTTCAGAAATCGTCTATGACGATAATTGTCCCATCCTTAGGATCCTAGCACAAAATCCTGACGTCGCTCCTATTAACCCTTGTGCATCTCTCACTCTTGACCCCGATATCACAAAATCCTAACTTTTACGCCCATTTAGGTAATGGGAGAAATCGGACCATGACACTAGGCTAACATATATGTACATTGCTAGTTTTCGTTGAGTGTAGATGGAGAAGATTGAACACCTGAAAGGATTGTGCTTGGAGTCATTGACATAACGGTTTTGTCAAGGTGGTGATGGACTCGCAATGTACCTGGCTAGTTAGAAGATAGACTGCCTTCCCTTATTGATTCCTAATAGCATTACGGCAAATTCTGTTGCCAGTACTTATCATACTTGTATTGCTATGTTTGAGCTTGCAATTCCTCGAGGAAAGACTTGTAATGGCTTCTACTTGCATCGTGGAAGAGTGGCATCAACTCCCTACCTATTGTCCGCGAGTGTCCAATACAAAATCTAAAGATTCGTGAGTAAAATAATTATACAATTCATGGACCTCTAACACCAAAAACTTCGCACTCGTCCTATTGTATCATTCGTTTTATATTGCTCACATCTTATCCTAAATACCTATTTTTTTCGCTCAAACAACTTATGAGTTTTGAGACTCACCAATAACCACATTCCTTATGTTTCTTAACTTTACCATTATTCTCTAAGATTTACATGAATGGTCAATTCTTGCGTAGCGAAATTGACCATTTTACTTCACTTGTTTTCCTGTCCAAACCAAGATTTTTATTAGTATCTAGTGACATGTTATCCCACCGTTTGACTTCTCTAGTTTTTTCCTAAACCAAGCTTTTGACGAAGCTGTGGAGACTTGCGTTTCCCCTCATGATTGTTACCTTACACCACCTTTGGTTTCCTTCACCAAACAAAAGTTTTTCACTAATTTATTGTGGTGGTTTTTGCTGATAAGGTAAGCCACACCAAAGGATACTTTGGAATACAATTTGTCTCCATTGGGTGCCTTCACCAAACAAAATATTTCATTAATCTCTAGTGATCCTTTTTCAGATAAGCTACACCAAACAACACTTTTTCTTGCTAGTCGTACCCTAAGCTTCTTCTTGGCGCATTCACTCAAAATAGATTGAAATGGAAACATAGCAATATTGTCTCATAGTATTTGCTTAAAATGTTGGGGGGACAGTTTGTTTAAGGAACAGCTGTCATACCAACTGTTCGAGAATTTCTTGGTCGCCACACTAGGCCAAAGTAAAGTGAAGTCATCTGCA
This sequence comes from Syzygium malaccense, assembly GCA_031216405.1. NCBI lineage: Eukaryota > Viridiplantae > Streptophyta > Magnoliopsida > Myrtales > Myrtaceae > Syzygium > Syzygium malaccense. Next base: position 44,684,600 of record CM062254.1, on the reverse strand, counting down.
TGCATGTTTGTGAAGGTTTGTTTTTTGCATATGTTTGCTCTCAACTTTCCAAAAGAGCTGCAATTTAAGTAGCAAATAACATTCGTCTTCATATACCTTTTCAATCCACTGGAATTAGCAAATGGACACATGCCGTCGCTCTATCATTAGTCAGTCATGGCGTTTAAGCCCTCGTGCAATTGTTAAATTAACACCTTGTAGTTGTCAATGCTCGAATAACAGAATTGGCAGAAAATGAGGACGTTCCTTGATAACAACTTGAAAGGACTTCACAATGTACAATAATTCAAGTAACCTGTAGAGCTGCATAAGTGTCTGCAGTTTGGGTTTCTTCAGTATCTACCTGTAGAGGATCATCGCTCAATCTTTAATCACTTTCTAAAGTATAAGCTTTACAAGCAAATGCATATGTATAAGCTCATGGAATATCCTCTTTTCTTTCGCTTTTGGTTAACTTATTAAAAAAATGAGACCACAAAAATTGATCAATGAGCCATATGAGATAGAAAACTCCTACTCACAAGAATTATGATACCTTGCCTATGTAATAAAAAATAAACTTTCTAAAATCCTGGCAATTGATAGGAGTCCGATTTCAATAGATAAGATTATCCTTTCAATTTGAATCGCACTTCTTTTAAGACTCTTATTTGAGTTAAATCTCACTAAAACTTTTTAAAATTTTGTGCATGTGATGACTTGGTTCCTTTCATGATCAACTACTTCAAGAAATTGAGGTGCCCATGATTTATCGATACATTCTCTAGAACGTAGAATTCTAATGAAGAACTTGAATTATCTTATAGTGTTCGCGTAAAACTTCATAGTCTGTGTTTTTACTTTTCATTATTAATGAGATTAAAATAGAGTCTGCCTATCATAAAATAGTGAATATTTCAACTATCATGATGAATATTTTGTTTTTTCTTGAAGAAATCCAAGCCTTGTCTATTGATCTTTTCCCTTGATGACGTTGCTCTTCTTTCGAGAACGATATCTAAGCCATGGCAGATTTTTTTTCCCTATAACTTTTCTTTAGAATATCCATCATATTGGTATGAGTCTACTAAAATGAGACATGCAGTAACTTCTATATTCATCCTTTAAAAGAACATCTTACACGTGCTTTTAAGGCTCTGGATGGGTGTCAAGGTCTTCGGAGTCGCTCCACTAAATTCTTCTCATACTTTTCAAAGAAGGGATTGTACATCTTATGGTACTTGTCTATGATGAAATTCCAGTTAATATTGATACATGTATCGTAGTAGGAGGGTATGGGCTAAGAGTTTTTTGGCCTAGGATGAGGCCATGAGGCTTGCTTGATTAGCCGAGAGCACCAGAATAACTTTACTTAAATAGGTGTTTTCAAGGACAGTTTTGCAAATCGCATCCTTGTATCCAATTTTACCACACTCTATTTAGCTTGAATCCAGTCTCTTCAAGTGAGACATACAGATCACTTGAGCATAATAACTAGTCACAACCTGCCGTTGCCATAATTAAGAGAACAACATCATCTCCCTATTGTTTTGTACATAGGACCAACTTGCTTTGAAAGATCCTTCAAGAAGATAATCATCCCATTCTGGATTCCTAGCACAAAAACACTCCACTCCCATCTCGAAGTGTCAACCCTTCTGCGTCTCTCTTATTTCTTTGATGCCACGGAGCCCCATTCTTCAACCCACGTGGATATGGGAAAATTCGGATTGTGGCACTCTCCCCCACCCAATTTCCACATAACCTTCATAGCTGGCTATTTTGTCATTTTCTTACTTCTTTAACTAGCAACTCCACTCTCTTGGGACTCTCATGAATGGTAAATGCTTACCAGCAGAACATACCACTTTTCTTATCGGTTGCTTCCCGTACCAAAGCCGATGGTTAATCTTCTGTCACTTATGCTTTCCTTGACATGTGTAGCCTTCGAACCAATTGTGCTCCCTTGGCAGCACCCTCTTTCTACTACTGGGCATCTCCTAACATCAGCAAGCCAGTGGAGGTTTTTCTTCTTTGGAGATGTGGCAACATATCTCTTCTTGGCGTCGGCCCGTACAGTCTAAGAAACTTACTCTAATGCTACTGGTCATTGGTCGAAAGTTTCTTGGTCAAGGATGAGGCCGTGCGGCGCCTGATGAGCCAAGAGCACCAAGCTAGCCTTCCCTAAATAATTTGTTTCCAAGGACAATATGACGAGTCGCATCCTCCACCATTTCATAATTGTCTAGAGCAAGGCATACGGATCACCTTAGCATAACTGATTTTAGCCTGCCATGGCCATGATCAAGAGTTCGACATTAGCTCTCAATCAGTTTGTGCACAGCCAACACCTGCCTTAAGAAATTCTTTAAGATGATAATCATGACATCCTAAGAATCTAGCACAAACACCCTAAAGCTATTCCCATGAATCAAATTTGTCAACCCTTATGCATTTCTCACACTTCATCCCGATGCCACAAAGCCCTGCTCTTGAACCACATGGGCATAGTATAAAACTTGGTATGGTAACACACACATATAATAGGCGCCGAAATGTGACATCTGTTTCAATGAAAAGGTGACCAAGTCAAGTTTAGCTTAGCTAAAATGAACAAGCCCAAAACTAAAATGAATTCTCAATGTTTGGATGATATAGAAACACCGTGAATTTATCAACTTTACCATGGAGAATTTAGATCGTTTTGACATGTAGCTTTTTCCCTCATGCTCATTTCCACTTTCTTCAATTCCTTCAACCACAAGCAACTTTCCCTATTTGGTATTGTGTTAGGTGGCTCAACCCACAAAAAACATAATATATCTCGTTAATTTTGTTTGGTTCAATGTGTTGCAATTCACACACCATTCTAATTTAGTACTTTGCTAAATTATACAACACATTTTGATAAGAAGGGTCAATACAAATTTGGATTTTTCATTGTCAATAATAGTTATCGGGTATATTTTGATAACTATAAGAAAGATTTTAATGATTGATCCACTTATTCAATAATTGGATCTAACATGACAACGAAATTGATTGATACTTGGACTTCATATTGTCATGAAAAAAGAATTTTCTTCGAATTGGCATGAACAAGCTCCCTTTCAACTGGAAAATCTTCTTGGTATACTCTCTCTCTCTCTCTCTCTCTCTCTCTCTCTCTCTCTCTCTCATTGTGTCTCCCTCTCAATCAAGCCTTTTTCCTGGAAAATCACTTCTAATAACGTATAATGGGAGTGAAAGCTACACAATGGGGGATAATACTGTTCTCGATTGAATTGCTTCAATTAATGTTTGCTTTATGGATGATCTACTAATGGCATCGGCAATTTTATAACAATTATACTAAACCATGCCATGCACAATTCTAAGAGGTGCATAGTTAAGGCTTATAGAGTTTGATTTTTGGACTTTTAGTACCCTTAGGTAGACCTGTGCAAGGTTGGTCAAAGTGGTATGCTTTATTTATCACCAAGTAGAGATGAATACCATATGTAGTGTCGATAAATTCTTTAGTGCTGAATTTGGGTATTCAAGAGAACAAGTTGTTAAAAGCTTACAATTTTTTGCCTAGGTTGCGCCTTTTCCTCAAACGTCCGGGTTACACCGGCATGATTAGGCCTAAATGGTGGCACTTTCCGATATTGGACTTAGTGGATCTGGTGGGCAAAGCTAGCCTACAGGCCCATGATCAGCTTACACTTGGACACCAGTTTGACCCATTTAACAACAGTTCATGCAGTCTTTTTGGTCCAAACCTTATTGAAAAAGCTCATGCCGCTAGCTCAATGATACTTAGAGCCTAAAACGTCTAAAGGTTTCTAGTGGGTGCGTATAGCATAAGCTTGTTACCTTTCACCTAGGGAGATTGCCAAAGGAAGCTTAAGTTCAAGCCCATTAACATATTCAGTTGAACTTACTTTCACTCAAATGCTTGAACAAATAAGTTATGAGCAAACTAGGATATAATAACTACTTTACACGACAGCAATTCTCCAACGTGGGATTTCTCTAACACAACTTACATTGTATTTGAACAATCTCCTTCTCACGTGAGCAGAGTGTTAGGTTGTTCCCCCTTAATCTAGGTATCCTTCTGCATCAAGACATTTTAACTTGAATAGATTGGGGGTCTATAAATCTATCATCGGCTCTTATACAAGTTGTTGATAGCGTGCAACAAAGGCCCAATACCTTTCGCTTGAGGATATTGCCAAGAGTGAGCTCAAGTCCGAGCCTATTAACATATCCAGTTGGATCCATCTTCATTCAAAAGTTTAAACCAATGAATTATGGGTCAACTTGGATATATTAATTGTTCTACACTACAATAATTCTAATGTATGGAATTTATCTAACAAAACTCACACGTGCATGTGAACGGTTACATATCCATTCAAGTTCACATGTAGCCCATGTAAACCCAACGATTATTGACTTTGACACTTTTTGTACTCTTAAGTATCCCAAGCCCTTTATCAGTGCCTTGATTTGGGTTTGTGGAGAGCACTTGTAATGTTTTCTCTTGCTAGACTAGGTAATACTTGTACGCTATATAGGGGGTTCAAATACTAAACTCTCCAACTCGATGGCCCCTTGATGTACACTATTTGGACTATCAACTAACACTACCAAGATCTTATGACCTCATACTTTCTAACAAACAATCATCTAAATTGTGTATGTGCCATTGTATTGGGATGTTGTGTGCTTGAGTTGGCCGCTATACTCCTTGTTTCCTGTGCATGGTCCTTTGATTGAGCCAAAAACACAGACGGTGACAACATGAAATAATGGGGAACGTAAAGAACTTGCCTTGATTTGAAGACAGATCCGTTTGATACTCACGATACATAGGTAATTTGATTTGGAGACAAATAAGAATAACAAGATGATTACGTGATGTGTGGTGCATTTCACTTGAGCTTGCTTATGCCGCTATCATAAATGGGTCAACTAATTATACTTGCTTTTGGGTAAGTGTTGGGAAATAAGATTGCGGTCAACTTTTTGTAAACACTGTTTGTTAGACGTTTCTACGTGTATAGTTTCTCAAACATGTTATATATGCTTATCTTCTTGCATCAACATGTTCAGCATATTTCTTAGAAGTTTGTACGTGTAAAATATCTCGAACATGTCATCTATGTTAATGTTATTGCTTGAACATGTTCGTCATGCAATAGACTATGCAGTCAATGTAATCAAAATACACGGTACTAGCTTTTATTGAGTGATGCAATCCAACTTTAGGATAGAGTTAATATATTCACCTATTTTAGTTTTCTGGCATACTCTAATGTTTGTGTAATCGCTGTTAATATTTATGAAATTCCGACATGATTCTTTCTTATAATCAATTTCATTACGATTTTTTCTTTGTTTAGTCAGAGGACGTGCAGCACATTTTGAACAATTATTTCGAATGGAGGCGACTATGAAATACAAGGCCATACGAGACAAGTTGGTCTTGTTTGTTAACGTGACTCTTTTTGCAAGTAACTGTGTCAGGGGAATTACCAAAGTGCAATGACAATTTTGACTTGGATGAGACTTATATTGCTGTGCACTTATAGTGCAAAATCTGATGAGTTTGTCCTGATACTGTTATATTGATTGTGGATTCTAAATATTTATTTTGACGGTTAAATACTCACATATGTTGTGCTCCTTTCTTTTTGTGAATTTAGAATTATGCTTATTTAGTCTTTAGCCAAACCGACCATGTGGTAGTCTACGTGGGAATTGTTCAATGATGATGGCATCAAGTACCAAAGGACTTCGTCACGTCTTCCTCTAGTCAAACTTCAACGGATGACAATCATAATTCATGGATCTCTTACATCTGACTTTGCTCAGAGTCGCCTACTGAAAATAATTGTCTTCTTTCATGTCTAATACGTGCTATGCTGAAGCAAAATGATTGTTCGAAGCTCTACTGAACTACAGATAACAAGATAATATAAATAGCAGAAAAATTTTCAGTCAAGTAATAGGGCCATCCATCCATGAGCCAGAAGAATTCATAATCTTGCTTTTCGTATGAAAAGTCTATTGCCTAGGAAGTAGGTAAATCATATGATCCTGTAAAGACATCCAATCATAGGTCATCTGGGTAAATACATAAGGACGAAATTAGATTTTTTAAGTATTGCAGGTTCAGCTCCTTCAATAAGATCTAATATGGGCTGGGTAAGGCTTGCTCTGGAGAAAGAGAGAATTTGTGACATAAGAGGAGGGAGTGTTGTATTAAGTGTCACAAATAAATAGATGCCGACCAACTTGAGCCTGAGAGGATGGTTGCAAATACACATTAACAATTATCATTGTTATAATCATCCCTATGATGATTAAAGTGGCATTAATAAGGGTGAATTTGTTTCGAAGAAAATGAATGACTTGGAAAATATTTTCCTAAAAATGATCACTTGTATTGCTTATAAAAACGAACGAAATAAAAATATTTTCACCGTCCATGAAAATGTTTAGACATAAATTGTCGTGGATAATGAAAATATTTTTTAACTAATTATTTATAGCGATTATTTTTAGAAAAGTGTTTTCCAAATTATTCATTTTCTGCGAAATAAATAGGGCTTAAGTAAGAAGGATGTGCATTGACAACCAATGAACAATGGATTAGGTGGTGTGATAGAATGGATCACTTATTTTGTATTGGCAGATTATTTGTTATGTTCGTAGAACAAAGTGGATATTGATATTTCTCAAAGCATATCTTCGTAGCTCTCTTTCAATGGTATGAATATATGGTTGCCACTATTGATGAAGGCTCTAGTAAATGACATAGTTTTCTTAACTCTTCTTCAATTTAAAGTGATGCTGGAAATGTTGAAGTCACCCACACTAACACTCTCATACACCACACTCGAGATTAGACAAGGTTGACAACAAGAGTCAGCAATGACTTTGTAAACAGGAAGTCTCCTCCATTGATATAGGCTTGAATCTATGATAGTACTCTCTTTTAGGGAACTAATCCTTCTCAAATATTAGTTCAGTATTGGTAATTGTGAAATAACCTTGATTTACCTATGTATAACTTGATTACCTACAAAATGAATCTTTCTAATTCTTTGAAAAGCTGAAAAATCCGAATTTCTATCTTTTAACTATTAACTGTGATTTGATGTTTGATATGGCTATTGAGTGAAAATTCATTAAAAGTGACTAAACAAATAGGTTGACATGTCTTCACCAAAGTACACATAGACGTGTTGATGGATAGCACAATTCTGATGAATTTAGGTTGGGTATGGCGTCAAATAACATGACTCTGATGAATTTAAGTTAAATATGGCGTCGGTAAATGATTCCCTTGATATTTCCTAATTGGTGGTCAAATTACTGATCAAAGCAAATGATCAGCTATAAACCTTGCCTCTTTTCTCCTTTCCTCATCTTAATAATTTTCTCCTTTTTCCTCATCATTGTTTTGGTTAAGTACATTGAGTTAATAGGCTTGCAACCTCATCTGATAGTTTTAATGCTGTTGGAGAAAGATAAACTTTGGCAGTTTTCCTTTTTCACTTTCTTTTTGGGTAGGGCTGCAATTTCCTTAGAAATCATAAATACAAGTTATTTGGTATCTTTGGCTAAGTGAGCCTACTAGATCATTTGTGAGGTTGAAAATATTGGTACCAATGTTTAAACTACTAAAATGTGTCTTGCCAGTTGTTACATCACAACTTTCTGGAATCTAATGCAAGAAAGTAACACTTAAACGTACAAATAATATAAAGTTAGGGGTTCGATCATGTCATTCATTCTATGTGGGAAGGAACAGGATTCATGTGCATTTCTGTTGCTTTCTATGGTGAAATCCACAACAACATGGTGCTAGATCTTTTATGAGCCTATCAAGTCGGTCATATCATGTTTCTTTAATATTTTGACTTAAGTATATACACAAAGAACCACTTCTTAATTAGGTTTATTCATTACCTAAATCCTTGTTTTTGCTTTTTTTTCCATGATTTGCTTTTGAGACAATTTAAGAATTTTTCCTTTGAGATGCCAAAGGAAAGTCGACAATAACTTATCTTCAACGATATCATTAAAAGCTACTTAAGGCCAATAAGTGTTGAACGCTAATTTTTGTAAGAATACGAGGTATTCGGGCCTTTCACCTCAACTAATCTATCACAGAAACATGCAAATTATCCCATCCATGTATACTAGGTATGGCTCCATCTAAGGTTCATTTGTGTGGGAGATGGTATGATTGGAACATGGATGTGGTGTATCCAAATGAAGCAATCGATCCTTAGGTAACAAATTAGACATCATTTAGAACTAGGACTGTATGACTATGCTTGCCAATAAATGAAAGACCAAACCTGTTAATCTGCGTGACCAATTAAACTGACAACCACTTAAAGATTCTATATTATTGATAAGTTGAACGAGGCATCACCAAAATCCATTTTGAAGCATCATTACTTAGGTTGAATTGATATAAGCATATCGTTTGGGTCTACTTCAATTCATGTCACGATCAAGTAAGGCTCTCAATTCATGTCATGATCGAGTAAGGCCCATTCCTTTATGATGCAACCTCGAACCCAACCCTGAGACATGGAAGATGAAGCTTTCATCAATATGTAACTCTTATCTGTTCTCCGGTTATCTCTTTCCAATAGAGTTTGCATGCCCATCTCTTCTTTCACTTGTAAGATTGGATGGTTGGAGGATTGGGTGGAGCTATTAGTATACAAAAATTGCTGTTGGAATTTCCTAACGGCCTTAATTTTTTGGTAGGTTGTGCCTTTGTTTCTGTTTTAACTTAATGATGCATAGCAATTGATAGAAGCCCGGTTGCCGTATATCAGATTTTGGTTCCTATCAACTTTTGAAAATGTTATTTCTCATTGTCATTTGGAATTATCTGGTTAGCTAGGTGTAAATCGGCTTGCATAAGGATAGAACTTTATATCTTCCTAATCTTAAAATGGGCGTAGAATTTGTTTGTTCATTCATACACTCAAATGCTTTGTTTTTTAATTTGAATGAATTTCTCTCGATTTGTTTTTTCACAGAAATCTCTTGATGCTTTGTGATGATTATATGGTCTTGCCATTTTATAGGACGAAGTTGGTATGGTGACCTCAAGAGGCTGCTGGGGTTATATGTCACTCGCCAACTCTAGCATGTCTCTGAATATCATCTTAATGCTGTTTTGCAATGGATCAAAGGGCTTTTTCTCTCTGTTTGGTTTTAGCTGGTCATATGTCATAAAGTCGGATTCAGTGGTTCAGCTTATAGTCGAGATTTATTATTTTATGCATACCTTAGGCATGGGGTTAAATTCTTCCTTGATTGTTTCTTGGCTTGAATTGTTTGCTTGTCTGACCTTTGCATCCCACCACTCAATAGACTTCTTAAAGAAGTGGTTGTGAAGTCAAAAGGCAATCTCTTTTGGGAGTTACTGAGGATTATGGCCAAAACATTAACCTGGCAAATGATCTAGAATTACCGGTGCTGATCTTGCTGTTATAATCTTAAGCTCAATCAAAAGGTCGTTAAAAACTGAATCTTTGTTCCAGATCAGGTTTTGGGTTTTATTTTTTCCCAGAAGTGTCTCATCACTTGACTTAAAGACAAATGTCTGGACTACGTTTTAAGAATTTAAAGGGACGTACATTCTTTTTATGTTGTTTAGGAAATTAATGGCCAGACAGAGGACGACACATATTTAGGAAATTAACTGGTTAGACCGCGAAGAGACAGATTCCCGGTGTATTAAACTCAACTGACCATTTATTGAATCACATGCTGTCTCTGTGGGATGCTTGCTTCATATAATATTTGAGGTAGATGTCATTTTAAGAATGTATATTTGAATTGGATGTCATCTTAAAGAATGTGTGTTGGTCTTTTATTCACATATGAACCTTCATGCTGGCTCTTGGACAAGTAAAACATTTTTGGGTTAGAGAATGTGGAGCAATCTTGTTTATAAGCGGAACATGTGACATCAGCTTTGCTGCAACCTTGATGACAGAACGAATTCTTTGCTTTTTATAATAAAACTTACTTTGTGTGACAACGGTCGAACTTTCTGGGCAACTCCAGATCCTAGCAAGAATATTCTGATGTGACAATTTCATCTATATGTGGAAGATCTATCTCATTGAGTTTTGTGGTCTGGTCAATACTGATGTTTCCGAATTTTTGGCTGGAAGAAGGGCTTGGGTTGAGTAATTTTGGGATGTAGTCCGATTCTTATGCTTCTGTTCAGTTTATACCATTCATACTCTACAAGATGATCACTGCCATATGAATGTAATCTATTACGAATTGGAATGGTTGACTGCACCTGTCACACCCTCAGCATTCTACATAAGTCTAGTCAAGTTGCTATACTCTGCTATACTCTCTGTAGATAGATGTCTGAGGAGCTGGAATCACCTTCAGAGGTGATTAGGGCATATCCTTCTCCTACTTTTGTTCTTATGTGCTGCTGGCTAGGTATGGTTTCGTCAAATATCTCCCTTGCTGGTCCTGGAGTAAACATGTTGGAGCTATTATCTATTTTTCTATAACATTTCTTCATGCCTATATTTAGCTTTTCCTGCATTTGGATGTTGCCATTCTATTCCTTCCTGCCAGTGCACTGATCACTACGTCATTGGCATCATTCATGACTGATGTTGCTTCCTTTTCTGACCTTCTTTGAGACTCTGTCATAGATTAGTGTAGCCTCGCTTCTGGCTCTAATCTAGCGATCTACAGTCTTGATACTTATAGTACTAAATGCACTGAGTCCTTGGTTCAGCTTGGCTGAGATCCTTGAGCGTTACCGGAATCATTCAGAAGAAGCAGAGGGCTCCAAAGATGCTAACGAGGTATTTACTAATTTTGTACTGAGAGCTTGATACTAAAGCATTACTTCATTGGGATCTGAGGAAAAAGCCCATATAGCTGACACCAAGGATCAGTCGGATTTAAATCCCATTAAAGAGGAAACCATAAAAGGTCTTCATTCAAATTCTATCCATCTAAGATTTATCATTGATTTAGATGCTAAATCACAATCTGCGTTCCATCTGTCTAAATTGGATCATGTTAGTAGCCTGACTTACAAAAATGGTTTGGCGGGTGTTGTCTGGTCTTTTCAATACTTAATTGATTAATTCTTTGGAAAGACTCAATGTTTAATACGTAATGGTGCAGTGGAGCATCTTTATAAGATTAGACATGCCATTGAATCAGTTACGTGTTGTCTGTAGTCACGATGCTTATTGACTAAAGTTGTGTAGCTTTGCATACATACTTTTCCCTACACTTGCACTTAATTGCTATCCATCTTCTAGGGCACAACTACTATTGTAGCTGCAAAATCCACTCCTTAATGATCGTTTTTTCTTAGGGATGCCCGTCTGGAGAATCAAGCCTGCTATCACCCTCACAGCTGCTGCAGTTAGTTCAAAGGCAATATACTTTGCCTTCTCCAACTTCAGCTCATCAGGCATAGGATTAAGCTTGTTTACCATTCTTTCCTCCTCCATTTGTTGCAGATACGTGGAGGGGCCAGATGATGACAATGTCAGTGTGACTGATCTTGTGCATTTGGAAGAACAACTTGATGCCGCTATCGTGCAGACTCGACACAGAAAGGTGTCATCTCTGATTTTCCTCAACAAGCGAAAGTTTAATCCCTCTTCTCTGAGGCAATATCTTTGAATTCTATGAAATTGCAATACAATGTGAGTGCTGTTGAGATTAACCTGGGGCCCATAAATCTTTGCTTTCTATGCTGACTGATCTATCTAATTATTGGCAGTTACATAGTTCGTCTGAGTAAGGGTGTGGCTGCGGATGTTAACTGCAGTTATCGTGGGATTTTTCTCTCCAGAATTTTTTTCCATGATGCTGTATCACTGGACCATTCGTGATCAGCTTTTTGAACTTTAATTTATCACTTCTTTAAGATGAACCTACTTCGGACTTGCAACTCTTCTTCCTAATTTATAATTTTGTCCCTGTATAATCTTAAGATTGCATTGACATTCACTTTCTCCCTCCTGAATGGAAACATTTTTTTAGCAACATTGGGCCCACTCCACATCAAGTATATTAGTCTACCGTTGCAGTCACTTTGTGCAACATTTCCAGGGTAGATCACCGGATATTTACACGGTTCTCTTAAATTGTAACGGGGGTCTGTAGTATAATGGCATTAACATGTGGACAAATACAGGCGTGGAGTTTCTCCAAACTTAGTTAATTGAATATTCAAATTTGATACAATAAGGTAAACGTTGCTTTGACTTCCAGTCACATGTTCTGGATTTGCACAAACTGGGATTGATAAACCTTTTATGATCTTATTGACCATAGAAGAGTTTAATTCGCACCATTGTAGCTCAGCACCAATCAATAATCCCCAAAGAATTTCAAGAATTTTTCTAGTATGCTTGTTCCAACCCTCAATTCCGTTTTCCAGATTTGATTTAATTGGACAAAGTTGTTCCACTCTTTGAAGGCACTGTGTTATATCTTCAGATCTATGTATCTCCTTTGTAAACGATTTCTCCACAATGGGCGTGAACAGTTGCTGCTTGAGTGGCCAAATAAGGCAACAGTTGCTGCTCGAGTGGCAGAATAAGGCTTGGCTGATCTTATGCAATAGACTTCTAGCTGTATCCAGTTGTTTGTGCAACTTATGCACAATTCTTGCATGATGACTTGTTTCTTATCAGTAATTCTTTCTGTAGACTCAGCTGAAGAAGGAGTCTGTCATTACTCTCCAAGATCAGGTATGCAATTTCAACTCTTTCTTCCTTTCTTTTAATTAGCTCCTCCTGTATTAATCGAATTTCTGGAGCAGAACTATATGTACATCTAGATTCTTCAAAATGCCACTCGAAGGTTTCTATTCTGATGGATATTAGCTCCTGCAAGTGTCAAGCCATTCTATCTGACTGTAGGGACTGAGGGGAGGACTTAGGTGGCCATAAGTGCACTTCACTTCACGACCATGTGAATTTAACCTGTAAAGACGACTACTAAGGCTGCCACCTCCACAACTATCTCTTACCCCCTCACTTTCATAGATCTGTCTGTTTACCTCTGTCCCTCTCTTTTCTTCTCTTTCATGGGGTAGGGCAGCCGCTGGGAATTGGGTGGGGTGCCTGCCAGCAATGCTCAGAGACGGAGTGACCTTTGCAGAATTGGTCAGTGACAGCATCGAGAGAGCGGTGATTGGGTTGGTTGGTTGTAGAGAGTGGGGCTGAACCATCTGACAAAAGACAGTACAAAGAATTGAGAAGTAGTGTATTTATTGTGCAAGAAATAGTTCCTTACATGTATTGGTTTAGATCCGTAACCCACCAATTTTAACCAATGATGTTGCTGCCTGGTTACAGGCTAACCAAGTCTCAGAAGGAATCACTGTTCGTTCTTGCTGTCAAGAGAAAACGTCTTAATATGCAGACCGAGAGGAATAGGTTTCCTACCTTATCCTGTGAAGTTGAGGAGAAAACTTTCCCTCTTTAGAGCATCCTAAGGAAGCTCGACCGGATCATCTGCTGCTGTATTTCTCGTCGAGTCCTATCGTCACTGCTCTTTGAGAAGTTTACATGTTCTAATGGGTTTTCCACTATCCAGAGAACAACACTAAACTCCATTACTGGGAGTTTTTCATGCTCTGGCAAAGAGTTTGAAATATGATAGGTCATTCTCCTCTTGCCCGAATTACCTCCATTTCAAACCTATATTGGAGGATCCACTTTCAGAATGCCGCAAAAGATTAACTGCATATTGCAGTTGAAAGCGGCTTGTTTCTCTGCCAAGGGAAAAACGTTGATAATCTAAACGATCCAACTTCAGAGTTGAAGTTACATTGGGGCTTTGTTCTCGTGTGGGATATGTTACTTGGTTAGTACATATAATACATTCAGCTAACAAGTCTACCCAGTAACCCAGGAATATTTACATAAGAAGTCAAGAGCACACCACTCAAAAAGAAGACAGAAAAGTAATGAGGACAGAGCATCAATAATATAGAGGTATAAATCCTGTGGAAGATATAAACTATTTGGAAGTGTAACCATCGGCTTCCAAAAGCTAAACAAAACGACTTTCAAAGGAACGACAGTATTAACCTGTCAAATGGTTCAGGGCGATATTTCAAGCGTCACCTGAAATCTGCTGGTGCACAGCTTTGAAGGAATGTGAGATTATGACTCTGTAGACAGTATAGACAAAGAAAGGGTTAATAAAACTTGAAAAAAATTTAAAACTGGTGCAACTTTTCATACAATAGAGAAAAAAATAGATCAAAATGTTAGAGACTCCAGCTATATCGAGTTTGATCCATTGGTATTCTCTACAGGAAAGGTTGCTGAGAGAAGAGAAAGAACTACTGGAGAAAGAGGTGTGTTTTTCAACTTTTCTGTTCAAGATACTCTCTGGAAAATTGTATAGGTGTCATTGATATATATGCAATATGATGTGCAGATAGCGTCCATGACGGCGAATGATGAACCCTCGAATGAGGCTGCAATTAGATATTCGGGGCTAGAAGACAACCAGTCCGTTGACCAATCTCAACAAGCTACACTCAATTTTCTCCAATAATTACGGAGGAGACGTCAATGCCCAAGTTCAAGAACCACGAGGCCGGTCGCAGTTGCAGCAAGTTTCGTGCTTCGACCAAGTGGAACTCTGCCGACAACCTCGCCGATACAAAATGCACGAGGTTACCTGCCATTTTGATTTTCTATGTTGTTGTCTATTAAGACGCGAGAGAATTTGCTACTCGTAAGGTCAATTATGATCTGTAGATTGTGATCTGTGGAGTGCTGGTGACAAGTGATTCTCTTCATGACTGCCGTGGCCGTGGCCGTGGCCGTGTCATCGTTTCTATCCTCTCTTCTGATCCGGAGAGGATGTACTGTTAATTGCTGGATGTACCAAACCTGATGGTGTTCGTCTAATAAAAGTTACTTTTGTGGGCTATTATTTCACCAAGAAAGTTTTTATCGCTTCCCACTTGAGTTAACGAGGCGTCGTTGTTTTCTACTCTCTGACGAGAGTCGGGCTTTTCTTTTTCTTCTAAAAAAAAAAGCAGAGTCTAAATTAACTTTCTGGAGGATATCATAAGAGTAAACTAAACATTGTCTAGCTCACTCACACTTGCCTTTCTACACAGCTTACAAGAGAGATACAAGAGAAAAACCGGGGCCCTATAGTCAGCAATGTGGTTAGTTTTGTTCAGTTATGTGATTCTTGCAGAAACGCTTCTCCATTCCACCATTCCACCATTTCAAAACTTTGGGCTTTACAAGGCGTCTTTGTCGATTTAGATATGCTTTGGCTAAATGGTAAGAGAAAGGCTAATAGTGAATAATAGGCCCGATAGACTCCCCTCCGTCCGAAGACTCGGTTCGCCGTCAGTTTGCAAACAAGAATGCTTCATAGGGGAAGATGGATCGGAGCTCGGTAACCGCAATTCTACTCTTAATGATCCTCTCTTTCCCACACTTTTCTTCCCCTGGTTGGGTAATCGTTGATCCTTTAGTACCAGCTATTTCTTCTTGTATCAATCTTTTTTCTGTATGTGTCGTGCGACAGATCGACAATGGTTTACTGGTTATTGATGGCGTTATTTTGGGTTAGAGACACCGAGCGCGTCACATGGCAACATCAAGCCAATTTGTTTGGAGAGTTACAGTTCATCTTATGAACGATCCACCGACTCTGCCAACTTTTTCCACCAACCTCAGGTGGACACTTGTACCTACACAATTGCAGACACCGAGCAATCCATGCACGAAGAAGAAGCTGAGTTCAAGACTCGACGGCAACTCTACGAAAACACGATGATCCGCCATCGTCGAGCCGACACACTACAAACGTCGTGGCTTCTCCACTTCTGTTGCGCACCGAATCTTTTTCTCTAACTTGTGTTACGACATGGGACGTTTGAGCATACGATTCATTGATCTTATACGGACCAGGTAATCGTGCTGAGCTGCGTGAGCGATTTCTACGTGTTTCTCTCATCCGTCGTTTTTTACATCAGAATGCGCAGAGACGGGGGCGGGTGACGAGCGCCCGAAATGATTTACAGCGTGATTGTAAGGGGAGTCTTAACTATAGCTCACACAAACGAAACAACCGCGACGATGCGAAGAAAAAGCAACCGAAAAGAAAAGGAAAGTGGCAACAAAAGCAGGAGATCATCATGCAACCGAAACAGGGAAGGGAAGGCTCGTACAAACATAAGGAATCGAATGCCGTACCTCTCGAATCCGCTCGACCAAAACTGCGTCCGAGAACACGATCCGATCCCGCGGGCAACGAGCCAGAGACTATCAACCGACGTTATTACCAAAGCTTCTGATCAGACAGAGAGACGACACGAGACACATCCCAAAACAAATTATGCAGCTCTCGACTCGCTCGATCGTTACAATGATCTTCATCGCGAACTCTGCTTCGGATGCGCAGTTCTCCCCACGAGAGACGCAGAGAGAGAGAGAGAGAGAGGGGCACAGACGTGAGAGTGCGTGCGCGTGCGCTTGAAGGTGGGGGTGCTTCGAGTTACTAAAAAGCGGATAAATAGAGTAGCGTCCCGCCTCAACGTTTGGACCCGTCCTACGTTGCCCGGCGGCTCTTCGAAGCGCTATTGCACCACGGTGAGACTCCGTCCTCCTTTCGGAATCCCTCCCCATTGGGGGGTGTCTCACTTTAATACGAAAAAGATTACAAGTGGAGAAATTTGATTCTATTCACCACCAGCTGCAGAAATATCAATGACTGTATCGAGTCCACTAGATAAGAAGTTGATTCGTCACGCATGGCACAAGACAGTGACTATACATCACCATTATCTTTCCGATTAAAATAGCGAGACCCATTGACAAAATTGTCGTATAAATACGGCAGCGAAAGCTACCCAAAATCCTATATTATATCCATCGAGATATATTTATTTTAAATATTTTCAAATTTATATTTATAAGACATATTTACCTTCCATCAAAATTCTGTCAATGAGAACATGACACACATGTGGCTCAAGTTAAATGAAAACACCGTTGTTTTGGCTTAAAAGTCATCTAACAAACCCTCGATCGAGGATCGTTTTTATGTCACAAAAAAAAAGTTCAAGATAAATGTGTAAAATTAGATATAATTCGAGATTTTTTTCGATTTATTTCCTTAGCTGTGAATGGAGCTTCCTGGGCACCCTTTGCCCATTTCCCAGGTGTCAAAGATTCTCCTTTTCTTAACATTTTTTCCTTTGCCACTTGCCAGCCAAAATATACAAACCTTTTCAGTCCCGAAAAAAAGGGGGAGGCGAGTTGACTGCGTTCCCCCTTTCTAGTCTCTGACACCCGCCAACCCCCCGATCAGCGGCTCCGGCCAATTGGATTCTCAGAAATCTAAATCGCTGAATCGAAACGCGAGACTTCTGCTGAATTCGGATTATGGTACAAATGAGCCCAACCAATACGTAGGACCAGGCGGTTCCGCTTCGCCTGATTCCGTTCCGCACGTGCCGGAGGATTTCTCCACGAAATTACCGGCGACTTAGAATCGAATTTGCGAATTGACGCGAGAAAATTTTCAGTTGGTGCACATGTACAGCTCGTCCCGATAAGCAGACGGCGTTTTCAGGACGGTGCAATTGCATCTACACCCGTCCGGCTGAGTGAACCGATTGCCTCGAAACGAATAAGAAAAGTAGATGGATGTGTGAGCCGAACTCATTGGTCAAGGACAAAATTCCGTTTAAGTTTCTTTTCTGGAGGGTGTTTGAATAAAATGAATTTTTTTTTTTGGTTCGTTTGGAGTATCCATGTTTTTACAATACAATTTCGTTTTTGCTTTTTGAGAGTTTACTTATGATTTGGTAAGAAATGCCGAAGGTCTTTCGGAACTTATAGATATCCACGTTTTCGAAGTTTCTAACACGTAGCAGGTATTTTCACGTTTTTAATATCGAAGAAAGGATCCATTCTTAAGTAAAACAGAAAAAAAAAAGTTTATTTTCGAAATTTCGCAAAAAAAGTAATTCTATCAATCACTACCTACACAAATCAAACTCTATACACGGATTATTGATTATACTAAATACGAAATGTCTTGTTTTGACCACCCGCCTGGGTGGCCCTGCTGGAAAGGGCACTCTTCCTCTCGCAAAAGGTTGAGTGTTCGAATCCCGGGCGCCGCAGGGTGACTGAACCGGTGCACGTGTGTGGTGGCTAGCACGTGTCGCCCTCAGGGTTTACCTCCCGGCTATCGGCCGTGCAGGGGTTCCCTGGGTTATCAAAAAAAAAAATGTCTTGTTTTGAATAGGAATACAGTATGTATATTTGCAAAATCTTTCTAATTAAATTCTCTTATAAAATGCGGATGGAGCTTCTCGGGCACCGGCTGCTTCTTTTCCACGTGTTGCCGATCCCCTTGTTCTTGACCTTTTGTTTGCCACGTGTCAGTCAAGTATTCAATTTCTACTCCCCAAAAAAAGAAAGAAAAAAGAAAAAAGACAATTTCGATTGAACTTTCTGGTGAGTTTTTCTGCAAAATGAAAAGGAAAGTTTCGACGTGCCATTCGACATAAGTGAGAAAGACAAGTGACGGCAAGAAAATGGATCATCACAGTCAAGAAGTTGATGAAAATAAGAATAACTCTCATTTCGAGCCCCATGCAGACTTTGAATCAAATGATTTATCAAGGTTTGAGACGGTTCAATCATTGGGCTTATTGGTATTGTTTATATTGTTGTCCCATCCTCTTGTCAAGTTAAAACTCCTCCGGTCACGACTTGCTGAAGTGAGCTCACACTCGCAGAATGATTTCAAAGTAATTTGTTATGCTTAAGTCCGAATATAGCTCGTGCTACATTGTTGTGTCTTAATTATCCCAAATCACTAGGAACAGATAAAAAAACGCATAAGGAAAAGTCAATAAGAAGAGAGACTGCCTCAGGGTTTGTATGTTTGAAGAAAAATTGTTCTCCGAAAATTGGTTTTCCAAATTTCTGGTAGTTTAGATGATGAAAAATTAATCGATTTATGGAAAATATTTTCAATATACTAAAAATAGCAAGTTTAAATTGAGAGAATGTCCCGCCCCGTACCCCACGAAGCGCTAGCATCCCACTCGGTCGATTATAGTGCAACGCTCCCAAGATGCGTCGTCGACTCAAACCCAATCAGAGAACAAACACAAGCGGAAACCATGTATATATATACACTCGTACAGATAAACACATGAGACCAAGGCAAAACAACCATCACACGAGAATATACACTTACATTACTATAGGAAGATCTTTTCACAGCATTTACAAAATACACAACCTAAATATATACAAACCGAAAAGTATCGGAGAACGGCCACTAGACAAAAAGCGTAGGTGGCTGGGGTGAGTCTAACTAAACCTAAAAGGAGGATTACAGTCAAAAAGGTACTATCCTCCCTACCAAACTCGGGTCTTGCTTACAGCTCCCAATCAGGGTCTGAGGACTCGGCAGACTCTTCCGAAGAACTCTCAGAGAGCTCAGAATCTTCCAACTCCATATCTTGCGCTGCAGCCCACTCGTCCTTGGAATCCGGCTCTAACTCCGGATCTAGGTAAAGACCTAACTCGTCATCCACTCCTAGCTCTTGATCGGAACCTATCTCGGCAACTTCTCCGTCCTCGTCCGGGTCCTGGTCCATTGGCTCCGGCTCTGACTCCTCATCCATCGGCTCGGGGTCCTCATACCACATCTCAAGTATCGGATTCACATCGACCTCCTCGTCTATGGCCTGGGGATCCACAATCTCGCCATCAGCCACATGAGGTATCATTACCCCACCTATATCTACCGGAACATCGAATGTCCTGAGGGGTTGCCCGATATTTCCATCTGCATCTTGCAGGCACCACGCTACATACTCCTGAGTCTGGTAAAAATACTCACCCACGTTCACGAAAACTACCAAATGATATCTCACATACGCCTCCTCGTTTCCAGCGGGGTACACTCTCGAAGTTGTATGGATCCATGTCGAAATCCCAAAAAGAGGTAGTAGCTTCGGCATTCTCAGGGCTGGGGGTCTGAAAAGGTGGGTTATTATAACCGTGAGACGAATCTCAGCGAGCACAACCCCTAAACCTAGGCTAGGCTAACATGCATTCTCCTGACCGGCATACACAATCAACAAAGCAATATCAATCACAATCATTCTTTGACCTGGGCCCTCGGGCCCCAGTCAATTACCTGGCTGCCCATGCAGGTTAGCATTTCAATGTAATTGTCACGTCCTGAACCACTCACGGTCGATACTTATTGACCGACCATGATCGGAATGAGACCGTGAAGCATAGAATCTTTGTTAGAACGTCCCGTTGATTTTAAATATGAAAAGCATGCGGAAGCAATTCAACGAGACAAAACCAAGCAATAAAGGCAAATGGTGCACGTTGTATTTACAAGATAGATTCGTGCTTATTATACGTGCCCTATCTCGGACATACAAGCCTTAAACGATATTTTTCACATGCCTATTTCAAAGGCACTTCCGAAAAACAAACAAGCCATATACATAACAAAATTTTGGCTTGGGTTCTTAGCTCCGCTACGTATAATATCGTCCTCTCGCTCCTCCCGCTTCCCCCGCTCCTCGTCCGGCTGGCCGTCATGCTCAACCCCCCGCTTGCCCCGGAAACAACCCGTCCGGTCCTACAAATGGTCCGTTGAACCCGCGGAGGGGCCCAACCCATTCACCGTTCCCGGCGCGGTACCATGCCACGTACGGGTGAGCAACCGGTTCGTCGCGGCCTTCGTCGACCATCACATAAATTGTGATGCGACGGTAAGCACAATTCTCCCGGGCGTCGATCACGGTAAGGAGTTCCGCTCGCATTTCGACGGGGTTTCCGAAGCGGGTTGGAGGGGACGCCATCTCACGGACCTGAAAGGAGGAAAAACAACGGGGGTGAGTCGGGGAGACTCAGCAAGTAAAATTTTACTAACAGGCGATGACATATCAATTGTCATTACACGAAACATTCTTACCGAACCGGCCTCCGTGGCCGATCAAACAACGACGTGCATAGCAAGTATAAAACAAGGATTCCACGTATGGCTAAGTCACGGTTTACCTCATCTGTCGCGCCTCGGTTTCTAATTCGTGTTAGATAATATGCAAAAACACGAAACAAGGCAAACTTGTTATAGAGAATACGACATCGGAACACCAAGAACCGAGAACGGGAAAAGCTCGTGATACAACGTATTTCAACGTCATTTCCCGGTAGTAAAATCTCACTTACTCTAACAAGAACTAAAGAGTAGAGAACGAAGAGGCGACGGTCTCGGTTTCAAACAACTCTCGGATTTTATTTCTCCCTTTTGGCTTTCGGCTTATTTTCTCTCTCTCTAAATCTCGACACTCTCTCTCTCTCTCTCTCTCTCTCTCTCTCTCTCTCTCTATTTCTTGACCAGTTGGTGCACGTGGGAAAAAGTGAGTCAAATCTCTCCTACAAGGTTCTATTTATAGAGGAATTTTGGATGATGCGTGCGCATATGTCATAGGGGGTATGAGGTATGCGCACGTGTCATCGGAGCGATGAGGTAAGCGCACGCCTCATCCCTTCATTAATGATCTAAGTCCCAAAGTCAAGAAAATGATGAAATGGCCAAAAAGTCTTCCTTTCTCTCTTCTCTCCAAGCTGGCCGTGGACTCTCTCCTCTCCCTTGCTGGTCGCGAGTTCTCTCTCCCTCTCCTTTGATCAATTCAAGGTCATAATAGCTTCATAAATGGCCATAATGGCTTGTGGAAAATGAAGGCCCAAGCAATTAATGAAGGCAATGATGATGAAGATAAGGTTTGACCTAGTCAAATTTTCTAGGGTTTTCTCCAATTGGCTGCTTCCTGTCCCGAATTGCTCGGATCAAACGGGCCTCGCGAAAATACGCAATTAACGTCCAAAACGAACCCCGCATCATAATAATCCTCAAACTTTTCCCGAGGATTTTCTCATAAAATAATTCTAATAATACCCTTTTAAATATAGAATTTAGTGTAAAAAGGCCCTCACAATTGTCCAAACTTGGCCCTACAACAATCCAAGCCAAAATAACCTAAATTGGCCTTCTCGGGTAAACTAGGCACGCGGCCGGGCCATCGGGCAATTTGGCCGGTCAGACCGGGTCAGTGGCCGGGCGAGTGGCCGACCGTATAGGCACATGGCCGGGCGCGTGGCCGGGCCGAACGGGCGCCGCGCCGAGCTACACGGGCGACGTGCCGAGTGGCTCGCCGGGCCGCACGGGCGACGTGCCTAGTGCGTAGCCGGCCGCACGGGCACCGTGCTGGGTCATACGGGCGAGAGGTCGGCTCATGGCCAAACACGTACATCGGCCTGGAAATGGCACAACGCACGACTCATGGCCACATTTCTTGGACACGGGACAAGATCGGGACCGGATCTTACGGGCACAACTTGTGCACAAGGGTCGGGCACAATGGCCAACGCACAACCGGGCACGTAGCCGGTCCGTGGCCTGGCTGACGGGCACAATGGCCGGTCATGACCAGGCACATGGCCTTGGCCGCCGCGACCGGCAATTTTGCTCGGGCTGCGACTAAGCCACTAGGCACATGGCCTAGTACACGTCTCGTCCATGGCCTTCCCGACTTGGCATAATGATCCGTAGCTGATTCGTGACCGGGCCACGTTCGAGTATCAACGATCCAGGGTCGACCCTCGGTTGTCATGTAGCCTCGTGGAAATCCGGTACCCCGGAATTAACTCGTGGTCACCCGAGACTAATGCATGGCCGTGCGGTATCACCCGCGACCGACACATGCCGACACCGGACTGATCCACGGTTATCCCGGACCGCTCCACTAACGGCCCTTATGGTCGAAGGATCACCCCATGGTCATATCGCTCTAATCATTTGCGTAGTCAGGAGTCATTCCACTGTCGATCCCTAGGCCAACTCATGAACAATCTTTCGATCGAACCACGACCAACCCTCGGTACACTCGTTCCGATCATGTTGTCCATTTCAATACCGACCCTCAACTCAACTTACCCGCTAATCCACTTATTACCAGCCCTCGACTTCCTGGGCCCGAAATCGGGGATGTCACAATTCTCCCCCTCTAATAAAAATTTCGTCCTCGAAATTTAAACACATACCTGGTTCCTAAAATAAATGTGGATACCGCCACTTCATGATTTCCTCACCTTCCCAGGTAGCTTCCTCTACGCACTGGTGTCGCCATAGGACCTTTACTAGGGGAACAGATTTATTCCTCAACACTTGCTCTTTACGATCCACGATCCGCACCGGCTCCTCAACATAGGACACTCTGCTGTCCAATTCGACCTCGTCGAAATTCAGCATATGTGCCGGATCGGGTTCATACTTTCTCAACATGGATACATGGAACACGTCATGCACCTGAGCAAGTTTCGGTGGCAGTGCCAACCGATAAGCCAAATTCCCTATTCTCTCTAGAATTTCAAAAGGTCCTACGTACCTAGGGCTTCACTTACCTTTCTTCCGAAAACGCGACACACCTCTCATGGGTGACATTTTAAGAAACACGTGGTCGCCTACTTGAAACTCTAGAGGCTTCCTACGTCTGTCAGCATAACTTTTCTGTCGGCTTTGGGCAGTTCTTAACTTATCTCTAACCACTTGCACGATCTCATTGGTGAGTTGTACCAGCTCTGGACCCGTGACCTCCTTTTCCCCGACCTCATCCCAACAGACTGGAGTTCTGCAAGCTCGACCGTATAATGTCTCGAATGGCGCCGTCCCGATACTTTGCTGGTAACTATTGTTGTACGCAAATTCAATGAGATGTAAATGCTCACCCCAACTTCCCTTAAAATCCACGACGCATGCTCGCAACATATCCTCAAGTGTTTGGATCGTTCTTTCTATTTGGCCATCCGTTTGCGGATGATAAGCTGTACTGTATTGTAATTTCGTTCCCATAGCAATTTGGAGACTCTGTCAGAAGGTTGCAGTAAACTTTGGATCTCAATCAGATGTGATCGTCACTGAGACTCCGTGTAATCGTACAATATGTCGAACATATAACTCGGCATAACCCTCTAGTGGAAGATCCTTTCTTACCGGAAGAAAATGGGCTGATTTTATCAGTCGATCCACAATCACCCATATCGAATCGTGGCCTCTTTGACTTCTTGGTAACCCCATTACGAAGTCCATTGTAATGTGTTCCAATTTCCATTCAGGAATCTCCAGTGGTTGCAATAATCCGCCAGGCTTGCAATGTTGAGCCTTGATTTGTTGACATGTCAAGTATTTAGCCACATGTTTGGCTATGTCCTTCTTCATGCCCTTCCACCAGAAATGTTGTCGCAAATTTTGGTACATTTTAGTACTGCCTGGATGAATATTGTAATGGCTTTTGTGAGCTTCTATCAAGATCTCTTCCTTGAGTTGTTCATCCTTTGGCATGCATAGACGTCCGTTAAACTTCAAGATTCTGTCATCCGTATCATGGAAATTGGATTTCTTCTTTTCTGATAACTCTTTTCGGATTTTCTGAATCTCCGAGTCTGTCTGTTGTATCGCCTTGATTTTCAGTATGATGTCCGGCTCGATTCTAAGAGCAGCTAGTAAATTCTGATAATGTCCAACTTCCAGCTTGTAGTCCAAGTCCCGAGCTTCCTCAAGTAAGGTCCATTCTTTGACCATCAAATGAGCGATGGCCGATTTTCGGCTAAGGGCATCGGCAACTTTGTTCGCTTTGCCAGGATGGTACAATATCTCGCAGTCGTAATCCTTGAGAAGTTCCATCCATCGTCTTTGTCTCATGTTCAGCTCCTTCTGGGAAAATAAATATTTCAGACTCTGATGGTCCGCATAAATTGCGAACTTTTCTCCGTATAGATGGTGTCGCCATATTTTCAAAGCTAACACGATCGCAGCAAGTTTCAAGTCATGAGTGGGATAATTCAACTCGTGTGGCCTTAGTTGTCTCGATGCATAAGCCACCACTTTACCGTACTGCATTAGTACACAACCTAGCCCCTTATGAAAAGCATCGCTGTAAATCTCAAATCCTCCTGGCCCTCTTGGTATAGTCAAAATAGGAGCAGTCGTCAGCCTTTGCTTTAATTCTTGAAAACTTCGTTCGCATTTGTCGTTCCATTCGAACTTCATTTCCTTCTTTAGCAATCGCATTAAGGGGATAGCGATGCTAGAGAATCGTTCCACAAATCTTCTATAGTATCCAGCTAAACCCAAGAAACTTCGAACTTCAGTGACAGTTGTTGGTCTTGGCCAATTAATCACTGCTTCAATTTTGGATGGATCCACTGATATACCATCTCCAGAAATCACGTGGCCGAGAAACACTACGCGAGATAGCCAGAATTCGCACTTGCTGAATTTTGCATACAATGAGTGTTCTCTGAGCGTCTGAAGCACGAATCTCAAATGCTGTTCATGTTCAGCCGAATTCTTCGAATATACCAGGATGTCGTCAATAAATACTATGACGAAACGATCCAAGTATGGCTTGAACACTCGGTTCATCGGGTCCATAAAAGCAGCTGGAGCATTTGTCAAACCGAATGGCATAACTGTGAATTCGTAATGGTCATATCGGGTTCGAAATGCCGTCTTTGGAATATCCTCCTTCTTGATTCTCAATTGATGATATCCCGACCTTAGATCGATCTTCGAAAACACGGATGCTCCTTGGAGTTGATCAAATAAATCATCAATTCTAGGCAGTGGATACTTATTTTTTATAGTAACTCGATTCAACTGTCGATAGTCGATACAAAGTCGCAAAGAGCCGTCTTTCTTTTTCACGAACAATATGGGTGCACCCCAGGGAGATGCACTGGGACGGATGAAGCCTTTATCAAGTAATTCTTGTAGTTGCACCTTGAGCTCTTTTAACTTGGTCAAAGACATTCTGTAGGGAGCTTTGGAAATAGGCTCCGTTCCAGGAACCACTTCAATAGCAAATTCTACTTCTCATTCCAGAGGTAAATCTGGTAATTCTTTTGAAAAAATATCCGGAAATTCCCGTACCACCAAGATATTTTCCAGTTTTGATTCGTCTTCCTATGCTGTATTTTCTATTGTTGCTAGAAATCCTTGACAACCTTTCTGCAATAGCTGGGTTCCTTTTAAAGCAGAAATCAGAGGAATAGAAGGTCCTCCTCCATTTCCCACAAATGTATAGCAAGGGCGATCAGGGGGATAAAACTGAATCACCTGCTATAACAGTCTATCTTAGCTCGCCGTCGACTAAGCCAATCCATACCAATGATAACATCAAAGTCATACATGGCCAATACCACTAGATTTATAACATCCACAAGTCCACCTATAATCATTTTGCACCCTTGACATACTAGGGTAGCCTGTACTTCATTTTTCATTGGAGTAGAAACACTAAGGGCATTTTCTAACGATTTCATCTCAAGTTTGGCCAAACGCACAAATTGGCTAGATACAAATGAATGCGTAGCTCCAGTATCAATTAATGCATACGCAACACGGTTATTGAGGAAAACCGTACCTGTGATCACTGCATCAGAGTTCTCAGCATCCTCTTGAGTAAGTGCGTATATTCGTCCCTAAGCAGGAGGACGATCACCGTTGTTAGCACGAGGTTGAACTCCAGTTGGTGCTGCCGCCTGTCTTTGCTGTAAAGGCATATTCTGTCGTCGTTGTGGACAATCTCTTACCATGTGACCTTGTTGGCCACACCCAAAACACGCTCCCGTACGAACAGGACACGGGGCATCGCCATGCTGTCTTCCACAAACAGAACAAGTATTACCGGGAACATTAGCTGGCTGCTGAAAATTCCGCTTCTTATTAGAAACAAAGGGACGTTTCCCCCTTATCGCTGGCCTCTTGCCCGAACGTTGATCCATTCGGGGTGTAGAATAGTAGGGTCTCGTTGAAGGGGCCCTCTCCAGCAAGTCTTTCTCAATCAGTTGAGCTCGTTCATATAATTCATTATGATCCTTCAAATTCAGTGGCACTAACTGGCTCCGGATGTCAGGTTTGAGACCATCACGGAATCGTTTTGCCTTGTCGACGGGATTTTCAATAAGTCGAGGGGCGTACCTTGACAACTGGGCGAACCTTGCTTCATACTGGTCCACCGTCATATTTCCCTGCTGGAGTTGCAGAAATTCTTTCATTTTACGATCACGAGCACACTTAGAAAAATATTTTCCGTTGAATACCTCAACGAAAGCATTCCAGTTCACCGCAACATTTTCTAGGAATACGGTTTCTTTAGTCGCCTTCCACCAGTAGCTGGCGTTCCCTTGCAGTTGATAGGCCGCTAAGGTGACTTTATCTTCCTCAGAACATCGCAGCAGGTCAAACGCTTTTTGTAACTCGTCGATCCAAGATTCCGCCTCTTCGGGATCTCCAGTTCCAGCAAACTTTGGGGGTCTCAACTTCAAAAATTGCTCGACCAATCCATGCATTGTTCGGTCACTATTCCCACTTCCATTTGCCGCCACTACATTCTCAGCAACAGGCAGTCGTTGCTGTGCTTGTTGTACTTGCTGCCCCAGCAATTCTCCTACGGTCGCAAGAGCCTGCAGAATTCCGTCTATTCGGGGATCTTGCTTTGACTTTCCTTTTGAGGTTGAGATCGGGTTCGGAGCACTCATACTGTCTTTGGTAAACGACTAAGGCTTTTCTACAGCGCAAGAACATGTCAGCAATTAAAACTCAGCAATCAAAGCATACTTACCGATCAATCAGGTGCACGGACACATATTCACATGCACGGGGTGTTTCCTAGCTAGCTACCCCACTTCAGCGCACCTTATCACTCCAGGCCTTTATTACCGCTTGGTTTTCAAAACCGTTTTCCACTTTTCGGTGCACAGCTCGGAAATTCTCGTTCTTTAGCCGTCCTAGAAGCCTGCCAGGAGTCGCTCAAAGATCAGGCCCTTCACCCCGGCGCCACTTCCTTTCAGAAGCCGCTCAATGATCAGGTGGCATATTTTTGTACCCCGGCGCCACTTCCTTCCAAAGGCCGCACAATGATCAGGCTACCTGCCCCGGCGCCACCTTGGTCAGAAGCCGCACAATGATCAGGTATTTATGACCCCAGCGCCACCTCCTAAGAGGCCGCTCAATGTTCAGGTCTTATGGCCCCAGCGTTACTCCCCGCCCTCATCGGATCGTCTAATTTGTAAGTCGTCGCGAACTGCACCTACTGAAGGGAAAACCTGCTCTGATACCAAAACAACTCGATACCCATACTGTCACGTCCTGAACCACTCACGGTCGATACTTATTGACCGACCATGATCGGAACGAGACCGTGAAGCATAGAATCTTTGTTAGAACGTCCCGTTAATTTTAAATATGAAAAGCATGCGGAAGCAATTCAACGAGACAAAACCAAGCAATAAAGGCAAACGGTGCACGTTGTATTTACAAGATGGATTCGTGCTTATTATACGTGCCCTATCTCGGACATACAAGCCTTAAACGATATTTTTCACATGCCTATTTCAAAGGCACTTCCGAAAAACAAACAAGCCATATACATAACAAAATTTTGGCTTGGGTTCTTAGCTCCGCTACGTATAATATCGTCCTCTCGCTCCTCCCGCTTCCCCCGCTCCTCGTCCTGCTGGCCGTCACGCTCAACCCCCTGCTTGCCCCGGAAACAACCCGTCTGGTCCTACAAATGGTCCGTTGAACCCGCGGAGGGGCCCAACCCATTCACCGTTCGCGGCGCGATACCATGCCACGTACGGGTGAGCAACCGGCTCGTCGCGGCCTTCGTCGACCATCGCATAAGTTGTGATGCGACGGTAAGCACGATTCTCCCGGGCGTCGATCACGGTAAGGAGTTCCGCTCGCATTTCGACGGGATTTCCGAAGCAAGTTGGAGGGGACGCCATCTGTCACATCCCGATTTTTGGGCCTAAGAAGCTGTAGGTAAATTGTAATATCCTCAATTTCAATCCCTAGGAAATGGCTATGCTTTAAGTTTGATGGTTTTCCAATCGGAACTAAATTGTTTTCTCTTGTTTTGGAAAACTCAGTTTTGGATCCTTTCCGTATTGTTATTTTTTGGGAGACTTTTGTGGTCAGAATTTCCAAACACTTTCTTCTTGAAAGTTGTTCCAAACATCTTGAAGTTTGACATACTTTAATTTCAGAATTTTTGGAGTTGATATGAGTGGTACGATGGCCCGATTTTCGGACCGTGTGAAACTGCCCAAAATGGGTATTTCGGTGATGTTTACACCGTCTTTATTTTCTACAAGCTTTTCTGGGCCGATTTGGAAAAGTTTCCTTCATGAAAGTTGTTGAGAATGTCCTTTTCTATAATGTGTATAAATTTGGAAATTTTCCGAGATGATTTGGATTCTGGACAGAGCTTACTTTGAGAAGCAAAGATGCTGTTCCAGTGAACTGTTTTTAGTCTGTCTTTGAGCTACTAAAAATGGTGTTTACAGAAAGATTTAGAATTTGTGTTCTTCACGAGAAATGCTTGTTAAAGCCTTGTTTATGACATATCTGAATTTGAGAATTTTCGGAGTCCATTTACTATGATTTCAAGTTCGATTTCGTAAACAGTGCAAAGCTGTTCGGTTTTGTTGGATTTCAAAGATTTATCAATTGTTATATGAAAAACGTTGAAATCTCGACTTGATGTCTTTTGGTGATAGTTGAGGCATATTTAGAGGATTTCCCATGCCAAATCTCAGGTTAGATGGAATTATTATGCGTGTTTATCGCGGAAAACCTTCAGAAAATCTTGTGATTAAGTATGGCACGGATTGTGATTTTTGTGCCAAATGATATATTTCGTGTGACCCGATTGGCCCGAGTCATTTGCGTGAGAATTCAGTAAATCCAGAAGACTCTAGGGAGTCCACGGTCTGGAAATTGATAGAAAATCCTAGAAAGTTTGACTAGGTCAAACCTTATCACCTTCATCATTACTCTCATTTATTGCTTGACCTTCTTTTCCACAAGCCTTTATGAAGCCATTTATTGACTCTTGGCCATCAAGTATTGACCAAGAAAGGGACAGGAAGCCACGGCAAGGAGGGGGAGAGAGAGAGAGACCCACGGCCAATGGGTGAGGAGAGAGAAAGGAAGAACTATTGGCCATTATTGTTCTTGACTTTGGAAGCCACCCTCATAATGGCTTGTATTAATTGCTTGGACTTTAGGGCCCCTCCATGATGACACGTGCGCTTACCTCATACTCTGATGACACGTGCGCTTACCTCATCCAAGCTTTGGCCCCAAGTTTTGCCTCCCTATAAATAGAAACAAGACCATTCGGCCAAAGGGAGAGAGAAAAGAGAGAGAGAACCGTGAGAGAGAGAGAGAGAGAAAATCGAGAGAGAAAGAAAGCCGAGGGAGAGAAAAGAAAAGGGCAACCGCCATGAGTTGATGAGATCCCGAGGCCGTTGTCTTTCCCGTCCATTTTCTACTCTCTAGTTCTTATTTAATTGTTGTGTAAGTGAATTCCTTAATATCGGGAAAGGATGTTGAGATGCGTTGTGACGTGGTTTGCTTGGACCGTTTCTCGGTCGTTTGGTTGGTCGTAGTTGGTTCAATTCCTTGGTTTGATCATGTTTCATGTTTGATGTTGTTTTGAGATAGAACCGAGCCCTTGATTGGTAAAGTGTACATAAGATAGAACCGAGCCTTGGTTGGTAACCGAGAGTTGGCTGGTAAAGTGCACATGTTATAGCTGTGCGTGATGTTCTCTTGTATGAACTTTGCTATTGATCTGCCATCGATATGGGTGCGGTAAGGGCCGACTTATGTTAACGGCGATCGATATATCCTCGCTTGATATTAGTGTTTTCACTTGCTGAGTCTCTCCGACTCATCCCCCATTTTTCCCACTCTCAGGTCCATAGGATGGTCGAATGGACGGCAGCGACAGGAGGAGTTTGAGCCATGTTCGAGTTCGGGAAAAGCTAGGAGCGGTGAATCCGAAGTAGTGGGCTTAGGACCCCCAAGCCACTTGTTATTATGTGTAAATGGCTAAAAGGAATAAGTTGGCTTGTAAAATATATTTGCGTGTTCTGTAAATACAAGGTTTGCTTATGATGCTGATTGTTTTAATCCCGCTGTTGTTTTTCATGTGATTGTCCCGAGATATGCTTCCGCTTATGTTTAAAGAAAGATAATAATGAACGGGACGTCACGTTAATGACCCCGAGGTCGGGGCGTCACACCATCTCACGGACCTGAAAGGAGGAAAAACAACGGGGGTGAGTCGGGGAGACTCAGCAAGTAAAATTTTACTAACAGGCGATGACATATCAATCGTCATTACACGAAACATTCTTACCGAACCGGCCTCCGTGGCCGATCAGACAACGACGTGCATAGCAAGTATAAAACAAGGATTCCACGTATAGCTAAGTCACGGTTTACCTCATGTGTCGCGCCTCGGTTTCTAATTCGTGTTAGATAACATGCAAAAACACGAAACAAGGCAAACTTGTTATAAAGAATACGACATCGGAACACCAAGAACCGAGAACGGGGAAAGCTCGTGATACAACGTATTTCAACGTCATTTCCCGGTAGTAAAATCTCACTTACTCTAACAAGAACTAAAGAGTAGAGAACGAAGAGGCGACGGTCTCGGTTTCGAACAACTCTCGGATTTTCTTTCTCCCTTTTGGCTTTCGGCTTATTTTCTCTCTCTCTAAATCTCGGCACTCTCTCTCTCTCTCTATTTCTTGACCGGTTGGTGCACGTGGGAAAAAGTGAGCCAAATCTCTCCTACAAGGTTCTATTTATAGAGGAATTTTGGATGATGCGTGCGCATATGTCATAGGAGGTATGAGGTATGCGCACGTGTCATCGGAGCGATGAGGTAAGTGCACGCCTCATCCCTTCATTAATGACCTAAGTCCCAAAGTCAAGAAAATGATAAAAATAGGCAAAAAGTCTTCCTTTCTCTCTCCTCTCCAAGCTGGCCGTGGACTCTCTCCTCTCCCTTGCTGGCCGCGAGTTCCCTCTCCCTCTCCTTTGATCAATTATTGAAAAGCAAGGTCATAATAGCTTCATAAATAGCCATAATGGCTTGTGGAAAATGAAGGCCCAAGCAATTAATGAAGGCAATATGATGAAGATAAGGTTTGACCTAGTCAAATTTTCTAGGGTTTTCTCCAATTGGCTGCTTCCTGTCCCGAATTGCTCGGATCAAACGGGCCTCGCGAAAATACGCAATTAACGCCCAAAACGAACCCCGCATCATAATAATCCTCAAACTTTTCCCGAGAATTTTCTCATAAAATAATTCCAATAATACCCTTTTAAATATAGACTTTAGTGTAAAAAGGCCCTCACAATTGTCCAAACTTGGCCCTACAACAATCCAAGCCAAAATAACCTAAATTGGCCTTTTCGGGTAAACTAGGCACACGGCCGGGCCATCGGGCAATTTGGCCGGTCAGACCGGGTCAGTGGCCGGGCGAGTGGCCGACCGTACAGGCACATGGCCGGGCTCGTGGCCGGGCCGAACGGGCGCCGCGCTGGGCTGCACGGGCGACGTGCCGAGCGGCTCGCCTGGCCGCACGGGCGACGTGCCTAGTGCGTAGCCGGCCACATGGGCACCGTGCCGGGTCATACGGGCGAGAGGTCGGTTCATGGCCAAACACGCACATCGGCCTGGGAATGGCACGACGCACGACTCATGGCCACATTTCTTGGACACGGGACAAGATCGGGACCGGATCTTACAGGCACAACTTGCGGCACAAGGGTCGGGCACAATGGCCAGCGCACAATCGGGCACGTAGCCGGTCCGTGGCCTGGCTGACGGGCACAATGGCCGGTCATGACCGGGCACATGGCCTTGGCCGCCGCGACCGGCAATTTTGCCCGGGCCGCGACTAAGCCACTAGGCACATGGCCTGGTACACGTCTCGTCCATGGCCTTCCCGACTTGGCACAATGATCCGTGGCTGATTCGTGACCGGGCCACGTTCGAGTATCAACGATCCAGGGTCGACCCTCGTTTGTCATGTAGCCTCGTGGAAATCCGGTACCCCGGAATTAACTCGTGGTCACTCGGGACTAATGCATGGCCGTGCGGTATCACCCGCGACCGACACATGCCGACACCGGACTGATCCACGGTTATCCCGGACCACTCCACTAACGGCCCTTATGGTCGAAGGATCACCCCATGGTCATATCGCTCTAATCATTTGCGTAGTCAGGGGTCATTCCACTGTCGATCCCTAGGCCAACTCATGGACAATCTTTCGATCGAACCACGACCAACCCTCGGTACACTCGTTCCGATCATGTTGTCCATTCCAATACCGACCCTCAACTCAACTTACCCGCTAATCCACTTATTACCAGCCCTCGACTTCCTGGGCCCGAAATCGGGGATGTCATAGTAATTCTCAACTCACATACACGAACACGCTATTCATACGTACGTCATACGCATGCTCACGCTCATCAGTGTTCGTATCACAAGCCATTCACCGAGTCCCACACACTCACATACTGGCCCATGCATTTCTATGCATGCATATGTTATTTTCATGCCAAATTCATATCTCGGCTCACTAACCCACACTAACACACTAGCGAATGCTCAATTTATTATTACGATCCGAAGGGCACGACCTAAAGGCCAATAATTATTAACTCGACCCGAAGGCCACGACCCGAAGGCCCACAACTCTTCGCGGCCAGCGTAAAAACGCATCATATGGCCCAGTGTCTCTAGCCTGCTACAAAGTGCATGAGGCGCAACACTGATCTCCTTACGAACCAAAGCCTGCTACAAAGTGCATGAGGCTGGTCGTCTTCCGGACATGCCGAGCATCGTCCCTGCTACAAAGTGCATGAGGACGGCACGACCCGAAGGCCTTAAGTGATCACACAGCACACTGTCAATTTTTATCTGAACCCGGCGTAAAACGCATCAGACAATTAGGTGATCACATGCTCATGGCAGGCACGCATTTCCACACAATTTCATCACATGCCCCATTCTCGGCATACACAATGCGTGACCATGAAAAATGCAACATGAGCATCAATAAATCACAGGCACTCAGTCAAATCCATATCACCACACAATGCCCAATTCACAAATAGCATGCTCACTTGGCCAATTAATATCGTGCGACCCAATTTCCAAAACACAATTTCATACTCAATTCAAGCCATCAATTTGTCAATCACACTCCGCACGATTCAGCCACACGAGCACGCAACATGGCATTTCACAATTAAACACAATTGATCATCAATCAATCAACAGCCAATCATTCTGGGTAATCCCGACTATTCAGCTAATAATTCTTGCTGTCCAATATAATCCGGTACATTCCTCAAAAATATGGATAGCCACTATTTCCTCAATCCGGGCCCAATAATTATCTATAATAATCCCACTAAATTCCTTGAATTTTATTTCCACCAATTAGTCCTCAATCCAGTCCGAATTATACACCGATAATACCTAAACCAGTCCAGAAAAATGCACTATCAGTCCTAATTAGAGTTTAGGAAGTATACTCACTTAATTCTAGGCCACGACGACGAGGAATGGCGGCCGATCACTGATGAACGGTGAAACCGGCGGCGGCGTTCCCGGCGGACACCGTACGAACGGCATACGATCAGCCGTACGGACTTTATGGAACCGTACGGACACTGTACGACCGGCGACGTACGGACGGCTAGAGGTCGCGACGGCAACAGCTCGGCCGATTGAGCTCCGGCACGGCGGCGGCTCACTCCGGCGGTCCTTTGGCCGTGAGAAAGAGAGAGAGAGAGAGAGAGAGAGAGAGAGAAGATGGGGTGAGAGGGGGATGGGGACGGCGAGGTGCGGACAGCCACAGCGGACCGGCAACCAGCTCCAGCGAGCGGCGGCTCCGGCGGTGCTCCGGCAAAATGGCCAAGGGAGAGAGAGAGAGAGAGAAAACGGGGGAGGAGGGCTGCTCGGTGGTGTTCTGCCGAATGGGGGGGAGAGGAGAGAAAAACTAGTTTGATCTGGTCAAATAATGGGGCTGGTGGGCGCCACGTGTCGCCGATCCGGGCCATTTAACCAAAATATCCCTAATCCGACGGCCGACGTTTGTTCCAGCCCAATAATTGATGGGCAAAATGGTCTTTAGCCTCAATAATGCAGCTGATAATCCATATTTAATTACCTCAAAATTTTCCTAAAATTTGGAACTGAAAACGGCCCAAGGGCAAAATAGTCATTTTTTCGGTCCAGGGGCGAAATTCTAATTTTTGGCTATATCAACTCCAAATGTGAGTGGCCAACATAATATGGCGTCGAAATCGTGAAAATAGCCTCTTAAGCCTTCGAAAATCGATCGCAAAGTCCTGAGGATTAAAATAATATTATTTTTCACTTCTGAGCCAAAATTTCAATTTTTTACCGTAACCACTCCAAATATGCGTGGCCACCCAAAAATGACATCGGTCTCAAAAAATAATCTCATACGGCCTCAAAAACCAATGTCGGCGCCCACAGGGGTAAAATAGTAATTTTTTACTTCCGGGTCGAAATTCCATTTTTTGCCCGTACTATCCACAAACGTGTGTGGCCAGCGTAATATGACGTCAGAATCGTGAAAATAACTTCTCAGGCCTTCGAAAATCGATACCGAAGTCCAGGTCCAATTTCGTGACCAAAACTCGCTAACTTTCAATTTTCAGGGTCTCTCACTAACGGGCGGCTGTTTAGAGGTTACGCGTATAGACCTAGGGTTATCCGAGTCATGACGGTCCAGATCATTGAGAGAATGAGGAATTATCACTAGTTCCAGAGGTCGCGATTGTTCGGTTCAAGTTCAGGACTGGTTGGTCACGTGTACTTTTAGTCGTGCAGAATCACCTGCGATCTGATTGTACAACGTTGGCCTTGGCCAAACCACATCTGTCACTCTTTCCAAAGATCGGCCCACGTTGGCCCAAAACATTATCTCATCATTTCTCGTGATCGGTGTCCAATTCACGATCGGGTCCCTAGTCCACGTACCATTTTCTAGTTAGTCATGCCCTAGTAGTTAGTATCCCAAGAGTGATCAACTCTGGGCGAGACTTACTAAAATAAAATGCGAAATAATATCAATTTTATTGGTTCCAGAATTACATCGAAATTCAGGTTGTTACAGAGAAAACGATTTTCCTTTCTAGTAAGAAAAAAAAATAATTTCCGTAAACACTAAACAAGCGAAAGCTAATTATTTTCCTCTCGTTGGAAAAGATTTTCCTTAATCATTAAATGTTTATCAAAACAAATTCACCCATAACTTACTAGCTATTGGACAAGAAAGAATTGGACAGTTGACCTACCATATTCCATATGGACCTACCGACCTAATAATTTCATTTATCTGGTGGACCCACTTCATTCAATAATTGCTGCCTTTTTTTGAACGAAAATAATTGCTCCTTCGCAACTCCATCTGATTTGACGGTTCGCGCTCCTCAAATGTTAAACGTGGGAACCCGTCAAAAAAACATACGATACATGTGAGATCCTGATTTGTGAAAATGATGTATCCAAATTCCCGATGTCTCCTTCTGTTAACCACTTGACCTTTTCAATTCCTATACCTTTAATGCCTAATTCATCTCCTATCAAAGAGACAAAATCAATCGAAGTGGTCACGCGATAAAGTCGAGCACTGCAATAGAGCCTCGCTCAACACACACGTCATCTTTCGAAAGTCCCCTTGTTCGCTCGATCATATGTGTTTTTTTCTTTTCAATGCTTATACCCGACCAAACACATAAGTGCCACCCGACACCGCGAGAGGAAACTGCATTAAAATTGAATAAATAACGTTAATCGCGCTTGCCAATTAATGTTCTTCTGCCTAATAAAAGAGACCACGCGTTATTAATGATCGCGAGCGCAATGTCCTGGGATTTAGAAGTATGTCTTAGTTTTCTGGGCCGACGAGGTGTTAGATAATGGGCCCCTTGGGGGTCAATCCAGTACGAAGTGTTCGTACCGTGTAATGTAATTCTCTTCGTTTGAAAGGTTTTCAATAGGTATCTTGGAAACCGCAGGGTCAATTCCAAGGGGGCTCGAGGACTACATGAAGGTGGTTTCAAACTTCAAAAACTCGAAGTTGCTGGCACTTGACATGTTTTCAAGGGAGTTGTCGGTGATGAATTAATTTAATATATATTACCTTTTTTTTACAAATTAGTATCTTGCAAAGCGTGTGATCTATAAAATTTCTCATAAAGATTGTTTAATAAGTGTCCTACGAGTACTCATTAATAATATCCTTTTGTAAGATCGAGTAATTACCCTACCCATCCAAAAAATTAGCTCGCCCTTATGTAGCTACTTCTTGTGTTGAAGTTAGAGGTTTAAGCAAGTCAAACTATTCGCGAGTTGCTCGAGTTTGATTAGAAGATTGTTGGACTCAGCTTGAGGTTTAAGCTAGATCTGGCATCGGCCAGCCTTGCTTGAGGTAGCACGACCTTAGATGACGATTGCTTGGGTCACATGACCTCAGGCGAGGTTCGCTGGTGCCAGATCTAGCTGGCTGGCTGCTCACTGGTAACTTGATCCTTTCACTAGCAACATTGCACAAGGCAAGGGCATTAATAAAATTATGAAAGTTTAGCGAGGGTAAAATTGAAAGAAAAAAATGTATTAACATTTCAAAAAATGCTTAAAGCACTTCCATATCTACCTTAGGCTAAGGTCATTAGAGATCTTTGGAAATGCATGCATCCCCCCAAAACTCTCCAAAAAATTTGGCTACTTGAATTTGCTTAAGGGCCTTTAGAGTCTGGAGGGCTTTGATGTGGTGAGTAGGATCAATTCGATCAGGCATTTGCTATCTATTTTCATTGTTCAACTCTTTGGCAACATGAAGCCTGAAGTGATTGTTGCTTTCACGGGTGGGTTGTTCTAGTAGCAGTAGTTGGATCATCCAAATCAAATAGAGACATGCTCACTTTGATCCATTTAGCGACGGCCCTACCATCAGGTAACCGCTTTCGCAAGATCACTAAGTCCTATATTCGGAGCCATTAGAGCGGGATCTACTTTTTGGGGACTAATGGAAAAAAAAAATTAGGCTTGCAATTGGAAAAGAGACTAGGGCATGGGTTCATGAAGGCAATAGAGGAGGAGGGAGAAGGATTGGAACATCATAGTTTGGAAGAAAGAGTCCCGAAAAGCAATATGTTTGGTAATCCCAGCCACAACATGATTATATGTAGGGCGATCAGTGATGATCGGATAAATTAGGCCAGACGTGATTGAAAGGGCTCGACCGTACTATCTTTTAAAGGTTTAAGCTAAATCGATTCCAATTCAAAATGTCTGAAACTCAAGATTGAATTCCATTCCATACAATTGTGCCATTCATCTAATCCATTCGGCAGGAGGGAAGTGTGACTGCGACCCACGGGAATCGATGACGTGCCGCCTGTGGCCCAGCACCAAACCGCAAAGCTGCACTCCTTGCTCGCTTAACGCATACGCACATCACGGCTAAGTCATAAGAAATCGGAAGCGATGATAATGAACGGATCGAAGCCACCGTGAAAAACTCCCTTCTTCTCTAACCAGGTTCCCCTCCGGCCACCGTGAACCGCCGTTGCTCCTGCTCCTGCTTTGATTCGGCTCCGCAGTCGGCGATATGACAAGGGGACAGCGGCCGGACCAACTCTCCAGCGTCCTCCGCGAGCTCTCCGCCTTGGCCCTGGGCCTCCTCCGGTCGCCCCCGGCGGTGGCGGCGACGGAGGCTAGGGGGTCTCCGGCCCCGGCGCCGCCGCCGCCGCAGATGACGCCCGCGGGGTTCGCGTCGTTGATGCTGGGGCTCTCGCTCGCGCTGATGCTGTGCGGGTCGGTGACGTTCTTCATAGGGTTCGTGTTGATGCCCTGGGTGCTCGGGCTGGTGATGCTCTTGTACGTGGCTGGGATCGTGTCCGCTCTCTCCGTCCTGGGGCGATCTGTCCTTTGCTATGCCACGGCTTCGCCAGCCTCGCGAAAGGACGTGACATGTAAGAGCTTGAATCCACTGCCCACTGTTTGTTGTTCTTGATGAAGTTCTTGAGCGACGAATTGAGATTTTGTTGTTATCGGATGGATTATTGCTGATTCGCTTTGCTCAAATCGGTTCTATCTGTTCGTTTGCTCCGTGCTCTGTGCTTTGCTTGGTTGGTATTCTCTGTATTTGTATTAGTATTGTGGAGCAGGGTGAAAGAGAAAACTTTTTGCTGAACTTTGGTGCTTGCTAATTGCGGATTTACAATATCCCGTGTATCTTGCTTTGTTGTTTCTTAAGAGATATCTGGAAGTAGTTTGGTCATCATGGTTCTATAAATGCTTGTTTGTTCTTCAATGCATATATCTGCGGTCGGCCATTGAATTAGGGGTTATCATTTTTTAGGCGTGAAATGCATACTTAAATCTGTTCTTTAGTGCCACATTTTGTCCCTTATATTGTATGCGAATTCTTGCATTTAGAACTGAATGCCTCACGATTCAGCATAAATTACCCTGGTTCATATAGAACTGAATATTCTCCTTGCATCCTGTCATTCTATATTAGAATTGGAAGGGGACAAAAAAACAGAGGAAATTGGGTGTCTTATATGGAGCCTTATGTTGGACCAATATCTTGATGCAAAATGTCTGTCAATGGAAAAAACCAGAAGCCCAAGTTTTTCAAGTTTGGAACCTCATGTAATGACATTTGCAGAACAAAGGTTTTGTTGGGCTTGTAGTTAATTGCTTTGTCGAATGTCTGTTGATGGAAAAAAAAAAACAGAGAGAAGCATAAGTTTTTCGAGTTTGGAACCTAAGGTAATGACATTTGCAGAACAAAGGTTTGATTGGGCTTGTAGTTAATTGCTTTGTTGATGTTTTCAAGTGCCCTTGGAAGCAGCTCGAAGTGCATGGTTCTTTCAAAAGAAGAACCATTGAATGTACTCTACAATTATCGGTATATCAATCTAGCCTGAGTCAGCAATATGGAGCCAATTTCTGAGTAAAGTTTGGATGAGTTTGCTGTTTGTCTTTAAATAGTATTTGTTAAAACCAACTATAAATGCTCAGAGTCAGAGTAGTATGATATGCCGTTAACTTTTCCACGTACGTTGCAAAATTGTAGTTGATTAGTTTTCCTTTTGTCCGTACATTATTTGATTTCATTGCTAAGTTATTCTCAACAAAACAAATACGAGTATTGCACGAACGATGACCTTAGCAATTCTTCATCGTCACAGTGTTCTGCTTTTGGCTTTTGTTGGAGTGATTAGTCACTTGAGTCCTCCGTCTTTATCGTGTTTTATTTAACCTCAGCTTGCATCATCTAATCAATACTCACCATTTTCTCTTGAAAGTTCATTAATTATGATGTCCTTTCCCCGAAATGTCTGTTGATGTAGCATGGAAGCTGCTGTGAAAAGGACACCAATTTATAAAGAAGAGAGGACCAGTAAGTTATGGTCACCAAAGATGATTAGCGCCATGTGATAATATTTGGCGGTACTGCTGCTGCTGCTGAAACAACAAGTGGAAAGTATCGAAAAGTTCCTCTTTAAAAGTCCCAAAGTCAGAATGGATGGGAAGAGATTCGAGATGATATGTAGATATAGCTTATTTCGTCGGCTGTAAACTAAAATGGTGTCTTACTAAAATGACTTGAAGATAGCTTATCGATACGAGAAATCTCACTTTCAGAAAGCCCTTTCTGAGTTTCCTCTATCTCGTTGTCATCTTTGTTACTTCTCTGCTTCTGCTCTCTTCGTTATGAGTCTAGCCCTTAAAAATTTACTGGGCTGACTGGAATTCGTAGGTTGTAAAAGGGTGGTGGTTCTTTGGCGGATACCATGAAAAACCCTTTCTGTTCAAGGTACGGTCCTCCCATTGTTGCTCACATATGGAGGGATCAATGGTTGCTGGCAAAGCTTCTTTTAGCTAAACGTTGACGTAACTCAGAGGAAAGGGTGGTTGTTGTCGAAAAAAAAAATTAATAATTGATGTTGCAAACCTTATTTTAATTTTGATGTATGGGGATGGGTATGTGTGGGAGGATAAAGATGATGGCGTGTACTTAATCATTTGCGTGTCCCACTTGGGTGTGGACCTGCGCGGTGGTTTCCTTGGTTTCTTTGCTGAATCTCCGGCGAGTGTCCATGCCCCTCAGTTGTACCTCTGGGCAAGTGGGGATTGCAACCTTTGGACTTTGCCTGTTTTATTTGTACGTGTATGTGTATCCCATCCGATGAGAGCTAAAAAGTTGTCGTCGACATGCGAAGTCAATCAGTTTGAGGTTGACATAGTTCGATTTACAGCGGAAGAAGATCAGCGCGTGATCGCTAAATTCGTTCGCGTCGCTAATAAAGGAGTTTAGGAAAGGGTCTTTGAAATAAAAGTCCAATTCAGTTAGATTTAAGTGAGATGGCAACGCTTCTATATACGAAAGGGACATAGTCCCACGTGGTGATATTTTATTGATGGTATCAATAAAGAAAGAATGAAGGGTTCGATGTCAACAGGTTCATAAAAGGGATCGTCTCCAGATCGAGGAGTGTCCACATAAAACGTTTAGTCGTTCGCACGGGTATAAAAGTATCGTGTTCTGTTGCGTCTTGTCTGTTTTGGTATTAACTTCAATTGTGGACTGGAAAGAAGTAGTGGGACAAAGAGTGAACCAGAAGCTTTGCTTTCAATTTCTTACCGACTTCTCTAAGGTGGCCCCTTTAAGGGATTCTTTAGATCTTGATAGATTGATATTCTATTGATAAGAGCTAGCTTGCCGCACAAATAAGACGATGGTTTGCGGAAAAGGCTCTGGAGCATACAGCCCTTGCTCCCAAGTTTTTACACTACCTCATCATCATTAGCAATGCAGCCTAAGAACTCGAAAGACAGAAAGTTTTGATTTTATCGAACACTGAAACTATCGGCCGATGGACCATGCATACCGTCCAGGTACATTTGACGACAAGATATGCGGCATTTTGAATGATGTTAGAGTCAAGGCCAAGGTCGGAAAAATGGAGATCCTTTATTCTGAAAAAAAAAGAGAGATAGAACAAAACTCAAGCTCTGTCCTGGAGATTCATACTATTTTTGCACTGAACTACTTGATGATTATGAGAAATCACGATTCACTTGATACAAAGAGTTTGAGTATGAAATTCATCAAGTGGTCGATCATGAATTGGCTTGAATTAGCAAGTTTTGTACAGTATTTAGCAAGAGCATACTGAAGGTACTTTATCAGTGTGATAATGAAATTATCTGTTTGATGATAGCACACGCTCCAGCGCCAGACGGATTTGAACTAATATGCACCAAT
Source organism: Syzygium malaccense (assembly GCA_031216405.1). Taxonomy (NCBI): domain Eukaryota; kingdom Viridiplantae; phylum Streptophyta; class Magnoliopsida; order Myrtales; family Myrtaceae; genus Syzygium; species Syzygium malaccense. Next base: position 44,642,280 of record CM062254.1, on the reverse strand, counting down.
ACATCCTGTGTAGGAATTATTAGCAAATGACAAGAATAACAAAGTCCTTAGAACCCATCAAACCACTCGTTTCCAAAAGCATCAAAGCAAAAGTAATGTGAAATGTGAATAACCAGCATCATTTGGTCACCCTAGTCGTAAGACTCATAACTCGTCTCAATAGTCAGATCATTAGAGCAGCAAGTACCATAAGGAATCGACGAGACGCAGCACAGGAGATGGAAGGTAGCGAAAAGATGGTTATCCAGTGTTGATGTGCACACCAAGGGTGATGCAGAAGACGGTGATGAGACCGAAAAAGATGGCGGTGTGAACAAGTATAGACAACCCGCTCGTTTGCATGTTCCCGAACTCGATGACACGGAATCTCCCCGGTAGTTGGAACACCAAGCCCGGGCTCAACAACACGAACAGCACCACCGCTATCACCACCGGTCCCCAATCCGCCATTTCTTTCGCTCCTCCCCCTCCTGCTCCTGCTTCCTGGTTAACTCAACGATGTGCTCTAGGTCTCTCGTGTACATATAAAAGAGGAGTGCGCACCGAGTAAAGCAATGCATTGCGCTATAAATATAGAGCATCCAGGAGCAGCAACAAAGGAATATCGTTTGATGGGGGAATTTAATCTCATGGTCAGTGTTTTATTTACTTATTTATCGTGCTGCATCCTTTTTGGGTTCTCTCCAGAGGCATCAAAAGACGTGGCAGGAGGTCATTGGACCTTGGGAAAAACCTATTTGCTTTTTCCATTGCGGATGAATATTTATGTTAAGCATGGAATATGAAACATGAACTTCTGACGAGACACTTCCTGAAGCTTCTTGATGGTTGTTCTGATCATGGCAAGTTGCGTGTTAACTTTTGTTTGATGGATCGATGTTCTGGGCTGATCTGCTGATCTCGTGGCAACGGTTTAACACGCAATTTAGGCTGGCATAGGTTGCTTTGCCATGACGACTGATTAGGAGTTCATTTCACATTGCGAAATGACGCTTCTTTGGCAGAGAACACTCGATACATTTTAAGAAGCAAAACAAATGGTAGAGCTTTTATAATGTAATCAAAGTTCAGCCGCTCTTGCTGAGAAATCTCAGCAGAGAACAAGACATCACAAGGCCCCCAACAAATCACAAACATGAAGAAAGCAAAACCCAAATAGTAACCCCTCAAGACAGCCAAAAGCAAATCATTTGTGTCGCCGACACAACTCGCTTAGGCTAACATATATCAATTGGCACGATCTGACCCCGGACTCAACCCAGGTACAAGTGAACTTTGATGGCGAGCAAGAAGACGCACACGAGGCTGAAGTACAGGAGGGAATGTAACATGATCGACGCACCGCTCGTGTGGAAGTTGCCAAACTCCACGCATCTCTGATTTCCGGGGATCTGGAACAGCAAACCAGGAGTCAAGAGCACAAATAGCAACACCGACACCAAAACCGGGCCCCAATTCTCCATCTTTCTCGCAGTCACTTCTAATCAATCAACCACTTCTCGAAATAACTCGACAGTTTGGAAGCTGATTTTGTTTTTTTCCTCTACGCAGGTTATCTTGGAAGATCGTGGTACTTATATAGAAAGAGCTGGCAATTCGAAAAACAGAGGAGAGGCAAGTCACTTTTTTGATTCATAAGCATGTTTTGGCACGTGAAGAGGATAACTTGGGGTGGGATGCTTGCTAAGTGGATTATAATACGAAGGCTGATTGCTGCTGCGGTTTCTTCAGCTTCCTGTTCCAACAGAATATGTGATGTCCAAGCAAAATGAAACAGGCCATTGCTTCAGTTGCAACAGATTTAAGAAACCTCTGTCGAAGAGTTCTTGGTCTGACACTGCGGTTCGATGCGACTCGACTCGACTTTGGTCCCCATTCACTTAACTCGCGATTCTGGAATTAAGAACTCGCCATGAAAAGGAGAAGTGGATTGCTTGATGTAATACGATCATCTACCAGACTCAAACAGCATGACCCTCTTTCTTTTGCGCTTCTATATGGAACCATTTCTAACCATCATCCATGTATATGTGTAAGACATTCTCATGCGTACGTTGAACGTTTTCTTTTCCAGATTTCGAGTTCGATTTATATATTATGCCGTATAAGTTTATAAATTACAGATTTTGCCTCCTCTTTAATTGAGTCTACTATTGTCGTTCCTCTATTGGCATTCGCTCGACCAATCTTCACAAATGCACACGGACCATCTTGTTCCCATGCAGAAGAAGGTCAAGCGCCACACACCGGAGGGCCACAAGGCTTTTAGAGTTCTCGCGCGAGAAATACTGCAAAAGGGGCATCGAATCTTCTGCGTCCAAACCAAACACTAACTAGTCAAACAGAGTAATTCTTCACTTTCACATTTTGCTTTTTCCCATCTTTCAGAGTTCAGGATTTCTTTTACTTAAAGATTGATTTTCCCCAAATTCTAAGAAAAGAATTTAAGTTCGTCGTGAGGTTTAACTTTTTTAAAAGGGAAGTAATTACAGGAACGTGGCACTATCAGCCCGCATATTTTTTTGAATTGTTCAATATCATTTCTATACTTTTTCTAATGTCAATGGGGTCCCTCGATTATACCTTTCGTTGTTCAAATCGGTCATTATGTTAAAAAGGTAACTGGAAACGCCGATGTTACTTGTTAATTTTTCTGCGAGAAAATACTATCGAAAATCCCAAATTATGCCACTTGTGATAAATTTGCCCTGAACTTTTTTTTGTGACATGAAAAACCCCAAACCATGTCGCTTGTGACACATTTACCCCCACAATATCCTGGCCCATGGGCTTTTTCGTCTTTTTCTTTTTTTTCTTTTCCTTTTTTTCTTTCTCTTCCCTCCGCTGGCTATGGCTAAGTGTAAAATAAAATGATGGCTACCACATAAAAGAAATAGATCTAAAATATAAAATAAAATAACCACGTAATTTGAGGTTTTTGGTAATATTTTTCCTTTTTCTGCTAAGTGTCCGATCCATCATCCTATATGGCTGTACTTTTCTGTAAAAAAATACAAAACAAAATAAATAGATCTAAAATGGCAAAAATAAGATATCAAAAGAGATAAAAACATAAAAGAAAAGACTTAATTGAAAAAAGGGCACGCCGATCCCAAGCCAGACTCACGCCGCTTGGGGTCATGGGGCCACAAAACTGAAATGATGTAGAGGCCGCGAGTACCATCATCCTAAAAGAAACTTTTCAATCTCGAGGGAAAAGACTAGAGAGAGAAGTAAAGAAGCCATAAGAAAGTCCAAAATGAAAAAAAAAAGGACAAAAATGCACACGTCGAGATAGCCTGCCCCACGCGTCACCTCATCTACACAGATTGCCTGGCTACGCTGGGCTCTATCGAGACTGATGGAGGCGAGGAGAGAGAACTGAAGAAGCCGAGGGAGGGATTATCGTCTGTGCATCACACAGCGGGACACATGGAAACCAACCCAAACCCTGATCTCGAGCTGGTTCGCGCCGCAATCCAGAGGCTACTTCAGGATAAGGAGGCGACGGAGGAGGAGGAGGAGGAGGAGAGGCAGCGACAACTACAACCCTCCGACGACGGCGGCGACCACCTGCTCCTCTCCAAATTGCTCTCTCAGGTAAGGTCAATCCCAGCTCGATGTATATCCGGTTTGTCTCTTGTGCATTTAGATAAGTTGATGACATCGGCCCGTCGCCCCATGAACAATAACCGAGACCCAAGTCAAGTTTCATTTGCTTTCCTGGGCAAATACGTTAGGAGGACAGACTCTAATGGCATATCTTTCGCTGAGGAAGTGATTAGCTGGAGCTGGGTTGTTTGTATATATATATTGTACTGAATTTGTGCTTAAATTTGAGTTCTCTGTTAAGTCTAAGAAGCTTAGGATCCGTGAAGTGATGAACTATCTGCCCTGTCGCTCAAGCAGGTGGAATCGTTGAAAGCAAGTCGCGGGATCGAGAAACCTGAGGCATCGGCAGATACAGGGGTTGCAGCCGACGAGGTCAAGGCGAAGAGCGATGCCGCGACCGAGGCAGTTAAACTTGAAGCTGAGGAGGGGAACGCAGGCGGCAACACGGAGGCTACGCCAGAGGAGATAATGAGAGAGCTGAAGAAGGTGAAAAGGCAGAACACGGTGACGCACTGGCTTCTCTCGGCCATGATCGCACTCACCGTCGCTTGGCAATTCTCGGAGATGTCCCTCATTTTGAAGGTGAGAGATGGCCTGAGCCATCCCTTCAGGTCCTTTGGGAGCGCGATAACCAACTTCTTCAAAGGCCGAGACGACGCTGACAAGGATGCTGACCAGAGGCAAAGCGAGACGATGGGAATACCTCCTCTCAATATGCTGGAGCTTCCGCATTTCGATGTACCCGATCTGATTCCTAACGGTGGAAATCATTCCCCTGGAAGTGCTTGAAATATAGGGACATCTGGAAAATGTTCAGCTTTCTTGGGAGGCACTACCTTGATGTTTCTCATTTGAGTTTGCTCTGTGTCTGTGTGACTTGTTGCTTCCTCGTACCCATGATCAGCGTCATGGGATTTTGTGGTCACTTTTGGCATACGAGCTTTGAATACATTAGATATGCTAGACGTTTCGACCCACTGAAAGATTACGGGGACCATCTGCAGAACAAACCAGGAAAGAAATCATGCCTTGACCGCTCGACAGTTGCAGGTTTGCTCGCAGCAATGGACATGTTGGCGATACAATTGGGCAAAACACTAAAGCATGCTGCGACTGTATCTGTTTCGACGCGTCATACACAACCAAGCCACACACTGTCGATGAGAAAACTGACAGGCTATCCGGCAGCATTAAACGGTAGAGAGAACAAACTTGCAATGCTGGCAAATCCAAAGTTGGATAATTTTCCAACATGTATCTCAAAACTTCAAAGCTTGACGCGACCAAACTTTTGGCCAAAAGAAAAAAGGTAAAACGATTCTATCAAACTCTTAATACAGGAATAAACAGAGGAGCGATTTTCACTTCAACCAAAATCACCATGAACAAATCCATATTCTTCAAGACAGAGAACACTGGATGATGCTAAACGCAACCTTGCAAAAAAAAAAAAAACCAGATGCAATTTAAAATTCAAGCACCAAACGGAAGCAAGCATATGGTTCGTATAATCTTGACATCCAAGCAACAGATACTTCTTGTGGACAAGAAGCCCATGTTGTGTTCATGCATAGTTCAGTCGGAAGATATCATTCAACACATAGAAGCTTCCTTGGGGTGTCGGCATCAAATGGAACATCTGAAAAACAAAAAAGGCAAGTAGAGAATGAGGTCAAGAAATAGTTGACTGCAAGGAACATGGACTGATATCATCCAGCAAGCTAAGACATTTTTTTGCGGGCAATCACAAGACAATTACCATTCAGAGACTAAAACCAGCAGCACTCATAACGGCAAGAAAAATGGATGATGCCACAATAGCAATTGAAAAAAACTTGCAACAACCACAGTTAGTCAGCAGATGCCAACTCTAAAAGATGAACAAACCAAAGAGCCAAGAAGGCAGTCACCTACCATCCCCATCCAACGGTGATTTCAATTCCATCAAAACACTTGCAGAAAACAGCAAATGAAGGATAGACTATTAAGGATCACAGGTACTCATATTAGTGGTCCCACGCTGAAGACAACACCAGAATCTCAATCAACTGCTAATGAGCGAGCAGAATCCCAAGCAAGTATGAACAATCTACAAAGCAATGCTGGTCTCCCTTTGAGTCTAAGAGTGCGGTGGTTCACAGTGATTTGACTGGAGTCTCTTGAATAAATGACATGCTTGCTATCATTGGTCTGTTAAAGTATCATATAAGCCTTTTGTGGCATTAAATTTATTGGACCTAACCTTTTTTTTCTCCTCAAAATAGCTGGTCATCAACAATTGTTTTTACCGTGTGGTTGAATGATTTATATAGGTGTCTGTGCATGTTCTCGTGGAGAAGCAGATGTACATTCCGGAAATTAGCAGAACGTTCCAAAAGAGAACCTACGCAGGGTCTTCATTCTTCATCCAACACGATGATTCGGCCACCAACCCAACAAATTGACAATGCATCACAGTTATATTATCAGCACGTACAATCAACGAGTCGAGCAGCAAAATAAGGATGTCGATAAAATCTTGCCAAAGCCGCAGCCCCTGACATTGTGCTCAGACATTGGGAAGAAAATTTTTGGGGTTAGGGCCATAATGCATGGTAGCTTCCAGCTATCAACATAATCTCCACCGAGTCTTTAATCGAGTAGTTGAAGAGAGAGAACGAATTTCGCAGAACATTGTATGATCTCACATTTTTCCAAGCTGTTGACTTCCATATCATCGACATCAATCAAGCCCCAGAGCCATATTAAGCTTCAGTAGCTTCAATCAGAAACAGCTAACAGCCCAACCCATATCAGTGTCATGGAGAAAGATAATGGGGAAAGATAGTCCTAACTGATAATGAGCCAGTCCGAGAAATCCAGCACCGTTTCCCCAAGACATGTTTAGAACATCCTTCACCACAGAATCATAGGGAAGAGCAAAGAGGTACTCATCAAGTAATCATAAACAGGCACACGCAATAATCTGCATCTATCAACGATCCTAACAAAGACCCAAAACGAGGAACTGCACCCCCAGCAGATCCGCTGATACGAACTCCACTCCAGCAGTCAGCAGTCACCGCACAACAAAACCTACACCCGATCGATCATACTGACCTTGAAATCCACATACACAGTCAGACAAAACAGGTTCAACCACAACCACAGCTCCACCAGATCAGTACCCACGCACACGCACACGCACACGCACATCAATCAACAAAGGACAACCTTCCAGACAAGTTCCGGCAACTCCGAATCAAACCCTACTAATACCAGATTTAGCAACTCAAAAAAAGAAGCAAGCGGGGGTTCACGTAAGGCAACAGAGAAGAACGGAACGGAGAGGAGAGAGGGGGGGGGGGGGGGGGGGGGGGGCTCGCCTGGCTGAACTTGAGGGCGTGCTGCTCGCCGACGAGCTGCAGGTTGCCGCTGACGAAGACGAGCATGCCGCCGGCGGGGCCGGAGGGCTGGCAGTCGACGGTGGTGATGCTGTGCTGGCACTGCTGGAAGGGGAGGGAGGTGAGCTTGGAGACGATGCTCTGCGACCCCTGGATCTTCTGGCCCTCGAACGTCAGCATCGACCCTTCCTGGTACAGATTCGCCAGGCCCCCCCGGTTCGCATCGAACGTCGTGTAGTAGTGCTCCACGAACGCCTTCGCCACCGCGTCTGGATCCATCCGTCTCCCTCTGCCCTCCCCTTCCCTCCCGCCGCGCCTGGATCCCGCTACCACCCACCCCTTCCCCTAAAAATCCCTCCTTTTTTTCAGCCTGATGATCCCCGCGCGATGCAGAGAGCGCAACGAAACGCGAGGGAGCGGGCGATCATTGAACGGGCGAAGAGAGATGAGGGAGAGCGGGTTTGGTGGTGATGGTGGGTCCTTTTTATTCGCGAGCGAGCGAGCGAGCGTTGATCTTACGCACCCATTCATGGCCGTGGGCTCGTCTCAAGTTTTCTTGCCTCGGTTCGTTTCCGTTTGCTGTAGCAAAATGGATCATGCTCTCAAAAAGGTTGTCTTAAGGAGCACTTCTACGTTCGAGTGGAACTTAGGCGAAAAAGGTATTCGACTGTTGGTACGCACGCATCGGTGCTTAATCGACCGGTAATATCGCCGCATCGCCCGAAGAGCCGCCTACCCGCCGTTCTCTTCCATCTGAGAAGGTGTTCGCCTTCCCGCCCCACCCTGCATTTTCATGTTCAAGCAAAAATAAGACGGGAGCGATGATTGAAACGGAGGAAATAAAAGGAACCGTATGCATTCATCGGCTTAAGCCATCTGTAAGATCCACCGAGGTGGCCCGTGGATGCCGTTCATGCCCCTGCCTTTTCGTCGTTACTCGAAAGCTAGAGAATCGGAAAAAATTTCTTCAACTCTGCCTCTGATTTATGTGTACACTGTACTTGCTCACACAAAAGCAATCTGATTACATCAAATCGGTTCCAACAAACTAGCTAGAAGGACAAAATGCCGACGAAGAGAGACATTGTACTATACATCAGTTATGGCCTCAACCTTTTACATGCTTCAAACAAAATTGATTGTGGGGGTAAACATGAATGTGAATACTGATGTTCTTTATTCGAGTAATGTACATGGAATGCTCTGTCTCTAAGGGAATGCGGTCTAACCAAACCTTCTGGCTACGATCTCTAAGGCTAAATGCATGTACACAATGTGCTAGTCTACAGATATACATATTTGTCAGAGAAATTCTTGCACCATTTCCAAGCAGCCATGGATCCGGAGTTCAATGGCGAACTTCAGATTGCCTAATTACCAACCGTAGTCTTGCACACGGTTTAGATCAGCTGTACAGATAAATAATTGAAGTGGTTTTGAAACAAGACGCCACTCGTAGGGAAATCGATGAAAACTCAACTCCAGCGGGTGACCTTAGCTTCTTTATATACACACTCCCGTGACAAGACACACCTGAGAAATCCAAAAATGCGCAAGTAATCAACAGAAGGTATGTGGTTTCGCACGTAATATATCAGCAAATTTCAATTGCATCTAGCAGAAGGAAATCCAACTGCTCTAAAAGCAAGAAGGATCATGAACTGTGTATATCTAAGGAGAGGCTAGAGAAAACTCACTCTTGTTAAAGAATTTCAAAGTTCACCGGAAGGCTGCCATAGTGCCTCAACAAACCAAGATTTGTGCTCTCACCAAAACAAGTAGCCTTCTATGGTGGCCTCTCTACAAGTTTCGATTCGATGATGACTGGGAAAAAGCGCGAAACTTCCCTAAAAAGTTGTTCTGCTTCAAATGGCTTTGAAACATATCCATCCATTCCATACTTTGTGCATTCTTCATGAGTAGCGTGAATCACATCTGCAGTCATGGCCAAGATTGGTAGGTGGAAATTCGAGATATTTTGACATGGCTCTGAGGATGACTCTCCAAGTAGGAATTCCTCGCTCAGAGTTTTTTCCATCAGTCGAATTCTCCTTGTAGCTTCAAATCTGAACAAAGGAATTATAAAACCATTAGATGCACTTATCCATTATCACCACCTAGTTGACATAGAAAAGGGTATCCGAATCCAATACATCAGACACAGCAAATCTCTGAATTGACGAGCATATACGTTTTCTTTACAACATTCAATGAAAAAAAGAAGTGCTTGAGCAGGAAATGCCATACCCATCCATTCCTGGCATCTGGATATCCATGAAGCAGGCATCAAAATCATGCGGTGGTCTAAGCAAAGCAATTGCTTTTTCCCCGCTTTCTGTACAAACCACATCAGCTCCATATTTCTTCAAAGCTCCCTCAGCCACTCTGAGGTTTACTTTGTTGTCATCCACGATTAGGATTTTTCTGCCGCGGAGATACAGACTTGGAGACTCCCCATTAGAGCAACTTATTCGGTTTCCGACTCCCATGACTCGCTGTAAAGACGCAGCCAGCATACTGGCCCTTAGAGGCTTCATGATCACGAATGGACCAGTAGCATCTGAAGTTGCACCACTCATCCTACTAGAGCCGATAGAATTAGACAGAAGAAACAGCCGTGGAGATACGCGTGGCTTCATGTCCCTCAATTTATCCAAAAAGAAAGCCGAAAAACCAGAGTCCTTGTGCCAAATTTCGCATTCCAAGAGCACGATATCTGTTCTGGCATTCCCACTTTGAATGGCATGGAGGCACTGGTTCAAGTCTGCAACTACTTCAACATGAATACCAAGCCTCTGGATATGATACTTTGATACGTTGGCACGGACAGATCTTGTGTCAACTACCAGTGCTTTCATACCATGAAACTCTGAGGAGGCGCCAGAGTCAGCTCGTCCTTTCACTTGCTGGCCCTTGCACTCTTTTGAGATAGAACAGCCATCATCGAAAACTGCAGTAAAGGTAAAGGTGGATCCCACCTGGGGTATGCTTACAAATCCAATCTCCCCATTCATGAGGCCAACCAGACATTTGCTTATGCTTAGCCCAATACCCGTGCCTCCATGTGTTCGAGAAATTGATGGGCGCACTTGCATGAAAGGAGTGAAAACGCGGGATTGAGCCTCTGCAGGAATACCTATCCCTGTATCCTCCACTGAAATAATGAGATTGATTGGGTTAGAGAAGGATGTTGCCACTGGAGACACAGGCCCTTCCTGGCTGAATGTCCTAAATTTTGCCCAGCTCAGTCGTCTATCTGGTACTGGGAAGCCGCTCAGCGTACTCCCTGTTGCTGCTTCCATCTCAGCATCAATTGAGTTTATCACCTCATGAACAAGATGGACTGTGACCAAGATATGTCCTTTCTCTGTGAACTAAGGTGAATATATACATTCTGTTAGTCATGTTTTTCAATGAGCAAGGAAGGGGAACATACACATAGTCTGGTAGTCATATTCCAATTAGCAAGGAAAGCAATAGTCATACGGTTACCCAACAAAACAACTTATAAAAAAATCAATGTGTTGAAGAGAAACACAATTTCCATGGATAGTTGATGGAACAGGTTGATCAAACTTTGAAGTACAATATATTATTCGCCTTTGACTTCTGTCTTTGCTTGCCATTCAAGAACAACGTTTGGAAAAGGGTTTTTAAATGAGTTTCTAAGGGCACTATGAACCGACTATTAACTCAAAGTTCATATTTACAAGACACTGAAGATGAATAGAATGCGATAAATTCACACATCATGGGAAAATTAAATATGATAAACTCCCCTTCTAAATGTGCAAAAGCACATTTGTTGCAGCTTGACAAAATTATACCCTTGATACAAAAGCTTTAGCTTAGCAAAATCCTCGAAAAGAAACCCTTGCCATGTTCCCCTGCAGATTTGAGACACGATGAAGAGGAGAAAAGCCTAGAAAACTAAATGTCAGTTTGTGTGACTGGATTTACGAATCTTCCATTCAAAAGGCATATTCCTCTCTTAAAATGCTTCCTCCATTTGTTGATGATTTCAAGAGCAGTGACCATTCTAATTTCTACATTAGCGTCGGTCACAGGCAAATTTGATACTTTCCTCATGATTGATATTGGCAACTCAGATTTATAAACGAAGTTCTCAGAAAATGTGCGAACCACACTTAAACAATTGGCTTACTTTAATTGAGTTGCCCATAAGATTTGTGATGATCTGCCGAAATCTCCCTGGATCACCAATCAACATCTCCGGAACATGTTCAGAAATGTAAACTGCTAGCTGCAGATTTGAAGGGGTGGAAATTATCAGATAATGACTCAGGTGAATAAGCAGCACCGTGTAACAAAGGCAGTCAATACCTCCACTCCTTTTTCTTGAGATTTCCCGGAGAAGAGGGACAAGACATCATCCAATATGGCCCTTAGATCAAACTGCACAGCCTCAATCTCAATCTTACCAGATTCAATCTTTGCTTGGTCCAAGACCTCATTTATAAGTGAAACCAAAGCTTTTCCACTGTCCTGTGCAGTTCTAACATAATCTTGTTGAGTTTCATCTAGATCTGTGTCCATCAACATATGCAACATTCCTGCGATACAAGCATTGTCATGTTATGATGGGATGTGAAGGTCTTCACTTATTACATATATTCCTACATATGCCACGCAAAATTTAAATAAACAGTTTGTCCACACACTCACCTAGAACTCCATTCATCGGGGTTCTGATCTCATGTGAAACAGTAGCAAGAAACTATAAAGGGTAAAACAGAATCTGTTACTGCATCGCTCAGTATGTTTTAAATCAAAACATAATCGACAAAAACGTGAATTACTTGTGACTTTGCCACATCAGCTGCCTCCGCTCGCTTTTTAAGTTCCATCATCTTATGGCAGTCATCTTCAACTTTCGCAATTCGATTCACTGTTGCGTGGAAAATATGCCCAACAAGCAACGCAATCACAAGAATGCCAATTGACGTAGTTATTGCAAGCCATGGCCATGGTGCTTTTTGTTTGAATCTGTTTGAATTAAAAAGTCAGTTGTGCAGATTTCTATAAATCACAGGGATCGATCATTCCCACAAATAATATAAGTACCCTCTTGCAGAATTTAGAACTGATGGAATATTTAAATATTAAACTACACCTTCATCTAATAATTTGAGCTTTTAGAACAGTTGGCGGTGATCCCACAAAATCTCACATGGAATCACAGCAAGAGGTCCTGAGTTCAAATCTTTCCTAGGCCCCTATTTGCCTCCCTAGTTAAATATGTCCGCGCTTAGCTTAAGCTTTTAAAAAAGTTGACAGTGCTCCCACAAAATCTCACAAGAACATCACAACAATTGTGGCTATCACAGATCCTATGATAAACACCAAAACTTCCATCTCAGTGAATCACAGCACTTTCACTTATTTCCAGTGCATGACATCTTTCATGAACGGATAGTAAGGGCCTCTAGCCAACTAAGCCAATGTCCAAGAGTCCAAGTGATGCATGGACCACACATCAGAAAAAGGGGCTAGGCCGGCCATGAGAGGACCTGAAGCACTATATACCTCATCTAACACCTTGGCCAAGTGGCTTCTTCTTACTTCTTAGACCATATAGTCAAAAAGAGCAATGCACGAGTTAGATGAACACCATAAGTATCTGCGAGGAACGAAAACAATTACCTGCAGCGCATCTCATGCTTCCTGAACGGATCTCCAAAATTGAGAGTACTGACATGCGCTAGAAAATCTTCCGATACATCTGAACCATACATGCTGATTGGATGTGACCAATTGGTGGTGTCATATACATTCACAACAATTGTCTGCTTGCTCGCAAGTTGTTGAAGCAACTTCTCTACTAGTGATTCAATATGGAAGACCCCGCCAAGGTACCTGCTTTAGAGCACTGCAAATGTTAGGAAGCCACAATATCTGCCTGATAAGCCGTCATCACTCCTATTTATGCATGCCTTCATAGCAAGAGAACCAACCAAGAAGGAGAACATTACCCGTCAGTTGCCTCAATTCTCTCCTCGGGAGTGGCATTTGGTGGCAGATCCTTATTGTATACGGCAAAGGTCAATATAACTCCAAGGCTGTTTGTTTTAATTAACCTAAATGGAGCTGTCAAGACCCCTTTTCCAGAAGCTCTTGCACGTAAAACATTTTCACGGTCTTCCTAGTTGATGGAAATTATGAGAAAATATTAAAGCCCACGAGCAAAATGTTATCAAACAAAAGGTGGGGGAGAAATTGTAAAATGCTAGAATAAAGATCACAACAACTCAAAATGACATGCCAATTATGACAATGCATAAGAAAAAAAATGTACGAGGCACGCGGTATAAGTAGGTTTCAGTATAGGTTGCCATTAAGGCTAGAATCTGCCCACATACAATTGAAAGGAAATTCACCTTTCCAGAAAGCATATCAAGAGAAACAACATGTGAAATGGTATCTTGTGCAAAGATGACTGGTGCGTATTCTTCCTGAACTGGGGACGGTTCCTGTCCTTCAAGATCATAGTCATCCTTGGGAACTGGGGTTTCTTCAAGGGTATCCATCCTCTTAATTTTCCAACCTTGTGCCTTCTCAAACTCTTCCCGGTCAGAATGGAGCACTCTAATGGCATATGCGACAAAACTTGTGAGAGGCCTCTCAAAGGCAGTTCTTTCCGTGTACCTTGCGAAGGTCCTCTGTCAGTCACAAACGATTAGCTTTTGCTGCTGATCACTAATTAAGAAAACTAAAATCGGCTAGTACATCAAGATCAGATTCATTGAGACAGAAATTAATTTTTAGAATTTCAGTAACATGATGATAAAGCATTTGCCCAGATTAGCTTTCAAAGTAGAATTCAGAAAAGTGAAATGTCCCGAATATGGCATCCTATCAAGTCAGCTAAATTCACAAATATCGGTGCAAACCAAGCATCTATATGAAATTAGCCCTCTTAAAGGCGAACAGTATTTAATATCAGATGGTCCCGCGATCAGGGAAGCTATCTGACTTAGGCAAGTAGAAAACAAAATGGGATAAAACAAATTAACTTTATTAGATTGAAGCACTCACAAAACAAGATTTACCTGATCAATAGCGGAAGGGTCCTTGCCATGGTGGAAAGTGGAGATCAGAATGGACATGGCTTGGACATGGTTCATGCTGACATTAAACTGGTCCTGCAACATTCTAGCTCTTTCATCGCACATGCTACCGAGGGTCTCTCTCCTCTTCTCCGCGGCCTGCGAGCTCAAGTACCAGAAGATCCAGAGCGAAAAGATGATCCAACCGATGACCCATATGAACAAAAACTTCCTCCACCAAGTCTTCCTGAATCTCTTAGACCCAGCTTGCTGGTTGTTAGGGCTGTGGTGGATCTTGTATGCATTCCCCAATACCTTCTCCAACCAATTCAGAGACATTTTGCCTCCATAGCCAAGAAAACCAGCCTTGGTCATTTCACCGCCAAAAACCAACCAATTCTTGGAAATCAAGGACACAACCCAGTAACAGAGCACCCATAGTAGATGCCCCACCTTCAGACCGAAACCGAGTACATGGAGCAAACTCATCCACAACAGGGACTCAACCCAGCTCAGCAACAAGTACTTAAAAGGGCCAAATCAGAACAGTGACCAGATTTGTTAAAAAAAAAAAAAAAGGAAGAAGGAAGGAAGGTGGGGGAGGGCGCTCTTACCTCTAGCCAAGAACACACACCCACAACTCAAGAAATGCCAGATGAAGCACCAAACCCAAAAGAAAGACCCCGAACTCACCAACCCAGAAAGACAAATGGATCAGAAGGACCCTGAATTCTTGATTTCCAAGTCCAGCAGAGTGTGATTTCACCCCCCCGTTAAACCGCCCACTAAAACCCCAGAACGAGAGAGAGGTGGGCCGTTGCTAATTGGCAACAAGAATAACTAATCTACCTATTTTAACCGGAAACCGAAACACACAAACCCCACGGGGAATCTTTCCCGGAAATCTAGTCAGGGGGCAGCAGTTTTAATAACCCGAAACCATACGAAGCGGGGACAAATCCACCATGTGGATATGTACTGGCCCTCTTGAAGTGAAAACTTTACTGAACAGAACAACAACCGAACAGTCAAGGACTCGAAAACAATATGGCGCTAGAAAGAATCATGGGAGATGTCGGGAAGCCGAGGGAGGAAGGAGAGCACGGAGGGACGACGCCGAGGCGGAGGAGGAGCAGGAGCAAGAAAGCTAGAAAGAAAGGAAGGAAGGAGAGAAGAATCTGCGAAAGCAACAATAGAAGAATATGATGTTCGCCGGTGTGCACAGGCCATTATCCCTTCCCGGCTTCCTGTACTCTCTCCATCCCAAGAACGAAATTATTACGTTTTAAAAAATTCCAGTAAAATAAAAAACATATACATATATATATATATATATATATATATATATATAATCATTATATATATTTATTAGTGGAAATTTCGCCTATTGGACGGTAAGGACAGGGAGCGAGCAAGGATTAGCCGTAAAATATCACCGTCCCAAACAAATTTAGTGCCCGATGCCCATTTATAGTCATAACTCTCGATATCATGTCAACATGGTCCGGTGCTCTTAGACGCGCGATAATCGCGTTACTCGCTCGAGCATTACCATTTTTTTACCAAAGTAATCGATTAATTTGGCGAATCGATTATTCATTTTTTAAATTAGAAACAAAGAAAGCTTTTTGGGGTTGTGTTCACACCCCCGCCCCACCCACTGTCCGCAAGAGGCGTATCGCACAGGTTCTACACGCTAGCTCCCCGTCCCCGTCCCATTCGCAAATTTGTTCGATGGGGAGTTTGTGTGGAGCGGCCGTACTTCCCAGTGGACCAAAGCACCCCTGCGCGGGCCCCAGAAACTTCGGGGACCGTCCCGTGCCGACTTGGCCAAATTGGGCATCGGATGCCCCCCCCAGGCCCCCGCTACTTCGCCCAAATTGCAATTCGAGGACAAAGGGGAGCTCGAGATAAAAAAAAAATAAATAATAATAATAATAAATCGAGCTGGTTTAATTTAAACCAAATGGGATGAATAGAAACGGGGAGGGAGGGGGCGGGGCGTGGACACGATGGGAACCTCTCGAGGTGTTATTGTGTTTCTTAGTAGCTGTTGTGGGAATCTAAAGCACTGTTCTCGAACAGGGATTGCCAAAAGGGGGGGGGATTAGTAACTGTTGGATCGATCTAGTTCTTGCAATTTTTGTGTTGGTTTTTACGTGACGGCGTCCGTCGATCGCGCTCGCGATGATTAAAGATAGGGTTAAATTTTGGGTGGCGATGAAAGAAAGGTGTTAATTTGCTGGCGCTTCCCTTGGGGTTTTGGGGGCATGCCCTACATCAACTCGCTAAGCCCTCTTTCTCTCTCTCTCTCTCTTCTCGAGTTCTAGGCCCTCTAGATGGATATTTAGGAAGAAGGATTATATGGGTTCCGTCGAGCATGTTAACTGAGGAACGATCCATTCTCTAAAGAAGCCGCGATTGTGCATCGCCCGAGGTAATCGGGTGCATCGCAGACTGCCGAGATTTCTTTGATCGGGTAAGACCGACAGTTCTTGAAACGACTCGTTCGTATAGATTGTGGCTAAAACGGATTTGGGTTCCGGCATAAAAGGGGTTCGTGCCGCGAACGGGGAAACACGTGACAAAAAACTATGTCGGCCCACTTAGCTATCTCAAATGCATTTTTAACACATTTTACGCTCAAATCACACGATTTCTTCGATTTAAGGTGTCGGCAAGAGCGGATTGTCGTTAAGGCTAAGTCCCCGTTCTAAGTGACAATCTCTTTGTTGTATTATCGCGACCGACGAGAGGAAATAAAACTCATTTCATTCCGAGGAAAATAAAAAGAAGATTCGTCCGATACCCTCATCTCTAAACACAGCAAAATCATCACGCGACCGGTTCAATCGCCGTCGAATTGAAGGCATTTCAATCTCAATCTAATCGACGCATCGTCAACGTATTAGATCGAATCGAAACGCTCACGACATGTTCACCGTCGTGCCCAAAAAAAAACCACGTATTTCCCAAAATCAGGAGGCAATCGACGATGATACCCCGCAAAAGAGAGCAGTGGCAAGGAGGCGTAAATACGCGGGAGGAATAGCGGCAGAAGTGGAAAGTGGGGAATATTCTTTTCTTCTTTTTTTTTTCTTTTCTTTTTTGGGGCGAAGGAGGAGTTGAAGCGATGAGGCCAATCGGCCGGTGACTCAGTGCGAGCCTCCCTACTTTTGTCACGTTGCGACCAGCTGCGTCCGACGTCAGCGCACCGGTTCGCCGCCCCTCCGCCCAATCAGGGACGACCCCTTTCGGCCTTGCTTACGTGTCGCTCTGGGAGCTTGTCTCCACCCACGAACCTCTCCCCCCGTCGCCAGAAAGCCACTCCCAACTTTTTTTTTTCTGTTTTTATCAACGCTCCCAACTCATTCGACCCAAAAAAAAAAAAAACAAAAAAAAAACTTTCAATCGAATTGCTGAATTGAATGATAGGTAACGGTTAACAGGTGTACCAGTTTAAGATTTTACCAGCAAAGATTTACCAGTTTTTTTATTTTTCGTGATATTAATCCAATTTAACCGAGGGTAAATTTTTCAAAAATGTACTAGTTTTCATAGTCAAAAAATTAATTTTTTGCTAAATTTGATTAAAGGTACACTAGTTTTTTGGCTTTTTTGTGATAATAACCCTGCTCGATTATTCGTGTTGTATCATCTAATCCAAAATTCCAGGCTTAATTTAGGCTCTATTTGTTTCCACGGAAAACGAATGATTTAGAAAAACATTTTCAAAAAATAATTATCGTTTATCTCGTTTTGAAATAAGTAGTCAATAAAAAATGTTATCATTATCGACAACAAATCATGTCTGGACATTTTTTGTAGACGATGAAAGTGTTTTGCATTCATTTATTTTCGCAAGCGATACAATTGATCTTTTTTGGAAAACTTTTTTCAAATCATGTATTTTCCGCAAAACAGACAAAATCTTAGTTTAGTTATTCGAATCAAGCCACCTTTAAGTTTGCGAAATATTTTGTAAGCTCGATCTCGGCCCGGCCCCCGTTATTGTTGGTTAAGTCCGACTTATTGCGAGTTCAAATTAAGTCCCAAACTCAGAGTTTCTAGGTTGAATAAAAAAACACTAAGGGCACGCATGATAACTATTTTATTTTTTTTGTTTTTTTGTTCCGAGAACAAGTTTGGAAAATAAATTCATTTGGTAACGCAATTTCATTTATCTATTTTTTGAACAAATTTTGACTTTAAAAATAGATTTGGAACAGAATTTTCTATTTCTAGAATAGAAATAAGAAATAAAAACTCTTATGATCGTTCACCCTCCCAGCCGCCCGCCCCCCACCTCGCGCCTCCCACCGTCAGGCACCTCCCATTGCTACCCCTCATCCTCCGTCGTCTGCCTCCTGCAACCATTTGTTGTCCTTCGCCATCAGCCGTCGTTCGTCGCCACCCGCCCAACGTCGGCCACCTCCCGGCGCCACCCGCCGCCCGCCTAACACTAGCCGCCACCTTGCCTGCTATCCATCCGCCGGCCACCCGAGAGGGAGAAATTTTGTATCGTTATCAAACGGATTTTTGTGAACAGAAATTTTGTTTTATTATCAAATGTATATTTTTACTCGGAAACTCATTTAAGGAATTATAGAACAGTTATCATTTGTGCCAAACACAGGGCGTGCTTAATTTTTATAGTCACAAATGTTGAATATGGACAGCAATCGATAATGGAAAAGAAAAAAAAAACGTTTCTTGTAGATTTAGGAGACACTGAACAAGGGACTTGACTATGTCTTCTCGATTAATTGATAACATGTCCGGCATAAGCGAACCTCCACCGGCGTGAATAACATCGACGAGACTTTCTTCTTTATTTTCTGCTATAGTTTACATTATATGAGTTGAAATTTGGCATACCCGTTCGAGCAACAAAAAAAAAGAAAATTGCTGAAGACTGGCATTTCCCACAAAGAAAAAATTAAAAGGGAATCTTTTTTTTTTCAAAATATCGAGATATCAAACGGCAGTTTCAGCCATACCTGCGTTTTAATGTCAGCCACGACTTACTTTAAAATGTTTAAAACTACCGTCATCATGCTGTTTAATAAATGAATAGAGAATACCTAAGCAAGAGCAAATAAGCAAATCTGATTTTCAAAGTCAACAATCAACCGCGGACCGCATTATGATGTTCCAAGTGTATTTATAGTAATGGATATCGCTTGTACGTAAATTTTAACTAGCTGTCAATAATGCTCGGTAAAATCGGTTCATGCTTGTTTTCATGGCCGCGGTTATCATTAGAAAGTCGTACCCGATACAGTGCAAGTTAAGTGCTCGACGTGAGCTTAAGCTAAAAATGGAAGAGAGGGTGTATATCCAAAGCCCATCGCCGGTACATGACGAAGCAAAAGAGTTAATTAACTGCCGTCACTTGTCGCCGCATGCAAAAAATCAAATTCAATAGGGCGAAACTTATTCATCAATGCACGCGGGCTAGAAAAATAGAAAGCAAAAAACGATAAAGAACGAAACTCGAATTGATTTTAGGGTCAGTACCACGAATAACCCCAAACTGGTACACTTGTAATAAATTTATCCCAAATTAATTTTTTGACCATCAAAAATCCCGAATTAGTACACTTGTGGCACATTTAATCCAAGTTAGTTTCCGTTAAATTTTACCGTCAAATTGTTAAGTTGAATGACAAGTAGTAGTTGACGGGTGTATCGGTTTGAAGTTTTACCCTCCGTTTGTCGCAAGTATACCGGTTTGATTTTTTCGCGATATTAATTCAATTTAATGGAAATTAAATGAGGGTAAATTTATCGCAAATGTACCGAATCGAGATTTTTAATAATCAAAATATTAATTTTTGATAGATTTATTATACCAATTTAAGATTTTTTTGTGATACCGAGCCTCGATTTTGAAAAGGGCAGAGGGGAAAAACTTGAATTTTAATCGAGGAGCTGCCGAGATCCGCCCTCGTGCTTCCCATTGGCCAGTAGCCCGCGAAGTCAATGCGTGACAAAATGTCCAACTTCGCAACGACGCAATTCGAGAACGAACTCCCCCCCATTAATCAATTGATTAAGAGGGGCTCGCGGGGGGGGCGTGCCATTAAAGTGGTTGCGATTAGGTGGCTCGAGTCCAATGTTCTTGCCCAGATAGCGGCCATTTTCCTTGACCCGTACGATCCCAAATTTATAATAAGGTTTCGAGCGAAGGAAACCCCACTTTCCACCCGCCCGCCCACTTTAAAATTTTTTTGATTTTTTTAATAAAAAGAAAGGACATCATTCCCGACTCACTATAATAAAGGAATCTATTAATTGACGCGACAATGCCCATTGAATTCAATTCCTTTGGCGACCACTTACGGGGAACTAATGTGAGGCCGTGCCGCTGTGCGGTATGAATCCGA
Organism: Syzygium malaccense; assembly: GCA_031216405.1. NCBI lineage: Eukaryota > Viridiplantae > Streptophyta > Magnoliopsida > Myrtales > Myrtaceae > Syzygium > Syzygium malaccense. The sequence goes on along the minus strand of CM062254.1, from coordinate 44,621,829 downwards.
TAGGTCCTCCGGTTTTGTCTCATGCGGGTGTGTAGCGAACAATGTGCGCTGTAATGACAACGACAATGCCATGGCGCCGTACCGGACTGCACTAATGCTCCCGGGGTCCCTTAGCATTCCGGTGAAATAGAGGGAGTCCGAAAAGCTTTTAGAATTTGCCGCGAAAAAACCGGCTAATCTCGCGTCTTCGGTATGCTGGGTAGGGGTGAGCAAGATGAACCGCCTAAATCGGGACCGGACAGATCGGTTTAGTCCGATTCTCGGGAATATCGGTCTGGTTCTCGATTTCTAAAAGTGGAATTGATTTCCGATTCTAGGGTGGAAACCGGACCGGAACGATAAATATGTATTTTTCTAATTTTTTCATATATATATTTATTTACTTTTAAATTATTTTGAAAAAAATAGGAAGCCTAATCTAATTTCCTTAATTTCCTCTTGCCTTTACCAATAAGTGGTTGGCAAAAACATATCTCTTTTTTTTCCCCGGCTGATGAAATATGGACAAATAATCCAAATTTCCTTTGTGTGTTTTAATCGAAGCATTTATAGTTAAATAGAACAATTTACCCTAAGCATGAAATCACTTTTATTTTTCTTTTAGGGTTAATATCACGAAAAATCTCAAACCGGTACATCTGCGGCAAATTTACTCCAAGCTAATTTTTTGACCGTAAAAAAATCTCAAACCGGTATACCTTGAACAAACTTACCCCAACCTAATGTTTTGATCACCAGAAACCCCAAATCGATACACTTGTGACAAATTTACTCTCCGTTAGTTTCCGTTAAATTATATTAATACCACAAAAAAAATGCATAACAGATAGATCCGTGATAAACGAAGGGTAAAATCCCAAATCAATGTACCCGTCATTTACCACGTATCATCCAACTCAGCAAATCGACAGTAAAATTTAACGGAAACTAACGGAGAGCAAATTCGTCACAGTTGTACCAGTTTGGGATTTCTGATGGTCAAAAAATTAGTTCGGAGATAAATTTATCATAGATGTACCAGTTTGGCGTTTTCCGTGACATTAACCATTTCTTTTGTCGTGCCTAGACTGTGTTAATCAAAAGTGGCAAGGTGAATTGCTAGCCTTGCTCCACCTAATCTTCAACCAAAAAGTCAAAAAAATAAAATAAAATAAAATCCCAAATCTGACGTGGACTCGAAATTTTTTTTTTCCTTTTTAAAATGAAAAACACAATTTAAGCAAGCATCGGAGATAATTAACCCCCTCCCCTTAATCACGGCCAACAGGAAAAGGGGAGGGAAGGCAGGGAAGGCTGACGAAAGCGCGGATGGGCAAAGAGGAGAATAAAGCTTTAAAGCGCTTCGCGGCAGCATCTCATCATTCCCCACCTGGCCTTTCTCTTTTAATTATATTTATCTCCACTAATTATCGTTTGCGATTTAACAAAATCAATCCCCGCGCTTTGTTTAATCGCGGTTTTGTTCTCGCGAGCCACGTCCTCGATGCCGGCATCTGCTGCCGGAGACACTGTCAGGGCGCCCGTCGAGCCGTCGGATGGTCACGAGCGTCGGAGCATCTGGTCCAAAGAAATTTGAATGTGAATTTTGTAGCGTTTTATAGATAGAGTAAAGGGTTCCTATTAGAATAATTTGAATACTTTGTTAATTTCGGTAGTGGACCGATACTCCCGTCATATGCACGACAGCGATTTTCACGCGCCGTAGACGGGAGCGACGAAATAACTCGATATAAATACATGCACACACGCAAAAACGATTAATTAACGAAATAATCTAACAAGCTGACAAGTTTTTTATTAGATTTGCGAAAGGGGCATCTCTAAGATCTTACTTTGAAGTGAGACTTGCAGTTCAAAGCATGAAGCCCTAAAAAGCTCTAGGGCGGGACGACTCGGTTTGCGTTTGCCTCAGCTTGGCGAATGAAGAAGCACCAGTTGGCGGGACTTCCAAGATGGATGGAGGGAATGAAAGTCCGACATGGGTATTAATAATATGTAAGGTTTGGTAAAAAAAAAAAAATGATTCAATACAAATTAACCCGTTTGATCATTTTTTATCAATTTTCATGCGATACAAATTTAGTGACACATACTCAACCTAACTCGTATTCGATATGACCCATATTGACTAAATCCATGATCACAATTCAGTCGAAAGTAGGCCCCATCCACGAAAGACTAGGGAAGTTTCTCACATGGAATTAGGGTCCGGTGGATTGAGTCCATCACGCCATTCGTTTTGTCGAAAGCATCTCGGCCTCACATATGGGAGGCGCAACACCGATGTCCACAACGGATCATGTCCGATGGATTCGAGTCTAAGCAAGGCTAATCCAGGAGGCCAGAGATGGCGCGAGAAAATCGCGAGTTACTACCCGAATCCAGAAACGATTCCTCGATGGAAACCGGGAGTTTAAAGTTGCGAAATAAGAGATATCAAACGTATTAAAATCAGTCAATCTGTACAGTTAAGGTAACGCGACAAAAGAATCGCCTCGTGACAAGCCAGCTCATCGCGACGAGGCGCAACTATTAATGCTATCTATGACTGTAACGATCTGCTTCCTTCTCTCGACGCTCATGCTTCAAGGAGCGAGACACGAAATTGGGGAATAGATGTGACGACGGACGTACGTGCAATTGCATCATGGCCTTTTTACCGGGAGCACGAAGCGGCACACGAGTTCATTTAGTGCCGTCCGAACAATCCCGTGAAGGCGTGAACCCAGCATTGGTTGCCTACTTTAGATTCCATGGCGCTTTTTGAGTTCGAGAATTTTCCCTCCTCTCCTCCTTGGGTGGTCCATGACCCCCCCTCCTCTTCTTTCATTTTTCTTTTTGGCTGCTGAAGTAGTCACGATGCCATCATCAAGAATCATGTCGTCGTGGGGGCATTAACTTTTCGTGCGCACTCGGCTCCCGTCCTCGACAGCTGGACAGCGTTTCGGATCGCTTGTTCCGGGCCACGGAAGTTGTCACGATGTCGTTCCGACGGATGGGGTCGAGCATACTCAACAGGGCTCGTAATCCTCAGGAAAACCCTCGTGTCACGTCGCGTTTCTTACGCCGTGCTTGGTTCCGTCCGCCACGCCTAACAGTAATCGATCGAGTCGAGCCCGAGGCTTGTTTATGCCATTTTTATTCCCGATTAATTCTTGCTGGTGCGTGTCCCACGCCCGCACGTATCCACGACGTCAAAACCCACACGCACCGTGCTTCTCATGAAAGAGCACCCGCCCAACAAAGATCAAAGATACAAGTAAAAGGGGAAAAGGGTACCACGCAGATGGTCGCAATCTGGAGGCCAGCAGATCGGGTTTGCGTCAATCATTGTTGCTTCGATCGAAAGAAGTGGGAAAATGATATCCGTGTACACGCACCATTAAAATACAGAGTTAGGAATAAAGTTGACAGGCATATAATATATCTCCACGAACTTTTGAATTGACAAAAGGGGCTGTATAAACCGCTCGACAGGACTTTTTTTCAAAAGAACGGTTTACAAACCTAACCAAACCAAACCAAGCATTTCTTTCACACTGTTCGGTTTGGTCTCGACTTTTTCGAAATCTAAATCGAGTCGGTTCGCTTATCGTTTTTAACCTTTATTATGAGGAAGGAAGTAGCGCATAGTTTTAGCTTACCTCGACGTGCCTTATAGATTCATCATTTCGTGCGAAGCTGTATGTTTAGTTATAAGTTTATATATAGGCTTTGGTTTCTTCACGAAACCAGTACCATTCCTAAGCTATTGTAGTGATTTTGAATTCATGAAATGACCCGAGAAATGGAAAAAAAAAAGAAAGAAAGGAAGAAGAATGATCTACCGAACCAAATTAAGAAAACCGGTTTCGGTTTCGGTTTCTCCATCCTATAAATCATTCGGCAGGCTTTGACTCGACGTTCCAATCGGGCCGAACCGAACCGAACCGCACACTTATCGAGCGGAGCGTGGAACGCCGGTGTCCGGAAACCACGCCGCGGTTTTTCCTTTCCCTGCCGGGACAAGCCAATGTTGCGAAAGCAACGAGTTACATCTTTTAGCACGACCTCATCATTGGGGCGAACCAGTTCATCTCCACTCAAAAGGGCCACGGACGGCCCCCGAAAGAGCGCAGGCTAAAATTGCGGCTATTATTCCCCTTCCGCGCAGAGCCTCGCTTTACTTTTAAGGTCGCTGCGTTCCTCCACCGACCGTTGCTGTCCGAAATAATTTCGCTCGGTCCTCGCATGATTTGTGGGGACGAGGGCGAGGGCGCTCGCAAATAATTGAAGGGCCACGGGGTTTTTTTTTGGGCATCGGACATGGACACGGACACGGACATGATCAGCAGCTGCGCTTTCACCGACTTCGATCGCTCCAGCTGTTTACATGAAGTCCCCCCCCCGTCCACCTCGACCTTTTTGCCTCCTCTCTTTTTCCACGACGAAACTTGGGGTGTACCATCAGCAATGAACAACCGCGTAGGGCCCCCCCGAAGCATGCCACTTGGAATGATGGCGAAACAGAGGAGACGGAGCTCCCTCCAACTCACGTGCACACGATTGGAAAAAGAGGAAGGAGATTAGGACACCTGCATGCATTCACACTGCTTTGAGACTCTTCCTGTCACGGAATGTAAAGGAGAGATCTGTGTAAGAAACAGCTGCCCTCGAGCTGATTCGCGATCGGGTTAATTCCTCTTCGAGGGTTTGGAAGGCATATTGCGAAATCTGGTACGCGTGTTGGTTTTGATAGTTTCGAAAAGGTCTCTCTCGACGTTTGTGCAGTCACCGGCCCCAATCGTGGGGATCGAAAGTGTACGTGCAGATTGCTTCCGGGAATATTTTTTATCTATTCGACCAAAAAGAATTGCTTCCGGGATCGATCATACTGAAATGAGAGTTAGTTCATGGAGAGGACTCTTGATTTTAGTCTTTCGCTAAAATGTAATAAGCACCCATGAAAACACACGTACACACACACATATGTATATTGTCTTCTTGTTTTTTTTTTGAGTTTTGGGTTGTTTGGGCTGACTGTTGATGGCGTTCGCTGGCTTCAGGCATGACTTGGAGCCCAAACTGGACGGCCCATCGACCTTTGTCAAAAGCCCGAACAGGTATCCTCGTACATACATGGTTACATGTACGATCGGTTCCTTTTTTATGGCTTTTCAACGTCTCATCACTCCGACTTCAGCGTACGATTCGTCTCAAGGGAAAACGCCTTTTGTTCCAAGAACATAATCTGACTGATATTAATGCACTAAAACCAACTATCAAGTGACTCGTGAGAAAATGTCCATGCATGTTGACCGACCAGGTACACTTTGATTCGATTTTCACCGTGTATCGAAATATTTAGTCGCGTTACATTGTAGTGATCTAGCAGACCAACTATGTGTGAATTTAAAATCGAAAAATATTATCAAAAATCCTAAATTATACCGATTGTGATATGGATTTCCTAAAAAAAATTTCTCGTGTCCCAAAAAAATTTAAAATTTGTATAACTGCGGCAAATTTACCTTCTGTCACGATTCCGTCTAAAAAGGCTAATAAGACTTCTAATGTGGACAACAGCGAACGATAGTATCCGACGTGATTTTAGTGAAGCCAAAAAGACGAAGAAAAATAATATGGTGTGGCCGTATAGGAAAAAGATACCGTTTTGGACTGTTGTGAACTATGAATGACGTCCTCTCTCTCTTTCGCTAAAGGTCAAATTAAGCAATAAATTAAGGAGAAAATATTCGGTGATTTCAAAGCACTACATCATTTGTTGATGTAGTGTGCATTTTTTTCCCATATCCGGTTAGAGCTAAGCATATGAAAATGATCGGGAATTTTAAAAAATAAAATAAATATAATTTTTCTCTTTTTTCCTCCTTCTCCTCCCTTTGTTGCTATGGTTTAGATCTGGCCAGAGTCATGTCGATCATGGGAAGATGGAGCCAACCAGATCCAGTTAGTGAGCGGGTCGACAAGGTGAGATTTGGAGCCATGGGTCCATGGCCGAGTCACCATCTTAGTCGCGGCTACTTGTGGTCATTGGCCGTCCATGGCCAAGCCATTGCGAATGTCCATCTTTGGTCATTCTCTACCCACCCCTTTCGTTGCTCATGGTTAGCCTCATCAGTCGGTAGATCGGGAGATACATGCCCAAGTCACTCCTCTCTTGTCGCCGGCTTGCAAACAGAGTCGCCCCCTTCATCGTCGCTCGCGATCAAGCTCGTTCAATGGTAGATCGGGAGGTCCATAGCCAAGCCACCCCTCCCTCGTCGCCCCTCGTCCATGATTGACGAGGTGAGATATGGAGCCATGGGTCCATGGTCAAGCCACCATCTCAGTTGCGACTGCTAATAGCCGTTGGCCATCCATGGCCGAGCCACCACGATTCTCCATCTACGGTCATTCTCCACCCAACCCTTCGTTGTTGCTCACGGTTAGGCTTGTCCGTCAGTAGATCGTCAGCAAATGTCACGAGACTCCTTAAAATCACCGAATATTTTCTCACAAATCGGGGCAGTTGGAATTTGGTATCTACGGAACTCGCCATTTAGGAAGATTAAAAAATGGGAAATAACGCCCGCTCCATCTCAGCTCACCGATAATTGCCATTTTACGCCCCCGTGCCACCCAGTCACCGCGCTCCACGTGTCCCCCAAATTAACCGTCCTTAGCCCAATCCATTCGTAACGCTTGAAGGCGCTAAACGAGGGAGCAGACGGCGGATCTCTAGAGGTCTCGCTCGCAGCTATTTAATGCGCGGAAACGAGTCCGATCCCTCAACAAAAAACCGATAAGAAAACGAAGAAGGCAAGAGAGAGAGAGAGAGAGAGAGAGATCGATCTCGCTAGGAAGATCTTCACCTTCACCTTCACCTTCAATTCCTCTAGCTGCTCTCCAGCTTCTGCAATCATGGTAGATCAACATCTGTTCTTTCTCTCTCTGTTTCAGTTGGTTTCTCTGATCATACTGGTTTTGATCTGCTAATTCATGCAATTTCTGAGGGTCTTTCTTTTTTCGTTTTGGGAGATGCGCAATTGCGAAATCAGTTGCTTTACGTAGTCGGACGGTTTTGGTCTCGTAGCTTGAGGGTGCGATCGATCGATGCCTTGTTTAGATTGAATGCCCTCTCAGTCGATTAGATAGGTTTGAGGCATTTTGTGGCTGAATGCCGGCTGTATCTCCGCTCCGTTGGGTTAGTAATCGACAGTGCACGTCGGGCGATGGCGAAATCGATTGAGTTTGGGCTTTGATTTTGTTAAATTCGATGAGCAAGAGGGCGGGCGGTGACCTTAACGATAAATGACGCACGTGTGGCCAAGGCGGGTTCTTTTATTGGTTGGTAGGATTTTAGTCCGTAGCTCATGAAAACGGGTGGGTGGGTGGTTCATTAGGTTGCCGTTCTTTTGCGGCGATGAATTTGAATTGCGTGGCATTGGTATGGTTGTGCAGACGACATCGAGGCGTTTTGCGGATAGGAAGGTGGATAGGTTCGAGAAGAACATCACGAAGAGAGGAGCTGTTCCTGAGACCACCGTCAAGAAGGGACAGGACTTCCCTGTGGGACCTATCTTGCTCGGGTTCTTCATATTTGTGGTCATTGGGTCATGTAAGTTCACATTCGATGTTCTGTTCGTGAAAGCAATTTGATCCTTATATGCTTTGTAAATCTGACCAGAAATAGAGTTAACAGCAATGTGTGTGCATAGGCATGATCATCTGCATGTTTTTGCTTCTGTTCATTAATTTGAGAGAGAGAGAGAGAGAGAGAAGGGCCCCGGGGGGGGGGGGGGTGGTTGGTCTGATCCTTTAATGCAATGTACATCTAGGTTGGAGGTGTTCGTTTTCATCCCTTTACTGCAATGTACATCTAGGTTGGAGGTGTTCGTTTTCATCCCTTTAGTTCAATGTACATCAAGGTTTAGATTTTCTCTTCTCAAAGTTTGACTCGTGACAAGCGATGCGGTTTTAGGCATATTACTGACGTTCTACATTGGCATGAACGCTCTCTATTGTCGTTTAGGTGGCAACACCTCTTCTGTCCGGTCAACTAGTTTTCACAGGCTGAGCTGATGTTGTTTGAGGAAAATGGAATGCACCGCTGTTCTTCCCTTGCCCACTATTAGTGACCGTTTGGTGAATCATTTGTGTTTCTTAGTTATTGCTCGCTCCATCTGAACAAAGTCAATCTTTTTGCACGCACTGGTCGCAGTTCATGATTATTTATTAGGTATTGATTATACATGGTTTCTTTCTTTACACACTACTTGTGTTGATTCTTTTGTTGCGGAACAGCTCTTTTCCAAATTATCCGGACAGCAACAACTGGGGGCATGGCATAGGACAAGCAACCTTTAAGGAAGGCAGATGGATAACTTAGTGTTGTGTTGTGTCATGTCATGTCATGTCATATGTGTTCTCTCTTAGTTTGTAGGGAACTGATTTTGCATGTACTTGACCCAGTTACTTTGGAAAACCCATAAGCTGAATAATATACATCCAGTTGTTTCGTTGGTTCTCTCAGTCTCAGCTCTGTCTCAGCTCTTACTATGCTAGATCTTTGATGCCAATCAGCCATAGCTCTCTTGGAACGAAGGTTCTCATGGACGGTTTTGACTTACTACTCGGAATGTTGGAAGTTGAAGATTGAAATGATTGAGGACATGATAATCTAGGCAAAACCTGAATTATTGCGAAGCATAAGTGAAAACCGAAGATAGATAGCAATAACATACGTGTAGAGACCTTTCACTCAGAGTAGACTGGATGGGTTTAGGAGTAATTTGGATAGCTGTGGAGAGTTCTTTTGTTTTTTTAGCCAAAAGATAAGTGTGGACGGAAGTTTGTTTTGAATGTATTCTCTCGTCCTTTTAGAAGATGTGTTCTTGGGAGGAACTTTGCACGAATCTTTTCTTCACCGTCAAATTGCCTGGATCGTTGTCGTTGAAAGCGAACGAAATCTGTCGGGAAGCTTGAGTAGCTGTCTTTGGGAACAAAATTGTACTCACCTCTAAGGTTTGATATTCTTTAGAAGCTTGAAAAGGCATCATCAACTCAAATGGTCAATTTCTAAAAGTTGCATTGTCGTGACATGAGAATAGATTTGATGATAATATAGATGTCCATCATATTCTGGGGATGAGGCGCACTAGCAAGATGCCAAGAGCTTTAGAAACTACTAGGAGCTAGCAAAACTAGGACAAAGATTGGTTCGACGAGGAGCAGTAGCGACTGTGCTGAAATTATGCGCTTGTGCGAGTGAAACTCATCCGGAGTGCTGCTTTCCCGGCCACCTCAATCCTTCCTAAATAGGAAAACACACAAAATAACATGCCCTTCTTCTCCATCACCACTTTATTTTGTTCTTTTTGATGTATTTTGATGTTGCCGACTCAATGGCCCTTCATTCACATTCGAGGTGAGGTTGGGAAGAACAAACAAATGTTCTTTTAGCCTCTGTCCTCCTCGTTTTTCCACGGAATACAGGCACTTGCAACTCTTGGAACTTTTCCCACAACTGCAAGCATGATTCAGCGGAATCTGGAAAGTTGTCCGAGTCAGTTCTGAATTTAGGATGTCGTTCAGGTGAGTGTAGAAGCTGCTTGGTTGAAACCCATTACTCCCCCGTGAACGAACAACTTTGTACCAACAAATGCATCATGCCAAACTCATACCTATCTTGCGTTTCTCCTTCCCTATAAGAAACTCAGCTCGCTACTCCCTTCCCAATGGGCACATCCACCATGGGCACTTACATCGAGGGCGCAGCGCACGGCGAAGAGCACATCTTCAGGAGCCGGTACCCTGCAGTCCCTATCCCGAACTCCACCCTTCCGGATTTCGTTCTCTGTGGTGCCGAACTGTATGCTGACAAGGTGGCGTTTGTGGACTCCGTGTCGGGGAGATCGTACACTTATGCCGAGGTGGTTAGGGACACCAGGAGGTTCGCCAGAGCGTTAAGGTCGCTCGGTCTGAGGAAGGGGAGGGTGGTCATCGTGGTGCTGCCGAATGTCGCTGAGTATGGAATCGTTGCTCTCGGCATAATGGCAGCCGGTGCTGTGTTCTCGGGTGCCAACCCGACGATGCATGCTTCGGAAATCAAGAAGCAGGTGGAGGCTGCCGACGCCAAGCTAATTGTGACGGATGGACCGAATTATGAAAAGGTAGACTTCTCCGACAGAACGCTAATATCTGTACACTGTGTTGCACTGTCTTGTATCATCCCCCGTTTTACAGCAAATGCACCATCGTCCTTGCCGGGTTGACATGAACTCCTTGAGTTTTATATCCACCGCGTGGCAAAGACCGATTATCTGTGGACGTCGAATCTAAACAGAACAATTCATGTTAGTGTTTTTGCACACATCCTTCATAGATAGCAGAATATGTATTTCGTCTGGTCTCTATTCACTCTGACCCAACAGGTGAAAAGCTTTGGCCTTCCGGTCATCGTGCTGGGCGGAGAGCAAATAGATACGGCCACAAACTGGGATGATTTGCTCAAAGCAGGAGACCGTGCAAGCGTCAGTACAGTTGAAGAAGATGTCGACCACAACGATCTGTGTGCCCTCCCTTTCTCTTCGGGCACCACGGGGATCTCAAAAGGCGTGATGCTAACTCACAGGAACTTGGTGGCTAACCTGTGCTCCACGCTCTTCAGCGTTCCGCCCGAAATGGTGGGTCACGTCACAATACTCGGCCTGATTCCGTTCTTTCACATATATGGTATTACCGGAATCTGCTGTGCCAGCCTCAAGAATAAGGGGAAGGTCGTGGTCATGAATCGGTTTGATCTCCGGAGCTTTCTCAATGCTCTCATCACACATGAGGTCAATTTCGCACCGATTGTGCCTCCGATTATATTGTCTCTGGTAAAGGACACAATAGTAGATGAGTTCGACCTCAGCAAGCTCAAGCTCAGCGCCATAATGACTGCAGCGGCCCCACTAGCGCCGGAGATTCTCTCTGCTTTCGAGAATAAGTTCCCAGGAGTCCAGGTTCAAGAGGTGAGTACTGATTACTGGCTATATAAGTCGAGGACTCGATCAGTTTGTGTGGCTATTCTCTTTAAGATGAAATAGAATTAAGGTCCGCAATGACATTCTAAGGTCTGTTTTACTGGCAAGCAATGTCATTTTGAAATGTGTGTGTACGTACGTATGTTTGTACGTACGTACGTACGTACGTGTTAATCTGCTTTCCTTCTCGATCATACTGCGCGTGAGTTACTTTATTTTTATTTCGCTTCCAGGCATATGGGCTAACCGAGCACAGCTGCATAACGCTCACCCATGGGGACCCAAGAAAAGATCACGGCATCGCGAAGAAAAATTCGGTGGGGTTTGTCCTCCCAAATTTGGAAATCAAGTTCATCGATCCAGAGGACGGCCGATCTTTGCCTAAGAACACACCTGGGGAATTATGCGTCAGAAGCCAATGCGTGATGCGAGGTACGATTCGATTAATTTCTCAGAACATACCGACACATTAGGCTCCCATTTATGCCAGGCATCCGAGCATGTTGTTCTCAGGTTACTACAAGAACGAGGAAGAGACATCGAGGACCATAGACAAGGATGGGTGGCTCCACACGGGTGATATAGGGCACATCGACGACGACGGAGATGTTTTCATCGTCGATCGCATCAAGGAACTGATCAAGTATAAGGGTTTCCAAGTAAGACTACGGTTCAACTCGGCTGATGCTATATATTGACCTTCGTAAATGAATGTCTATGCATATGAATGTGTTCACTCTGCTGATTGTGTTTCTGTCTCGGGGACGTTAAGTTCAAGCGGTGATATGCCAGTAGGAAAGATCACAACTTCCATTAGTATTTTCCAAGTTAGATGAAGTGTTTAAGAATGCCATATGTTTACAGGTCGCTCCGGCTGAGCTAGAGGCAATTCTCCTTACGCATTCCTCCGTCGACGATGCAGCGGTAGTTCCGTAAGTACAAAGCTGTCGCATCGGTTCCCCCATTCATGTCTAGCTCCGAAAAAGAAAAAACAATTAATTTAGCCGTGGAAAGGCCCGAACGTTTTCCCTCACGCACAAACGATATTTCGTCCTCGTGTGATGTCCTCCAGGCTTCCCGACGAAGAGGCGGGAGAGATCCCGGCGGCGTGCGTCGTGCTGAACCCCGGCGCCGAGGAAAGCGAGGACGACATAATCGCCTACGTCGCCTCCAATGTCGCGGGCTACAAGCGAGTGAGGGCGGTGCAGTTCGTGGACAGCATCCCCAAATCTCCCTCGGGGAAGATCCTGAGGAGGCTCCTGAGGGACAAGATGGTGCAGCACATGCAGATGAAGATCAAGACGAGGGCGGCAATCCTGCTCTGAAAGCGACTCGCGCCCTCTCCCATTTCCTAAGCCCCCGTCCGTCAGTTTTTACATACGGTACCAGCCGTCATAACAATGATTAAACCTCTAAAGGAGGCAGGAGCCCCTTGTCCGAGAATCTCTCTCGCCCTTTTACTTTTATCCAGTTTAAGGCATATCAAAGCAAAATCCCTCCCTCGGAGCCGTCCGGGCCGAATCATGCGGCATCATTTTGCTTACCTTCCTTCCGACTTTAGTAAGGGGGTGGTGGGGGGAGAGCTTTTGCTTATTAACAAGTACAAAGCAAAGGGCGAGCAAACAAAAGATCTAGGCCTAGCACGCCCACGTGGACCCGCCTGATTCGACACGCGATCACGCATCAAAGGTGGTGGCCGTCTTTATCTTAATGTTAATCTCAGCTTAGTGCCAACCTCATTCCACATGGGACGTGCCATTTTAATATTAAGCAGCTTGAGGGTCGATTTCCGCCCCCCCCCCCCCCCCCCCGCCTATGTACGCATAGAATAATAATAATAATCACTCATGCCGGATTGACATTCTTTAATAAAGCGAGGGAGCCCCACCTTTCGCCCTAAAGTAGGGTGATTACTGAATTGTGTTCATCATGTCTCGATCGCGGGGGGCGCCACTAACCCCCCCTCCTCCTCCTCCTTCTTTTTCTTTCGCCCCTTAATTTAATCCCCACCCTACCAAAGAAGTCCAAGTTGCTCCCCGAGATGACTCAAAGCCTGAAGGCATCTCCTTTTTTGCGTAAAAAAAGAAGAAGAGCAAACATCTCGCTGCTCGGTGGAGTCCCAGAAATGCGATTTTTAACGCGATTTGCTTTGCTCCGTTTTTGTTTTTTCCCGCAAAAAAAAAAAGAGAGGAAAAAAAGCCCACGTGCTCTTGTGCTCTGGAGTACATGATTCCGGGTCCAAAAATTATGGTGATGCGATGATTTAAATCGCGGTTTAGAGAATTCGGGTAGAGCTTACGAGACACGCTCTTCATTCAGTCGCAGCAGTTTTGCTCTCCCCACCGAAACAAAAGTGCCGTCTCGTCTCGACTCGACTCGATATGAACGCGACGAGAAGGTGCTTTGGAAAGTCGTGAAATAACACCCCCCCACAACGGTCGGAAATCTTACGAGCGTTGGCTTGCTGCATTTTTGTCCCGAAGAACAGGCGGTCGACTTTGACCCCAAGTCATCGGCGAGGGAGCAAAACAAAGAAAAGAAGAAGGAAAAGAAAAAAAAAAAACGAGAGAAAGAAAAGGAAGAAGGAACGGACCCTGGACCCGAGTCGGCTCGGTCTGAGTCGTCGCGGAGAAAGAATAAAGAAAAGGAGAGGAGAGAGCGAGAGAAAGGAGGGAGGGAGGGGGGGGGGGGTGAAAAAAGAAAGGAAACCCAAAGCGTCCAAAAACTGCAAGGCTGTATCCAGCGAGCTTTGCGCGAGGGAGCGAGAGGGCAAGCGGGGGAGCAGTAAAAACACCACCACCACCCACCACCCACCTGCCTCCTCGGCCGCCGCCGCCTCCGTCGTCTGCCGTCTCTTTTTTGCGGTTTCTGTTCTTTTGGTTTTTTGTGTCGTGGGGGTTTCCTTTTCGGTTTTTGTTTTCTTGTGGTTATTGAAGGGAGGGGGGAAGGGTTGGTGCGTGTGCGGTGGTGTGTGTGCGAGAACAGTACGGGTGGGGAGTGCCCATGATTTTTTTTCCTTTTCATTCTCTCTCTCCCTCTCTATCTCTCTCTCTGTGCTTTCCCCCAGTCCTAAAAGCTGAGACACACCCCCACACACATACTCAGACCCTCTCTCTCTCTCTCTCTCTCTCTCTCTCTTCTCTTTCTATATCTGGTTCAGGTTTTCTCCATTTGGCCAAGCACTCCGCCGCGTGACCCCGAAGGCTTCCTCCCCCCGCCCTCCCCTCCCCTCCCCTCCCCCCCTTCCCTTCCCCCTCCTCCTCCGGTAAGATCCCTTCTTCTTCTGCTTTTCCCACCCGGGAGAAAGCAAGCTCCTTTCCCCGATCTGTTTCTCCTCGGGATTTGCGGACACACGGAAGGAAACCGGGTGGTAAAGCGGACCGGCGGGCGAGCGAGCGGTTCCACTCTAGCCGCCATATTCTTTCTTCTTTTTTTTGGGGGGGGGGTGGGTTTAGGAGAAATAAATCCATGGAGAGGGAGAGTAATGGTGAGGGAGGTTGCTAAATCTGGGGGGGGGGGGGGCGGGGGGAGCGTCCCAGTTTGATGGACGGAAACACAGCGAGCGTGCGTGCGGCGCGAGCGAGGGAGCGAGCGAGTTCGGGATTTGGTGTTCAGTGGGGAGGGGAAAAAGTTGCAGTTCGCCTTTTTTTCTCCTTTTCGTTTTCCATCTTATCATTCCCCTGCTGCTCCTCTCCCTTCCTTTTCTTTTCTTTCTCTTTTCTTTCTCCTTTTTTTTTTTGGGGGGGGGGGGGGGGGAGGGGGCCGCGAGAAATTCCTGAGCTGCGAGAAAACGGCGGCGTTGGCTCCGGTCGAGAGATTCTCTGTTGGAATCTGCAGGAAAATAGCAGTAGAAAAAGAAGAAGAAGAGGGAGCGCAGAGGGAAAGGACCGCTGTGCGCTCATCTTCTTCTGTTCTTTTGTATTGATTGTATGATCAAAAAGTCCCGCGGGTGGAGTCGTTGCTGCTGTAGCGATTCTTTTGGGAGCATGGACCAGTAGAAAGGAGGATCTGTTCACGGTTCGGTTTCGTTGGTCTGTCGTGTCAATAATTTTCGTGCGGTGTTTTCCGTGTGATGCCGGCCGGCGGAGTAACAGTAGGTTAAGATAGAGGAGGGGAGTTGTGCCTTTTTGGTTCTCGCCGAGGAATCCAATCGGGTTGCTGTTTTTTTTTTCCTTTCTCTCCCCAGGAGAGGTGGGATTTGCTCGATGTCGGTTGCGGTTATGGGGGTTGACCATCTTTTCTTGTCGTTTTTTTTTTCGTCCGATTGATTCAGAGATTCTGGGGATGACCCGTTCGTGTTTCTCCCCGGTTAGATCTCTGTGATGGTCGTCGTCGACGTTTCTCCGAAACCGAGACTTTGATTCTTTGTTAGGCGCGTCGTTAGCTGCGGCTCGCAGTTCCCCGATTGGGCCGAAGAATAAGCATCTAGCGCGTTCGATAAGGGTCACGGGGAACTCAATATATACTCTGGTGTTTGTAAACATCTCCTTCCGTTCCGTCGCATCCCGTGTTGTCTGACCATTCTCTTGGTGCCTTTGATGCGCTATTTTCCTGCAAACGCATGAATAAATATTTGCTTGGTTTCCTGTTATTTGCTTTGCGAAAGAGACAGCTAATCGCGTATGGGCTGATGGATGCAGATCTGGTGCCCGTTGCTATTCCGTCCATCGACAGGAGGCTGCGCCGAAAGTAGTTGATGAGTCCAATCTCGCTGATGGAGTGGAATGCAAAACCTCCTCTGCAGTGGGAATGGGAGAATCCTGTGATGTTCAGTTCAAAAGCAACCGAAACCTCTAAGCCACTGCGAGCGACTGATTGGGGAATTGAGGCAGAGGAACTGATCGACCCCGGATCCTTATTTCTGTATGAGAATGGTGGTGGCGGCAGCAGCAGTTGTACCAGCATCGATCCGGGTTACACTTCAGTGTCTAAGAGCTCGAAATCAGCTTCTGTCAACTCTTCGTCCACAGAAGAATTGAAAGTCTCGAAATTCTCTGTGGAGGCACATGACGGTTTTTCTCTGCATAGTGGCAAGAAAGATTTGGCAATGAATGAATTTACCGGAATGTCGCCGGCACTCGAGTCTTCAGTCTGCTCTGGTGAGCCATTGCTCAGTCTAAAGCTCGGTAAAAGAATCTACTTTGAACATACTATTGACAAGGACCATGGGAAGACCTCAGACCTTCCTTTGGTCATGAAGTCACCTGATACTCCAGCAAAGAGAAACAAGTCCAACTGTCAGGGTACATCTGCCCCACGCTGCCAGGTTGAAGGCTGTAACCTTGACCTCTCTTCAGCTAAAGATTACCACCGCAAGCATAGAGTTTGTGAGAGTCACTCTAAATGCCCTAAGGTCATTGTCAATGGTGTAGAGCGTCGGTTTTGTCAGCAATGCAGCAGGTAAAGCTTCCTATGGTCTTCGGATAGTGAGTCAAAAGACATAAAAATTGCCCGACTTCTGTTTCCTTATGCCTCTGTAGCCGATCACTTGTATTTGGTCCTTCGTGCACTCTATCAATAACAAGAAAGTAGCAATTCAGTTTCGAATGGTTTGAGCTTTAACTTACAACTTAATTTCTAACATCAAGGTTTCATGGGCTATCTGACTTTGATGAAAAGAAGCGTAGCTGTCGCAAGCGCCTATCTGATCACAATGCAAGACGTCGCAAGCCCCAGCCAGATGTGCCCCAGTTGAATCCAGCTAGACTGTCTGCGATATTTTATGGTACTGTAATGTATGCTTTTGGTGTTTCTGTTGCATCTTCATTTCGACCCATCTACTATAATTGGAATCTGATTATCCTTCAGATGACCTTATTGTCCAAATGGTTGAGTAGATTGTTTTGGACTCTGTTGTATGACCAGTGACCGCATTCAAATATTTTCATGTTTAAAGGGCGTGTCTTTTTCAGGAAAGTTTTCTGAGCCGTCACTTGTATTGCTCTTATTTATGTCTACATAAAATAGAACCTGCATTCATATTGAAGCTTTTGACTGTCGTATGATCTGTGACTTTGTTTCAAATGTTTTTCCCTCTGCTTGACGGCGTTTATTTCTTAGGAAAATTTCTGAACCATCGCCCTTCTACTACTTTTTATTTTCTTATGTAGATGCCAGATTCACATGGAAACCCTCTGGTGTTTCTATTGGTTTGGAGTATATGATCGAGGCATTAACTTTGATGAGCTTACCGAGTGCAGCGTAACGTAACCTAACCTGACAATATTGTTACGATGTTCCCCTTATCCTTTATATAATAATAAATACTACTCACTTTGGACAGTTCCTGCATCCCTGTAATGGATAAGTTCTATCCTGCTTGAAATTGAGTTTGGAGGGCCTAAGCGTATGTCTGCTCTCCTAAAGTCCTTTTGTCATTGATTGGCCCCAGACGCGGGACTCCGGATCAGTAGTTTAAAGTGCAACTTCCAATCTAGTAGGATAGAAGTTTATGAACTTTTAGATACAACACATTTTGATGGCGATAGTGAACTGAACCTGCATTGCAACATCAGTTGATTTTGGTACTGATTTCGATTGATTGTTGAAGATTTAATCTATAGTCTATTTTTCTATCCTTAAGAGTGATATGCTGCGCACAAAGACCCAGTGTCTCCTTTTCATCTTATCTAGTCCGTAAGATCTCTGTTTGATTGAGCTTGCATCGATAAGATGGCGAGTGCTAGATATATTGGGTTATAGTCAAACGCATCCAAGCACCTTTGTCGTCAATGCCACGTGCCATGCACGAGGTGACATTGGTTTTGTTCCTTGCATAAATGTGACGTGCTATCTGTACATATTTATCCAGGTGGGGTGCAGCAGTTGAATACAGTCTTGAGCAGAGCTCCAGCTGTCCACACCAGGTCTGCTGATGGTTTGAAATGGGCAGAGACACAGGCTACTGAGCTTATAGAGAAAGGTCCGAAGCTTCCAATAGTCGGAGGTGTTGGTGACTGTATCACCATCCCAAGCAATGGGACACAAAACACCCTCAAGCCCGCTGGATTGGGTAAAGGTTGTAACGAACTTCTATCATCAAAAGGCATGCCAGTCAAAACTATTGGCGGAGGTATGATTTGCTATCTTTTAGCGCTTTACAACTACGCTATGTAGCTTTTATCTTGTAAATTAGACATGTTCTAGCTGATTACAATATCGATTGATTTACAAACCCATGTTCCTTATTTGACATTAATGTGGTCTATCGATGGAAAAAGATCACTATTCCTCGTGTCATTTGGATGTGCTCTGCAGATGCACTTATACCTTACACTTTCTCAGCAGAGACCATATTTATGATTCTGATTGGACAGAACTTGGATGCTTGCTCTGGCAACTTGCTTCTACTCGAAGCTTTTTTGTCAGTATCTTCAGATTAGGGTTCTGTAAATTTTCGGAAAGCCTTTCTAAATTTGATTTTTTCCCATGAAACCACCTAGATGATTGAGGAGTTTCACATTCGCACTGTTTGATATGGGACTGTGCAGATTAGTGCATGCGTGATTTCAAAGTATTGTGAAATGTCAACTGGTCAAAGACAGAAAAGTCATAAGAGTGCTACTTCAATATGATTTTGAATCTGACGGTCATATACTAAAATTATTCGAGCAGTTGTGTTTCCTTCCCCATAGCTATGACTGGACTTGCTACTTTGGACAGGTTTAGGGGAATCTCTGGCATCTCCCGATTTGGACGCATCGCAAAATATTCAACGTGCTCTCTCTCTTCTGTCAACCGATTCTCATGGTCCAATCAGACAAAAACCCACGTCACACGAGCGTTCTTTTCATACAAATAACAATTGCATGAGCGCGGATCAGCCAGCAATGTATGCTTTTGGCCAAAGCTCTAGGCTGGCTTCATCCGGATACTGGCATGCTGAACAGCGGCCAAAGCAATCCCAAACAAACATCTTGAATCCTCACAATGAGAGCAGCATCATCAACTTTGGCGGCAACGGTGTTCAAGAGTGCCTATTCTCGGAGGCACGGCATGAATTTAGCTTCGATTCTGTCCAACTGAACTAACGACATGTGGGCATTTTGAAAATGCATTTTCAGGTGAGCCCACAACTTAGTGAACTTCTCGCATTGCATATGCAAATGCGGTCGTGTGCATGCTTAACTTCGTTATATTTGCAGGTAATTGTAGCATGTTGTCATCTTTCTTGTGCCGGCACAGAGTCAGTCAGCTCCATTTTGTCAGGTCAGACTCGGCGATGGGGTGAATATATACTTTGGAAGCTCCTGCGGCCATCAAGCGACCTAAATGCACCAATTCCATGAAACTTTGCGTAAAAAAGGGGAAAGCACCGCTAAGTTAACATGTCTCGTACTCTCAGTTGTTTGCAAATGTTGGAACTAGCTTACGCACTTTTTACTTGGAAAAGACTGCTCGAATTGAAACTTGTCATGTTTATGCTTGCGCATGGTGTAAAGTCTCGATTTTGTACTTGTCTATTATGGTGCGGCATGGATGGTGGAATGAAAGCATTATGCGTGATGCACGACACGCACCTGCTGACCTATAGGCAATATAGGCATATCTCTCTGGGCTACATGCTTTCCAAGAGAGACATCACTGTCAACTGGCTAGCAAATCTTGTGTCTTCAAGCATTTCTAATGGTAGGCTTCTTCCACGTCATTTTCTTAGCCTTTTCTTGTGGGTGTGACGAGCGAGCTTTGCGGAAGAGTCATCATCGAATGATTACTTAGCACATGCTTGTCACGTGCCCTCTTGCGGTGTCATTCTTCCTAAATTCGAAAAACTTAGTCGAAAAACCAAGTTTCTCTCTGACGTGAGCTTGCAAAGCAACGAGGTTTTTCGAAGTGCCTCTTCTTATCCAACGAGGAACCTCGGCACGTCGTACCATCGACTCCTCGGTCAACCCAAGTCTCCGGTGTGGATTGCAGTGTCGGTGTTGGATTCGGAACACCGACGGAATCAGTGACAAGAATGATCCGGTCACGTTTTTCCTCGGCCGAGCTATGCTCCGCTTTTGTACCACTCGCTCGAAGAAAACCCATTACGTATACAAGAAACTTCACCGTCAATTTCATTCTGATTAACCCAACTTTATCATTTCTGTCAAGGAAATCATTTCTCAATTATTAGGAGGAATCCCTCAGCCGGCAATTACGCCTGGGGCAACCATTTATGCCACGTTCCGATTTCCACTTGACATGACCCTATTAGAACTAAAATCACGTGTAGATCCTCCCATATTACCTGATCCTCTGATGTTCATGACCAGATGCTGCAATGGTACAGTGGCGTCCTAACCGTAACTTCAGATTCTAGTTCATATACATAACCAACACGTGCTTAGCTCACCAGTCCAAGAGCCACGCCCTGATGCTGCCTAATCGAGCATAGCAAGTCTTCACCAACGACTTAAACTGGGCTGTCCGCGAAAAGAGTAGAAACGACATTCAAGGCGCAGCAACGATACACTCGCTTGGCAACCCCCGAACCAGGTAATAGAGTTCCCAACAAAATTTTAAGAAAAGAAATGAAGGCAAACTTTAAATGTTGCTTATTTATATGCTCGAAAGAGATTTCAAATGCCCGATCACAAGTTCAAATTTTCTAACTCTAAAAGTCAAGCTCAAAGACAGATTAGAAGACGCTTAGCCTTCTCCTATAAAATAAAATGGAGGTTTTGACCTAAACAAAGCAATATCCTAATCCGTTTCATTAGATACAACCAATGGCCTCGATTACTGATGAGTGATTGCAATCCATCAAGCTAAAAAGCCATGGTAGAGAGAGCTAATCGCTTAAGCAGAAAAATCTAAAATTGCTCATAAGACGTGGAAATGGTCAGTTCACGCATGCATGCACGTCGACGACTTGATTTGGAAGAAACCAACGTAAAAGTACAGCTCAAAACCATAATGAGAAAATTGCAGAAAGTCATAGATCCATAGCAAAGTGAACCCTATGCTTCTGTTATAGTAGATTTCACTATGGATGACACCCTTCTGTTGTTTTCGGTAAAATAGAATTGACCTCTGTAGCAAGAATAGTGTTGGGGACCACTCTGCATATTTACCATAGGAGAAAGAAAACAAGTTGAAACTGAAGCAACGCAAAAGTGACGGAACCACTATACCCAGAGGATAGCCTCAGACTCCAAGACTCCCCTTGCAGCACATGTAACTATCCTCACAAAAGCAAGATATGTTTTGCACATTGAAACAGGAATTATACCACTAGCAGTTGGCCCCGATCAACTCTATTATTTCACGACTAAACCTTGAAAAGGTCATGATAGCCTAGCATTGATGCATTGGATGCAGCACAAACCACTTCCTAACAGAAATTATCAATATCATCACACTGCACTGCCGTAAAGGTGACTTCAATGTCATAATAGCTAGAGACAAATGACTTCACTATAATTCGAAACTCATAAATTCCAGACTTTCGACAATGAAAATACTACACCACATAAATAATAACTGAACCAAGGAAAAGAAGTAACACCCTACCCCTATCTTAACCAGCGACAAAGACCAAGTGTACATTGGTATTATTGCACCAACTGGAAATGAGAACTTAGTTGCAAGAGCATAATGACCTACGACAACTGGAACCAACCTCAATAATACGTCCAAAGCTAACTGGCTGGCACCTTATTCATCAAACAGATCCACAAAGACAAACCATACCATTACAATGACCTGCACACTTCATGGGAAGGTTGAGTAACTTGAAAACAACTGCAACACGAGGACAACAAGACTGACTTTGAGACAACCATACTGGGCAATGCTGGACGACAACTCTGGACCTTCTCAACCCTCATGTATGTCCTAGTACTCACTGGAAAAGTAGATAACTGCTTATCAATAAGGGCATAAAAGAATTGTTCCATTCAATATAAAAAGTTAAAAGAGGGCTGAAGCAGCGGCACAAGGCCAAGGTTGGCAATTAGCCCTTCGAAGAATTCACCAATACAATATGGGATTGGGAGTAGGAAACAAAAGGAATAATATTCTGCATTCTTTAAGTATGTACTAAAAAGGTGGCTTACAAAGATAACAATGATTTCAAACAACAAATACACACATATCAAGTGTACATAACAAACCTGTTCATTTTCATCCTTGTCCTGGGAAGGGGACTTTTCAGGCTCAGCAGGCTTGTCAGCCCCACAGTTTTGTCTATTACATTTTGTTCTGAACGGATAATTTATGTTTCCACATTGCTCACACTTCCAGCTTCCGTCTGGCATTTTTTGTTCTGGAGCATGTTATGCATTCATTAGTACCAAAAAAATTGTAAAAAGTACGTGCATTTGCCAATAAAATGACTTACTTGAACTTTTATCAGACTTTGAAACCTGAAATATGGGTAGGAAAGAAATTAGCACTACATAAACAAATCGTGAGGAGTACACCATATTGAATTTTATCCAAATGGAATCAAGAGATAATTTTAATGAGACAGGCAATAGTAAACTTGACATGACAGAAATTTACGTTCAGGTATTTACACCTTGTTGATAGAAAATGTAGCACAGACCTGGGATCCAGGCTTTGGAGTATTGCACTTCCTCATGTTGCAAACTATTCTAAAGGAAAAGTTGACATTTCCACATTTCGGGCAAGTCCAGTCATCATCTCGTGTTGCATCTACAATGATTAAAACCACGTTTATATTTTGTGAGATGCGAATGCCAGAAACCCTTTTGTATTTGATCTGATGAAAAGTTTCAAATAACAAACTTCCACCTTTTCTTTGAGTTTTATCATCTGGATACAAGACTGGCCTTGGTCCCTGTGTGGAGACACAAATATAGAGCTCTATTGCGTGAATAAAACAGTTTAACACCCGTGGTAGAATACGAATAAACTAGCAGATAACTTGTCATCCAGTATTAACTTGTCATCCAGTATCAGGCGAAATTTCATACATACCATACCACTAGGTGCCATGGGCAAACGTAATCCGTATCGATCCATCATGGGGGGCATACCATATATTCCTAAGGAAAGCAAAAACTTCCGAATATAAGAGTGGGGGAATAACAATGTAAACATTATCATGCATCCAACCAGACATAGAAGGTACCGACCAAAAAAAAAAAGAAAAAACAGACATAAAAGGCGCATACGACAAACCTCAATAGACAAGAATCATTTATGGTTCAAGTTGTGTCTTTACATGGACTCCTATATAATTCCAAACTCTCCATACTCAATAAAGGAATATATCTTAAAGGAGCCAGAACTATCAATTGAGAAATGTTGTGTAAAATGTAAGATGAAAAATTGCAGAATCACAAAAACATAAATGGCATACTCATGATTCAAGTAGACATTTTTAAGTAGGAACCTTGACCATTATGATGACCGCACTGAAACAGAACATACCATTTCCCATCATGGGTCCACTTGAATATGGTGCTGGTCCAGATAGGTGTAGTGATCTGTAAGGGCTGCCAGGAGAAAGACGGCTGCCATAATTGTAAGGATAAGCAGAGCCCCCAGGAAAAGGTACCTCATATGGAGAAATGGAGGGCGCATGGAAAATAGAAGAACCATAAGGTGGCACACCCATAAACATAGAGGAAGGAGACCCAGGACCCATGTATGGTGATGCGGAGGAAAAACCCTGGGGTGCTTGCATGGGCTTCATGGCAAATTTCTGCATGGAATAAACAGACATTACAATTAGAAATGCCAAACCTACACCAAGGACACGAGAAGTAATATATAGAATAACAAACAATAAACCTACAGTAACAAGGGAAAAACACACAGGAGCAAAAAACCTTCTAGAGCAACTTCTTGACAAAATTTGCTTTTACTAACTTTTGTCGATTAACGTTTGAACATTGCTCAAGGAAGATAGTGCAGAAAGGAGGGTACTTCATGTCGGAACATTAAGCCTCACAATTTGCATTTTAATTTGATTTCTGTAATTTCTTAAAGCTCGTGGAATATTGTAATGCACCAAACAAGAGTAATAGAGTTCGCTAAATAGTCATATTTCCTTTGCTATAGATATGACTTGCTCGAGACAACTTCATAAAATGACAATGCTCCTGAATACTAGACAAACACAATTAGCAATGGTTGCGTTCTGCAGATATATGTTGGGTTTTCTATTAATTAAATCTTGATTACCAGCATATCAGTTGTTTCCGTATGATTAATTGTTACGACATTTCTTAGATTTTGCTACAAGCACTTTAGAGCCAAAAATTAAAACCTTTCGAATCAAAATAGAACAAAGTATGAAGAATTTAGGACTCCACTCGCCTAGCCATTTTGTTATTCTTCACAAGTAATGTCAACTTAAGCAAGACATTCCAATTCCTTTAACAAACTAGTGCAAGCAGCGTATGGGCAAACCTATTTTGACACTTATCTATAGAACTCATTCCTAGCACACCAAAGCTCGTGCCACCATGGACAAGAACAATATCGCATGTCCAACAGCAAATGATCAAGCAAAAGGTAACATCAAACATGTCACCAAAACTTCTCAAGCTGTCAATAGCACATTTCAACTTCCAGTGAAAAACTTCCTTCTTTCAAAGGCTTCCATATTTTGAGGTGCAAAACATTTTCGGAAAATTTAGAATCTAAGCAGCTATATGTTCACATACTTAACCATACACGTAAATTTCCTCAGCTCTCCATGTCTATTGCTATTACTCCCTTGCTTTCTCACAACATTCGGTCAAAAATAAGGGGTGCTCATACGAACCCAGATCAAACCATAGGACATGCAGAATCAAACAAAAGAGGGAAAACGAACACATCTCATGTTCTCAACTGTCTGATAACAATCTCAGGAGAGCTACAACGAGGCAAACTGACAGGACATTAGTCTTGCAACTCATGCAAAGTACTAGATCAGTAACTTCATTTGAAAATACTAGTCAAACTGTCACCAGACATAAGCATACAAGTGACTAAAATAATCAATATCGTCAAGCTATTTCAACCAACCATATGTCTATTGACGACGATCAGCACTAATATATATGGCGCAACAGAACAAAGCGATATTCAGATAGCGGCAGAATAAATGCCAAACACTACAGTTGCAGACCTAAATGAGCACCGACTGAAAAGAAGAGGCCTTAAAATTTACTTAGCAAACACTCGGGCGGAACATAAAGTTTCTCACCGAATTATGCTCCGCTGGCCTTGGTTGAGTGCAATTTCGCATGTTGCACGTTGTTCTGAACGAAAAGTTAACGTTCCCACAACTAGGGCAAGTCCAATCATCTTCCCTGCGGCTACCTACAAACAGAGAATGCTTATTTTCACGTACGAATGCCAACAACTTCCAGCTAGCTAGAAGAAATCCATTACAGAACATCGAGCAAAGCCAAATTAGGTTGACAAGAATCAGAAAGGACCAACTTCAAGAAGGCAACGCTAACACTAAACAGCAGCCCCTTTTGTGCACCCAACACTAGATTAACAAGACTAAAACCAGAGAGAACGTGATCGAGACAAGCCGGAGCTCCGATCAGTAAAATCTGAGGAACAACAATTATCCTCAGAAACACCCGCCGCTAATTCACCACAAGCCCTGCACAGTACCAACACAGACGACGAAACAAAGAACGAGACAGCACCAATTAGGAATTCCATTACACCGACACGTTCCCCCTGCACAGCAAAAGGCAACGGCAGCAGCAGCAGCAACAAACCAACGCGAGACCAAAGAAAACAACGTTCACGAGGGCGAGAACTCGGGTACCGTCCGTTCTGGCGCGCTTGACGGCTGAAGAATTGCGGCTGTCCACCTGCGCAACGTCCAGTTTTTCGCCACGGGATCAGTCGGAAACCCTAACTCTCTCGAAATCGACGCGGCGGGGAGCGGGAGATTCGACCGTTCGAACGGATCGCACGACGAGGCTCGGTTAGGACCTTCGAAAGGGACAGGGATCAGGAGGAGAAGCTTACCTGAGACATGGCGATGGCCGGAGATGTTCTTGCTCGAGATTCCGATTTCCGATGCGAGAGAGGGAGGGAGGGAGCTGCTGCTGGTGCTGTTTGCTCTTTGGCTTCTTTGGTTTGGTTGTTGCCCTAGCTAGCGGAGGCTTGGAGAGCGCGCAAAGACAAACCCCGCGCGTTGTGAGGGTGATGCAATTTTTGCTCGAGTAAATTCTTTCTTTTTTTTTTTTGCTTTTTATTGGCCAGATTTGCTCGAGTTAATAATTGATGTAATTCTTGTACCGAAAAAGGAAAAAAATTTGACAATAACAGCAAGGTTCTTTTTCCCATATTCGGGTGCTTAAAAAAAGGGTAATTATTTATAGATGGTTCTTCAACTTTGACCAATATTCGATTTGGTTCCCGAACTATTAATTTGTTCGACGTGATACATGAATTTTACCTCGATATGCAATATCGTCCTTGAACTTTTAATTTTATTTAATATGATCCGTGAACTTTTAGGAACGTGTTCAAATTAGTCCATGAACTCAATATTTTCAATATACTTAAATTAATAGAAAGATAATAATTGATATTTTCATATGGTCCATGGGCTAATTTGGATACTTACTAAAATTTCAAGGATCGTATTGAATAAATTAACAGTTCAAGAATACAATTGTACATTAGGGTAAAATTTAAATACCGCATCGAACAAATTAAAAGTTCAGGGGCCACATTATACATTTGTGCCGTTATCTCTTTAGTTTTTGTAACGTGTGTAAATTATTTTAAACTTTTGACATGATCTTTATTTGCATATGGACCGAAAATTACTAAATCCATCCAATATCAGGATTAAAGATTACCTTGGGGATCAATAACGTTCAAAAAACGAAGCATGGGGATTGAAGTTGAACGAGGACAAATAGTACATAGACCATTTTTGTATCTTTCCTCAATTATTGATTTGTTTAGTCCACATCGTCTCCGGTCCTTGGTCATATTTTTCCATCAGAACATGCATGAAAATTTGTCTTGAAATCCGAACGAATATTAGTTTGGGGATCAAATCAAATCTGTCGCTGGACAAATTATGAGAATCAAACCTAAAAAAATGGCGATAATATATGGATCATGCTTTGTAATTTCCTCTAAAAATATTTCAAGATGAATTGTACCCTTTTTTTTTTCAGGGAATAGAATGTAAACCACCCAAAATAATTTCGCGACCCGAATTTAACAAATTATTTTTGGTTCACAAATCATTTTCGCGGCTAATTTTACCCAACTGAAGCCCAAATTAGCATATATAGGAATAGGACAGGAATTGCCTTTACCAAAACAGAACAAGGTCAACAACACCAAACTCAGAAAGGCAAAAAGCATGTTTAAACCAAGTACAAATTAACGAGAAGCGATTGTCCCAACTCTACAGAAGAGCAACGACGAGGAATCCCAAACTTCACCACATATTGTAACTAGGCCGCGATCGATGAACCTTCACCACATCGCCGACAGCTCAGACCTCGAACCAACGGGCAAACGAGGCGAAAAGGACGGTCGCGAGAATCGCCGCGGCGCTCGTGCACCTGTGCACGACTCCACTCGAGGTGTCATTGGCTTTTTGGGGCAACGACGCCATTCCTGTTCCCGCGGTCGTCGGGGTGGCCGTCGACGAAGAGGCGTTGGTGAATATCGCGTAGTCCGGAGAGGATGGAGGTATGCCCAGAAGCTCTGCAGATGTGAACATGGAATTCCAGAGTTAATAGCACGCATTTGATCATAATCGTCGTCGGGACACATCTTCCAAACTCGCCTATTCATCAAAACATATCGAATGTTTCTTCATGAAACGACAGCGCCTGGACAAACTTAGTGATTACATCTTAAAATCCCGCGGCTTCCGCACTTTGACATTTTCTCGGCATGACTCGACTACAGTCTATTTCACTAATACAAATTTACCAATTACGCATATTCACGTACAATCATTCTGCGCACGAATTTCACCAAATAAGCAACTCGATATCACCAAATCATTCGATAAACAAATTTCGGTATACAGAGTCGCGACATCTCTGGCGTCGCCCCCCTCGAGCTAACCTAACTCGAGAAAATGTCATCGATCTTTAACGAGGCACCTTATGCTTATGTCATCATTTTCCGCAATAAGCTTCAACCTCTCGAGCAATAATTCTCTTTCTTTCCCTTTTTTTTTCAAGGAAAAAGAAAAAGACGCCAGGAGAGCTAGGTGCATGCAATTAACAAGGCAAAAGTATCTCAAAAATATATATATGATTTAACACATTTCAAGTGAAACGACAGACTCTTTCCTAGGATTTTAATGAAATTTCAGTATATGTTACGTCCGACCGGCGCATGATCGTCGAACTTCGAGCCTTCGAGGGCAAACGGTAATCACGCAAAACCAGTCACGAGAGAGAGAGAGAGAGAGAGAGAGAGAGAGAGGGAGAGATGGGGTTTACTGGGGCAGTCGCTGATGCTGGAGTTCTTGAGGTTGCAGGCGGAGGGGAGCTGGAGGAGGAGGGACTCCTGGATGTTCATGCTCTTGATCATCGCGCTGCTCCCGTTGTGGATCTGCTCGATGAAGAAGCAGAGGCACGGCGGGTCGCTCTCCCTTATCTCCCCCACCGACGCGCAGCACTGCTTCGACGGCGCCGCCCCCTTCCCCTGCACGAAGTCCAGGCACGACGTCACCTTGTCGAAGTCCCCCGCGCAGCGCTGCGCCACCGGCGACGCCTCCGCCGCCGCGGCGCCCCGCGTGAGCGAGGCCGAGCACGCGAGCGCGACGCCGAGCAGCAGGAAGAAGCCGGGTCTCATGGCGCTGCGCAGGAAGAAACTGGGGGGGGGGGGGGGGGGGGATCGGAGATGGCGAGTGCGAGAGAGTGAGAAAGAGCGCGTGCATGCGAGGGAGAAGGAACGCTTTGTAAGAGTGCGGAAGAAGGGGATGATGTGTGGAGGCATTAATGAGAGTTTGTTGGAGCTGGGGAATCGAATTGGGGGCCGCCCGATCGGTGCGTGGGGCCCCCGCGATGATCCGACGGCTGCGGATGAGAGTAGGGAGATGGCAAGGCACGTCGCCTTCATGTATATTGTCGTCTCGTCTGTTTTGTAGCAGCATTTTCACATGCAGAGGAAGTGGTTCCTTTCCTTGGTCCGCAATCTGCATGTAATCTCGTGGAGTTCCGCTTAGGCAAAGCTTTTGCTAGGTGCGGTTTTATCTCGAGGCTATGCCGGGTAACTCGAACCGACCGCTTTCGGATTCGATAGCATGTGCGACATCTATCTAAGGTAACTTCGCATGGAATGCGTGCGACGTTTGATCAACGCCGGAAAAAACACATGCTATACACGCCATAAATAACTCGACTCGACCCTTTCACCTAACCCTCGTAAGCCTGCTAGGTTGTAAAACGGTTCTTGTTCAATATGCACCCGGAACGTTCCCGCCTCATCAAGAGGGAGCGCCGAAGCCATTTTCGCCTGCTTGTCGCGACCATTCCCGAGAGTTTCAAACTTAACGAGACTGCATAATCAAACTCGGCGCAGTTTGAACGAGCTGGCTGCGAATTAGATCAGGATTAGATGGTTGCCAATCTTTTGTTCTTCGGCCGCAGATAGTCGATAGTTCGGATCGGACATTACAGTTTGACCAAAATGGTAAAGACAAGGGCACTCGGGCGGAGTCTAACCGTGGAGTTGGGAGGGTATTAAGTGAAGCCTTTAAGATGGGCAGTTGGGGCGCTATTTAGTGCCAATGGGGTTTGGTCGTTCGATGTGGTCGGTCGTGCCCGTGCAGGCAGGTCGCCGGGAGGAGTAATGGAAGAGCAGCGACGCTTTTAAATGAGCGTCGAGCTGTCGTCTTGCGCATCTGCTGCACACAAGTCTGGAGCCTCCTCGTACTTCTCCCCAACGCCGCTGCTCGCTCGCTCGCTCGCTCGCTGTCTCTGACATCACACATGCGCATCGGACAACTGTTCTCCAAAGTCGAAAAGAACTTCGTTGCCTAATGCCCTTAAGACATGTTTGAGTAATCGAATGGGCGAAAATGTGACGCCTCTAATGTCCTGATTTTCTTGCGAATCCTGTAATCCGTGTTGGAGAAAGATCCGATTTGATCCTTGATTCTGATTCTAATCACAAAGATTGAGGATTAATTGATGCAGTCAATCAGGATTAATTAGGAAAATGTATCTCGTTTATTCTTTATTTGATCTTCTCTTTGTACTATAAATTTTGGCATGTACATGTACAGAATACATACAACAAGAACATTTTCAATATTTCTTCTTCCTTTACATTTTCTGTCATGGTATCAGAGCCTTCGGTTCTGACCCAGCTTCCGCAAATTCTTTTGAATTGCCCCCGATAGCTCTCTAATTTCGTTGTTGCAAATCTCACCCGGCAAAACGAGTTAGCACTTCGGGTAGGAATTCATACATACCAAAAGGTCAGAAGGTCAGAACGGCCCTACCTGTGATGGAGGATTCGTCCAACAATTCACCTCAGAATCAAAAATCAGACCAAGATGACCCAATACAAGATCCAATACAAGATCCCTCGACTCCAGCACCAACTTCAATCGAGCCTTCCAGTCATGTCCAGTGGCCGCCAATACAATGGATACCAGTGCAAGGTCAATGGGGACAACACAGCTCATTCGTAGGAAATGCGAATACTGGACTTGGAGTCACCCAAGAAGCCCAGCCGACTGGATCCGATCAGACTTTACCGGGTCAAGGGATGAATCCCTACCCGAGACTACAACCCGGTTTCTACCCGTACGCCATTCTGGCGGCCAACGGCCGTCCAGAACCCGGTGACGCACTCTACACATCGCCGGCCGACGGACCGGAACTCCGGCTTATTAACTTACAACTCACAGGTCCCGATAACTATAATACATGGGCTCGGGATCTCCGGCGAGCCCTTGTGACCAAGGACAAGGACGGATTCATCGACGGAACCGTGCCTTTTCCGACCGACGACCGGATACAGCGATATTGGCGCAAATGCAACCAACTTGTTCGCACTTGGATTGGAAACTGCATAGCCCCCGACGTCGCCGCCGGCCTCCCACCGACAGAAGACTCAAAGAAAATGTGGAATAACATTCGGGAAATGTATGGAAAAATGGATCGGGCGAAGCATTTCTCGCTCACACAGGCCATATCGGAGTTGAAGCAAGGGAACCTCTCGGTTACCGCTTGCTTCAAACGACTCTCGGCTCTGTGGAACGAGCTCGAGGCGGCTGAGGAGGAACTTCAAGGACCCGAATCGACACTAGAACAGTACAGACAGATTCGAGAAAGAGAGAAGGTAACCCGTTTTTTGTTGATTCTAAACGAAAGTTACTCACCATTTCGTTCCCAAATCCTTGCCATGGATCCCGTACCTCCGCTTGGTCGAATCTATCAGCTGGCGGTGCAAGAAGAGAACCAGCGGCTAGCCACGACGGAGTACGTGAAGATAGGAGAGAGCGTGACGCTCGCTGCTCCGGCGAGGACATCACAGCGACCGTCGAACGCCCTGGGATCGCCACTGCCGCCACAAGCTCAGACCTCCTTCGGGACACACGGCAGAAATTCTAATCGCTGGGATGAAGAAGACCCAAATAATAGGGTTTCAAAGATGGACGGTCCAGATTACAAGAAGGGATCATACGGCTCTCATTCAACCATCCATGCGGATGAATTGGGTGGCCTCCATCAAGCCACAATAGCTCCGAATTTCAAATCATATGGTCCACGAAGCGCCACGTCAACTAGAGGAAATGGACAAAATTTTAAAAACAAAGGTAAATATTGTGATTATTGCAAACGTCCACATCACACTATTGACACCTGCTGGAAGTTACATGGAAAACCGAATGATAAAGAGAAAAAAGAGAAAGATTTTTCTGCTTATCAGGTTTTGACACAAGAGACTGATAGGGCAAATCAGATCATTACTAATGATCAATACCAGCATATCATGAGGGCATTGAATCAATTAAAGATTACAGACAAGGCAGCAAGTTTTTCAGGTACTTCTTTTCCAAAGAATGATAGCATTTCAGTTGATGCATGGATAATCGACTCTGGCGCTAGTGACCACATAATCTGTGATGAACGAATGTTTTCTGATCACCACAAAACAAATCCTAAGGCATCTGTTCGTCTTCCAAACGGTACTGTCACTCATGTCACCAAAATTGGAACAGTTCGTCTTAGTCCAAACATTACCCTTAAAAATGTCCTCTACATTCCTGAATTTGAATTCAACCTTATATCAGTTTCCAAGATTTGTGAAGACAACTCTTGTCATGTGATATTCAATTCCGAAAATTGTTTCTTTCAGGACCATTCGACTGGCAACATGATGGGCTTGGGTAGTGTTGCACAAGGATTGTATTTTTGGATCAGCTTTCCAAAGGGCTTTGATATTTCATTATTCAATAAAAGCATTTCATGTAATGCTACCACCAGCAATAAAAATTCTCTTTTTCATCAACGTTTAGGTCATAGTGCTCTTTTTCCTTATTCAAATGGTCAAATTTGTCCTTTGGCAAAACAATCACGAGCACCATTTCCGATAAGCACATCTCGAGCTACTGATGCATTCTCTCTGCTTCATGTAGACATCTGGGGTCCCTATCATACTTCAAATCATGATGGGTCTCGCTTTTTTTTAACAATTGTAGATGATCACACTCGTGCTACTTGGGTTTTCCTCATGCAATCCAAGAGTCAAACATTCTCTAAATTGTCGAATTTCTTTTCCTTAATTAAAAATCAATTCGACAAGTCTATCCATAAAATTCGAACAGACAATGGACGTGAGTTTTTCACTACAGAGTGCAATTCTTTCCTTGCTTCTCATGGGATACTTCATGAAACCTCTTGCACCTACACTCCTCAACAAAATGGGGTTGTAGAGCGCAAACATCGTCATCTCTTAGAAGTAGCTCGAGCTCTAAAATATCAAGCATCTATTCCTGAAATTTTTTGGGGTGATTGTGTGGTCACGGCGGCTTATTTGATTAATCGCATGCCAACTAGAATTCTTGAGGGACGATCTCCTTTTGAAATGCTTTTCAACAAACAACCGGAAATAGGACACCTGAGAGTTTTTGGCTCCTTATGTTATGCAACAAATGTGGGTCCTCGAAACAAAATGGACCCTCGTGCCATTCGATGTGTGTTCATGGGATATCCTCTCCTCCAGAAAGGTTACAGGGTTATGGAAATATCTACAGGCAGGTTCTTTGTTAGTAGAGACGTTGTTTTCCATGAAGAAATATTCCCATTTCAGGAATCAACATATTCTTCCCAAACAATTGTATCGGAATCAAAACATCATCAATTCTTATCCGAAGAAGATTTATCTATGACTTCACCATATGTTTTCGTCTCTCCTGATCAAACACTAGAAGCTCCCGAATACTCAAACCAGACGATGGAGTCACCTATGCCATCCACCGAGGAGGAAGATTTATCGATTCCATCTCCACAGCAGCATATTGGTCAGTCATCTCCTTCATTATTGGAACAACCAACTGCGCCACCACCTCGGCGATCTGGACGTCAAATTCGTCCCCCTACATGGACAAAGGACTACATATGCCCACGTTGAATTCTCCAGGTACCCAATATCCTGTATCTTCATATGTCTCTTTTAATCGATTGTCAGCAGAACACATGTGCTGCATTAGTCGCATATCTGAGGAACAGGAACCTTCATCTTATGAAGAAGCAACATGTGACCTGCGATGGCAACAAGCTATGGAAGCCGAATTGGGTGCCCTTATGGATAATCATACTTGGGATATAGTTCCTCTGCCTCCAAACAGAAAACCCATTGGCTGCAAATGGGTATATAAAATCAAATACAAGGCAGATGGCTCCATTGAACGTTACAAGGCTCGGCTAGTTGCTAAAGGATTCACACAACGAGAAGGCTTTGATTATCATGAAACCTTCTCTCCCGTTGCCAAAGAGGTCACTGTTCGCTCTTTTCTATTAGTTAGTGCATTTCGTAATTGGGAACTACATCAGATGGATGTTCATAATGCTTTTCTTCATGGCGATCTGGACGAAGAAATATACATGGAACTCCCACAGGGTTTACGCAGACAGGGGGAGTCTCGGGTTTGTCGTCTCCGTAAATCCCTGTATGGTCTCAAACATGCTTCTCGACAGTGGTATGCCAAATTCACAACTGCACTCACAAATGCAGGTTTTAAGCACTCCAAGCATGACTATGCCTTGTTCACATGGACCCAAGGTACTTCATCAATTTATTTATTGATATACGTTGATGATATACTCATTATGGGAAATGATGATTCCGCTATTAAGAAATTTAAGGGTTATTTGCGCTCTACCTTCCATATCAAAGATTTGGGACCTCCCAAATATTTTCTTGGTATTGAGATAGCTAGATCCGACAAGGGAATATGTCTTAGTCAGCGGAAGTTTGTCTTAGAGATCATATCTGAAGCAGGATTATCGGGATGTAAGCCAGCTAATATTCCCATTGAACAGAATGTCAAGCTCACAACACTTGAGTATGATAAGAGCTCAACATCACCCAATGAAGATCCATTACTTGGAGATCCATCAAGATATCAGCGACTTGTGGGGAAATTGATTTATCTCACCATGACCAGGCCTGACATATGTTATGCAGTGCAGATACTCAGCCAATTTATGCATAACCCAAAACAATCACACATGAATGCAGCACTAAAAGTCGTGAAATATTTGAAAGGATGTCCAGGACTTGGAATCTTATTATCTCGTGATTGCAACATGGAAATGACAGCTTATTGTGATACAGATTATGCGACATGCCCAATGACTAGAAGATCTATTACAGGTTTTTGCATCAAACTGGGAAGATCATTAATCTCGTGGAAGACAAAGAAACAATCAACAGTTTCTTTATCATCAGCTGAATCAGAATATCGAGCTATGGCAAAAACTATTTGCGAGATTATTTGGATACGAGGTTTGCTATCGGATCTTGGGGTACAAATTGATGGAGCGAGTAAACTATTTTGTGACAATGATGCAGCACTCAAATTAGCAGCAAATCCAGTTTTTCATGAAAGAACAAAACATATAGAAGTTTTTTTTTTTTTTTTTTTGATAACCCAGGGAACCCCCGCACGGCCGACAGCCGGGAGGTAAACCCTGGGGGCGACACGTGCTAGCCACCACACACGTGCACCGGTTAAGTCACCCTGCGACGCCCGGGATTCGAACACTCAACCTTTTGCGAGAGGAAGAGTGCCCTCTCCAGCAACGCCACTCAGGCGGGTGGTTATAGAAGTTGATTGTCATTTCACTCGAGAAAAAATTCAAGAAGGGATTATTACAACTCGAGAAATCAGAACTGCGGAGCAGCCTGCAGACATCTTCACTAAGCCTTTGTGCAAGAGACGACATGCGTATCTTCTAAGCAAGCTAGGTGTCTTTGACATATATAAGCCACCAGCTTGAGGGGGAGTGTTGGAGAAAGATCCGATTTGATCCTTGATTCTGATTCTAATCACAAAGATTGAGGATTAATTGATGCAGTCAATCAGGATTAATTAGGAAAATGTATCTCGTTTATTCTTTATTTGATCTTCTCTTTGTACTATAAATTTTGGCATGTACATGTACAGAATACATACAACAAGAACATTTTCAATATTTCTTCTTCCTTTACATTTTCTGTCAATCCGTGTTCCGAGGATTGCAATTTCGCTTTGCGACGGGTGTTTGCAACGATGGATTATTGGAACATCTTCCCATTCGATTTCGCCGAGTTCCGTGTTTTGGTCTTCCGAATTTCGTATCTTTTTCAGCGTTGGTCCCGGTTTTCTACCGTTACTTTGTCATGTGATAACGATTTAGTCTTTTAAATTGATGCGTTTCCCCCCCTTCAGAGCAGAAAAAGCCAAAATAAAGATAACGAGATCCCATCCCTCCTGCCAACGGAAAACCTTTCTGCTTCTATATGAGCGAGTCGTAGCTTAATGCCCAAGGGATAAAAAGCCCAATAAATAATTTCTTTTGTCGAGTTATAGTATCGAGTGGGGGTGAGCAAAAGGAACTGCCTGGATCGAGGCGTTCCCCGGGGCACCAGCCGAATTCTCACTTCCAAAAGATTGGAATCACACTGATTTTCGGTCCGCTTCTTGATTTCACAAGTGGAACCGCCCATCCGGATTAAACCGATTTTTTTTTGTTTCTTACAAATCTGTAAAAACTAAAAGGCCATAATCCCTCATAAACCCTCCGGCCATAAACCCGAGTCACTCGCCCTAATTCATGAACTCTCAATCGCTCTCTCGCCCTAATTCATGATCGCTCAACTCTTAGACAATGGACGCCAGCCTCTCGCCTGCATTGCTCGCTTCCCTCTCGCTCAACACCTATGCTCACTTGACTCTTAGATGCCCCCATCTCGCCTAAGTCGCTCACATTCATCTCGCTCGACACCTCCATTCTGCTGTCTCGAGTTTGGCATTTCTTCCCTGCTCTGTTTTTGGTCAATTGTTATTGCAATCGCATCTCATCAAGGTAAATATCCGATACTCTTTTTTTTTTGCTTGCCATTCTTCAAATACCATTTTCGATGTTGCGCCTTGATCTTGATCTCGATCTAATCACGTGTGCGTTCGTTAAATTACCTAAATGAAATGCATGTAAAAATCTGAAAAGTAAGTCGGTCCCTCTTTTTGTTGCCGAACGTTGACCCTTCGTGAGATATGCTTCTTCTTTCACTTTTTTTTGGCTCTCTTGCGGGAGAGTTTCGTGTCTATGATTGGTTGGGTTTGACCTCGTTGATTGTGTCGAGTTTGGTGGAGCTTGAGTGAGGCTTAATTGATCGTCTTCAAGCTTGATTACGTCTCTTGCGACCAATTCTATTGGCTCACCCGGGAAGTGTACCATTTTTCGATTCCAAGAGCTGGGAACCGGCATTTTTGGTTCGATTCCCGATTTCTGGGTGAAACCTGACCATCAAAAAAATCGATCATCCCTATATATGAGAAAAATTAAGCGTACAGTGACCATCATTCTCTCACCTACCGTTTAACTCGAGACTTGCTACCAGAGTCCCCTAGCGAATTTGCCAAGAGTTGAGCTTGGATGGCTGGACCACACCACCCGTGATGGCCAAAAACCATGTGTCGCAGCGCAATGAAAGCTTGGACGGCTGGACCCCGGCGCAACGAGAGCTTTGCTTTGGGAATCCCGACTCGTACGCCGAATTGACTACCCAGTGCCCACCAATGCCACAGGCGCGGCTTGGGAGGACTTAATAGCGACGGTACCTCGGAGCGCCGACCACGGTACGACCCGTTCATACCTCGTTCGTCGTCGTTGCTTTCTTGGTCCCGATGGCAGACCATCCCCGCTGATGGAAATCGTGCCCTGATCTTCGAAAAAGACCCCGGAAACTTCTCGCGTTTCTTGAGGCTCGATCGTGAAATCTCACTCAGCAGAACGGCAATTTGCAACATGGTCTCAACTCAGTTTATCAGTAGACGATTTTCGAGACATCCAACTTATTTACGCACTAGCAGTTCGAAACAATCTCGGCAGAACTTTCGAACACGGGGACAAACCATCCACGACCCAAATGTATCGATATGCTCTATTGTCGCATGAATGACTTGTTGGGAAAATATCAACATGAATCGGAAAAAATAATAAAGTCAAACTTTGAGGAGTTATATCACTTTCTTTAAGGAATTATTTACCCCACAACGTTGCTAATGGTTATCGGCAAAAATCCTTTATAATACAATAAAGTCTCAATGAGAATATCGGATATCAATTATGATATTTCTCTAGGGTCTCTCAAGGGAAACAATCGGAAAAGATATCTGTATATTTTTTTGGAAGAAATGGAAAATGGCTGTTTTTATAATGAACAAAAATATTGCAGAAGTTATGTGTATTGAATAAACACAACCTTTCAAATATGAGGAAGTTATGTCAGAAAAGACACAACCTTCCAAAGATTGTACAAGAGCCTAATTATCGATAGGCAGAAAATCAAAATTCGAAATTAAATTATTAAAAAATAATCGTCACTCTATTGCGAATAATTACACTATTTCAACAGGACAAAACAGTTATATTATAATAATAAATTCGAAATTTAATAAATTAAAAAATGATCGTTTACTAGTGCCAAATCTCGTCTCTGTGCGCACTCACATCCTTTCAATGTGGGACAAGGCACCTCGTTGTTTATTTTACGAACAAACTATCAACAATCCCCCACTTTTTTTGTAAAACAAAATTGAAATAAAATGTTAAAAATATACAACCAAAATCTCCATGAGACTAATATACATACATAAAGTTTTCTTTCGAGTTAAACTTCATTTAGTGCAAGTACCTCAAAATTCTATAAAAGTTTCAAGTAGTTATGCTTTAAACTTGCCACTCTAATAATATAATCGGATATACCGCATATATATAAACCTCTTGTTTCAGCGAGAAATTCTAATTTACTCAACACTATTATATCATTGTGCTTATACCTATCATTGCGCAACGAGAGCTTTGCTTTGGGAATCCCGACTCGTACGCCGAATTGACTACCCAGTGCCCACCAATGCCACAGGCGCGGCTTGGGAGGACTTAATAGCGACGGTACCTCGGAGCGCCGACCACGGTACGACCCGTTCATACCTCGTTCGTCGTCGTTGCTTTCTTGGTCCCGATGGCAGACCATCCCCGCTGATGGAAATCGTGCCCTGATCTTCGAAAAAGACCCCGGAAACTTCTCGCGTTTCTTGAGGCTCGATCGTGAAATCTCACTCAGCAGAACGGCAATTTGCAACATGGTCTCAACTCAGTTTATCAGTAGACGATTTTCGAGACATCCAACTTATTTACGCACTAGCAGTTCGAAACAATCTCGGCAGAACTTTCGAACACGGGGACAAACCATCCACGACCCAAATGTATCGATATGCTCTATTGTCGCATGAATGACTTGTTGGGAAAATATCAACATGAATCGGAAAAAATAATAAAGTCAAACTTTGAGGAGTTATATCACTTTCTTTAAGGAATTATTTACCCCACAACGTTGCTAATGGTTATCGGCAAAAATCCTTTATAATACAATAAAGTCTCAATGAGAATATCGGATATCAATTATGATATTTCTCTAGGGTCTCTCAAGGGAAACAATCGGAAAAGATATCTGTATATTTTTTTGGAAGAAATGGAAAATGGCTGTTTTTATAATGAACAAAAATATTGCAGAAGTTATGTGTATTGAATAAACACAACCTTTCAAATATGAGGAAGTTATGTCAGAAAAGACACAACCTTCCAAAGATTGTACAAGAGCCTAATTATCGATAGGCAGAAAATCAAAATTCGAAATTAAATTATTAAAAAATAATCGTCACTCTATTGCGAATAATTACACTATTTCAACAGGACAAAACAGTTATATTATAATAATAAATTCGAAATTTAATAAATTAAAAAATGATCGTTTACTAGTGCCAAATCTCGTCTCTGTGCGCACTCACATCCTTTCAATGTGGGACAAGGCACCTCGTTGTTTATTTTACGAACAAACTATCAACAATCCCCCACTTTTTTTGTAAAACAAAATTGAAATAAAATGTTAAAAATATACAACCAAAATCTCCATGAGACTAATATACATACATAAAGTTTTCTTTCGAGTTAAACTTCATTTAGTGCAAGTACCTCAAAATTCTATAAAAGTTTCAAGTAGTTATGCTTTAAACTTGCCACTCTAATAATATAATCGGATATACCGCACATATATAAACCTCTTGTTTCAGCGAGAAATTCTAATTTACTCAACACTATTATATCATTGTGCTTATACCTATTTCATGAGCTCTCTAGAAAATAACCCTAGCTTTCGTAAGAAGCGACATCACTTCTAAGCTCATATAGGTGAAGTATCTAGAATGTGTTTATGTTACTAATAACACTTTGTAATATACTCAAAATTTTCACAAGATTGATATACATACATAAAGGTCTCTTTCGAGTTAAACCTTTATTTAGTGCAAGTACCTCAAAATTCTATAAAAGTTTTAAGTAGTTATGCTTTAAACTTGCCACTCTAATAATAGAATCGGATATACCGCACATATATCAATCTCTTGTTTTAGCGAGAAGTTTTAATTTATTCGGCACTATTCTGATATTGTGCTTGTACCTATTTCATGAGCTCTCTAGAGAACAATCCTAACTTTTGTAAAAAGCAGCACCACTTCTAAGTTCACATAGATGAAGTATCTAGAATGTGTTTTTGTTACTAATATCATTTTGTAATATGCTACATTAAGAATTTAATTTAATCTACAAAACGTAACAGACGATACTGACTTCGCAGATCCCGGCTAATGTCAGCATCAAACAATCACTTTAAGTAAATCGTTCTTTCCAATTAACGTTGTACATTTTTTCCCAACATGACTGACTTCTGAACGATGAGAAGGGCATTCGCAGAAGAGATCTTAGGACATGAGCGTTGAGACCGACTGTCGCATCAAAGAGATATGTAGGAAGGATTAAGTTAAATCCGTGTCTTGTCCGTCCGCTTGCTGGAGCAATACCAGTAAAATCTTGTGCGAGGCCCGTGTCAAGAGGTGCGAGCGAAGACAAACTAGGCCCATGGGCTGGTTCGACCATTTAGGCGCGTGCACTGATTTGGCGGAAGAAAAGATATCCCACATCGAG
Organism: Syzygium malaccense; assembly: GCA_031216405.1. NCBI lineage: Eukaryota > Viridiplantae > Streptophyta > Magnoliopsida > Myrtales > Myrtaceae > Syzygium > Syzygium malaccense. Next base: position 44,581,154 of record CM062254.1, on the reverse strand, counting down.
CTCAAGCTCACAAGTGGAACGGTTCTTAAGGAGCGAGGAATCGAAAACGTGGCACGACCTTACTTGAACAGGATCTGTTCTATAGGCTCGTACCTCTGTGTCCTTGAGACCTAAGGAGACAGGAACCTAAGTCTGGTGGATGAACCGTGGCTGCGTGATCAGAGCGTGATTAACGGCTCTGGTGGGTTCCCTAGACCTGCCGTTGCTGTAGAGGATCGTTCCCAGGCGATGCAAATGGCCTGAGATGGTCATGCAGCTGTCTGACAGACTATCATCCTTTTCTTTTTCGTGTGTGTTTTTTTCAGATGGTCACGTAGAATTTGTCGAAGCAGAGGAAGAATTGGTCCAAAACTTATTTATTCTATTTCTTAGTTTTTTTTAGTGTCCTTTTCTTTTTCGTGTGTGTTTTTTTTTTAGATGGTCACGTAGAATTTGTCGAAGCAGAGGAAGAATTGGTCCAAAACTTATTTATTCTATTTCTTAGTTTTTTTTTAGTTTCCTTGTTATTTATAACTTAAGGGGTTGGAACATCTCTATTTCTTAGATATTTGTTTCTTCGCTATTTGAAATAAATAGAGTAGGTAGTAGTGCAACGAAAATTGGTATTTTTATTATGTTAGCTAAAACTTATTTATTCTTGTTTATTTTATCACAACAAGATGGACTTTCCCTAGACTAAGAATATCAATCATTAAATTTTGGACGAAAGCTTCTTTGCATGGACATAAATCTATCTCTTGTTGATTAGAATTGGAAATTGGCGTATGAAGGAAGCTTGCTTAATTACAATATTGATTTCAAAATTTGTAATTTTCGTGGTAACTTTATCGAGTATTGTCTACAAAATTGTTTATGGTCCGAATAGATATTTGAGAGATGCGGCGAAAATTGTGAAGCTCCAGATTTTTACTTCATTAATACGTCGAATACAAAATATAAAAATCAAGTTCTTCGGATATTTATATAATTTGTTTTTGGGAAAAAAAAGGACAATATGTTTGTCCCTCGTTTACTTTTTCACCAGCAGTCAAATTAATTCACAGCGAAGTCTCGAACGACCTCTTCCTCACCAGCAGGCACGTGATCCTCGACGGCTGCACGTGCACGCTCTCCAGCGTGCACACCACGAAGTCCGGCCGGTGGAGCGCAAGCGCCAGGTGGTGGTCGTCGGCGAACGCCATCGCCGCCGCGTCCAGCAGCACGTGCCACGAGTTCCGGTGGGCCTCCGATATCCAGTGCGTAGAGTACCTCGTCCCGTCCACCGCCGCCGGGTACGCGAACAGCCCCTTCGGCACGTGCTTGCACTTCTTCCTGAAGTACTGGCTCAGCTGCGACCCCCTGATCCGGAGGTCCAGCCACGTCGCCGGCGCCGGCACCGCCTTCGCCTCCTTCGCCGCCGCGAAGTCCCTGATCGGGTCGTCCTCCTCGCCGACGATGGTCAGGTAGTAGCTCCCCCGGGCGAAGGGATAGCTCTCCCCGATCATCGCCATCGCGTCCCTGTAGCTCGGCGCGAAGAGGACGAGGTAATCCTCCTCCGTCAGCCCGCAGTGCCTGAGCGCTCGGTTCCGTGCTTGGATCTCGGGGATGGAGATGAAGTTCGCCTGCGGCGACGATTTCTTCGTGAGGATGTCGAGGAGCCTGGACGGCTCGAGCTGGGTCCGGTCGAGATCGGAGAAGCTGCGACTGAAGGAGGGCGAAGCAGAGGAGGAATCCCTTCTCGGCGACTTGCGCTTGTCGTCCGAGGGGGCCGCGACGGCGTCGGGGTCGTCGGCGACGGAGAGACTGTCCACGTCGAGGGCGTGAGGCTCGACGAGGCCGTTCGAGTACTGGGGATATTTGGTGAGGATGTACTGTTCGACGTATTGCATTTCGCTCGGGGTGATGGGGCCTGACCATCTCAGGTCGAGCCCGCGCAGCGTGGATATGGCTTCCGCGACCAGGTGAGCTGGAATCACACTGTTTACTTTCTGTTGATCGCCATGAAAATGGAAAGCAAGAAATTAGGAGACAGAGATTGGTTTCGGTCAAGATGGCGAAGGAATGGATTAAGAAAAGCTTGCCTTGATGACCATGCTAGTCGGTCTGCTACTGCTGCTTTGACCCGACGGCCTTGTTGGCGATGCCTCGAGCTCACCATCACCATCTACAATGACCTGATTATGAGCACAGGAAAGTTTTATCAAACCCCTTTTTCGAGTATGTTCATGAAACAATCAAGAAATCTACCAAAAAGATGACAGACAGGAGTTTTGATGATGGGAGAGAGTGAGAGAGCGATGGGTTACCTTCAAATCTCCATTAAGAACAACGCTTTCTTCACCGTTCCTTCCCATGATTCTCCTAGCTTTGTCGATAAGAATTTAGCGTGAAGAAGAAGAGGAAAGAGAGTGGCGTGCGAAAGGAAAGATGCTAAGTCTAAATGGTATGAATCTGGAAGTTGAAGAGGAAGGTGGTAATGGAAAGTGATTATTGCGATTGGTGATGCACTTATAAAACCATAAACAAGAGAAGTGACAAGGAGAATAGCGCCGACGGTGACGAAAGTTATGTCCCACATCAAGGAAGATTGAACAGAGTACTGAGCCAATCTGATTGTACCTCAATTCTAATATTCGATGCCTTCTTCTCTCCATGTTTCTTTCCCCACATAGCTCGGAGATTTAAAGTTCACAAACGACTGAGATAATGACTGTGTGTAATCGTTCTGGGATCCATGGTAGTTGAGTCCCTGAGCGAATTCACAATGTCCAATCCACCGGCAGTCAAATCTGTGACCAAAGCTTTGCTTGCTTCGGGAACGTTTCTACTTTCTTACTTCTGCTGTTTTTACGTCTGCTCGCTTCTAGAGATATAGTCGTCATGAAGGTCTCAATCAAGGGAGTTCTGTTGGTCCAAAGTCAGCGGCTCCGAAATGTGCAAATTGCGACTATTTAACATCTAATTGCATATGATTAAAGAATGCATGTGGTCCTCTTAAAGAACGACGGCGACTGCTTGAACAATTTAGGACGTCGAGAAATGTTTGGAGGGCCCATTCGCGAGGCACCCATTCTGCAAGAAAAGTAAAATTGGAATCTTTTTGGACTCGAGAAGGATCAATCTTGGAGGGACGATCCGTGACCCATTGGACCGTATATTATATTAATTCGAGGAGCTTATAGTTAAAATTCATGCCTCGATTACCACTCTCCGAAAATCATATCCTAATGCGGCAACGCCAGGTTCCCCGTACAAAGATGTGATCTTTATTGCTTGTGGCCAAGCCAACAGCTACTTTTACTCTGTTCCATGGCCCGGTGGGACTTGACAGTGAGGAACGATAGGTTAAACAGTAAAACTCGTCGTGTTCGGACAGCAGGAAGTCAACTTTGAAGAAAGGGTGGTTTGCTGAAAACACGAGCCCTTTCCTTTCTCAGCTTCTACACGACCGGACGGTTGACTGACGAAACCGCATCTAGAATCCAAATTACTACTACTAGGATGTTAAATTTGAGGTCAAAGCCGGAACAATCTCTGACTAAACCATTGACGAAACAGAGCAACCGAACAACCAAGACATCAGGGGCTCGGTAAGTAGTAAAACCACTCTAAAGTTAGCCTCACGTACGCAGTTTCACGTAAGTTTTGCACTTGGGATCATTCGCCTTTCGGTACCAATATGTACAGCAACTCTCACCCAGCACCCAACATCCACCTGAAGTAATTAGGAGCCTCATCTTTGACTTCCTTGACAGTGAACATTGAGAGCCCGGCGAGCAGCCTCTGCATATTGGGATTACAAAATTCAATCTCGCGGCGTGATTGGAGTTATATTGAGACTGAAGCCTAAGAGGGTGGTGTGCTGGTGGAGGCAATTCTGGACATTGGCCCGGTCGTCCCAATCAGCCCGCAGTGGAAATTGGTTGGTCTGCGTCACTGATGGTACATTAGGACTGGTCTTTACAAAATTCGGTCAAAGGTGCCGACGATCTACAACGACTGATATGGTTTCTTAATGCTTGGACCTTTATTGCCAAGGCATCTGTGCAGCATTTTCTCCAACTACTAACCCCCAGCACAACTTCATTACCATATTTAATTTGATTTCTCATGAAGATTGGCAATAAATTTTCTCTATTTCGATCAAGAAAACAGAAGAAGCATATTCACACACTCTCTTTTTGGTGAAGTAAGCAGTAACCTCATGCCTTCGGGCCTGTAGCAGGTTAACCAAGGGTAACTAAGGATCTGTTTAGTAACGTTTCTGTTTCTTTATTTTTCTGTTCTTTTGTTCCCCAGAACAGAAAAAGAACAGAAATCCGTTTAGTAAAAAAAATCTACTTTTTTGTTTCTGGAACAAAAAAGTGATCTTGGAATAGATTTGAAACAGAAATAAGAAGCAAATAAAATCTACTTTTTTGTTTCTGGAACAAAAACAAGAAACAACCAAACCTTCCTTTTATTGAGGAGGAGGAAGGGGGTAATCAGGGTTAGAAATTCTCACCAACCTCGATTTCCTTAACAACTTGATTTCACCACGCCAGCCAAAGACACGGCCGCATGCTAACAATGTCAGCATAAGTTGGAGCTCAGGAGGTATCAAGGAAAACGAATTCGGACAGCTAAATATGAACTCAATTATGAACTGTTCAACCCTACTTCCTGTAAAAGTGCTACTTCGCATTCCAACATCACGGCGCAGAGAAACTAAAACCTGCCCCATTTTTATGCAGGGCAATAATTTATCAAGTTGATGATGTCGTCAGAATGGTTGCGTGTGTAAGTTTTGGAAATTCTCTCACAAACCACACTCTTTCTCTAGATCCTTCTAGTGTCGACCATTCAAGCCAAAATTAGTAACTCAAATTCACATCATCAGTTACCATTCATGCTGAAATTAGTAAACTCAAATTCACTCAAATTCACATCATCAGTAACTCCAAACCGATATGGTTATACCCACCTGGGATTCTGCGATAACAGCAACAAAGAAGCCGATAAAAAAAATGGCAGACGCTGATGACAGTCTCTCCAATAGTATGCAGTCATGTAAGGGACAAAATAGTCCTTCCAAATAAACTGAGGTTACATGCAATTGGCCTAGTCTGAATCAATCTGAAATATCATCACAAGATGATAGAGCAAAAATGGACCAATTAAATAGATTGGGTACGAAAATCAAGGATTAAAAATCTACACTCAGCCTGAAAGCATAAAAGCACTATACACTTGGAGACTACAAAAAGTACTTCATCCGCTCATCTCTTCTCATTGCATTATATACTGCTTGAACCTGCGAAGCCATCAAACTTCATGTTCAATCAATGTGTCACTTGCATTCAATCGCTATATTACACTAGACTAAACCCAGCATTCTCAGAACACCAAACAAACATAAGGTCTCTTCCAGTCTAAGGCAAGGCAATCATATATGCCTATGCAAAGTTGTGACCAACTGTGCTCTAAAGATAGCCGTTAAGCTTCATCTAAGTTTGTAAAAGCCCTCGATCACATCCTCTCGAAGACACTGTGCTATTTGACCCGAATAGAATGCTTGTTACATATGCATGACTCACCCACTTAACTAATGGACCTCTTTTTTCAATCCATATAATTGCAATATGGATTCACTGTTCTTGACACACTAAACTTTAGTAACGGCCACAGTATGATAGCGGTATAACGCTGCCTGTTTTGCATAATTGAGGCTGCGCACCTTGTATGGGATCCTACTCAAACATCCATGCCTAATCTAATTTCATTTAGAAAAAGTTTCCCCCAAACAGAGAGAGAGAGAGAGAGAGAGAGAGAGAGAGAGAGAGAGAGACCTGCTCGCTTGAAACAACATGAATAGGTCCTATATTTACAGACACATATTTGCCCCTTGACGAAGACTTTTGCCTCACACGGCCCTGTTGCAGAGCACAATTAGAGAAGATTTAGTTTATCATATTAAGTTATCATTTCTTGGGAAGATAAATTACATAATGCTTGAAAATGAACCATCAATCAATGACCAAACAGAGTTCAAAGTTACATCGATAATGCCATCCCAATAGACCCAAGGCCTGGATTACAAAGGGCAATATTAAAATCACAAAATTCTGGGGTTGATAACAAACAGCAACTGCATGCTTGATCTGCCATCGTGACTTTATATAGACTTAAGTAAACAAAATCCTATTTGACCTCATGGAGTCCAAAACAACAGATGGAACCAGAGATGAATGAAGGGGGCCAAGGGTCCCGGGCCCCTCAAACATCAGCTGTATTGACAATTAAGTTTGTTATAAGCCAAAAGACTTTGGCCTCCAAAGATGGGCCAATGACCTTCAAGCGTAATTCTAGTTTCATCTTTGAGCCTATTTAAATGTAGATTGCTCTTTAACAAATCAAGAAGATGGCAAAAAACACATGCTTCTTTAAGATATGTTCACTGAATACTTAGCAAGAATAGAAGGATATGTTTAGCAATTGTAGATTGCTCTTGAGGACCCTACTTCGTCAGTATAATGGCAGCAGGCCCTACAGCATTTTGCAAGACTGAATTCCCTTTATAACCCACAATCATCGCAACAGAATAGCTTGTGCATATCTGCACTACACCAGATTACTGCATCATAAGTTCATCTGACCAGTGCATTTCCATTCCAATTATCTTTTATATGCCAGGTAAGTATAATGACATTCACAATCTACCTTATATTGAAACTGATTGCTGAAATATCTCCAAAAACACTTGACCAGTAAAATGTATTGTGAATGCAACTCCCAAGCAACACAATCCTGTCACTCTCTTCCTTAAGCTAGATTATCCCCAGAAATAAATAAAGGTTGAACCCATATTCACATCCAAACAAGTACCGGGTTATTAATTTACTTCGTAGAGATACAACTGAGGGAGGAATAACATACACAAGATGAACGTCTTCATTGCAAGAGAGTTAACACTTGTGCTAAATCACATCAAGCTCGCTCATCATCATTAGTAGACATGATTATTTTTGTTTTATAGAACTATTCCAATACACCTACCAAGATTTTGGCATGTCAGTTTTTATTATTAGGGATAATTCCACTATTTGTCCTACAACTTGTGCCAATTGTGCAATCAAGTCCTTCAACTTTTTTGTTCAATTGAGTCCTTTCATCTGTATGATCTGTGCAATTGAACCTTGTCAATTATTAACATACTTAATCATGCTAACGCGGCGGCTAACAAGGCAACCACAAATATATAAAAAAAAGAAAATGGTGAAGAAGTTAATAATCAAAATAAAATCCAGAAAAAAAATGAGATAAAAAAACTGTGAAAGAGAAAGAGGTGGCAGCCAACACTGGCAATGGACGGCACCACCAACCCAGCTCAGCCCTGGCAAGCCCTCAACAAGGTCACGCAACTCAAGTGAGGGTTTCGCGCAGCCAAATCTCGCCTTGGACACGCTATAGCGGAGAGAGGGGGACATGGATATTATCCAAAATCTATATTTGAGTCTCAAATTAGTAAATCTCTCCAGCGTATTCATATTTCACTACATTCTTATATGCTCAATGGCCTCTGAAGCTACGAAGTCCAGGTGACTCTCATAATCTCATTGCAGCCGAGAATCTCAAAAACTTGAAAGACAATTTGTTCTTCAAGCAAGGGTCTTGTGAGATTTGGCCACGTGATACCCTAGCTTGGGTTGTGTGACCTCTGAAAGGGGTTGCTGGGGTTGAGCAGGGGTGGTGGTGTGGACTTTCGCTGGTGGTGGCTGCCCCGGCCACCTCCTTCCCTCCCTCAATCTCTTTCTCTCTCAGATTTTTTTTCCTCAAATTTTCCAAATTTTATTTTGATGCTCAAAATTCTCGATCCATTTTCTCTTTCTTTAAAAGTTTGAACGCACCATGTCAGTAGCCACGTCAGCACGATTAAGCATTCTGTATTGAAAAGACTCGATTGCACAAATCATACAATTCAAAGGACAGGATTGATTAGATCAAAAGTTAAATGACTTGATTGCACAATTGGCATAAGTTATAGGACCAATATCCCCTTATAATTTAACTAAGACTTGATCTGAATGGTCAGAAAGAAGATGCTCCCAAAAAATTGCATCATGCATCTAAATCCGATAAAGATATTAGAAACTTCCCCAGTTCAAACTACATGAAACTATAACTGAACTGTACAGAAAACTAAAATACTTATTCACAGCCGAACTGCCAAAATCCGATGCTTGTGTCAACTTTATCTCATCAATGTCGTTATCTCATTGCAAATTCCAAATCTTGGAAAATAAGGAGTACCTTGGGAATTGGTTGTTGGATGACAGACTCAACAGCAACAATCATAGCTTGCACAAAATCATCACCACCAGTTCCAATGGCAGTAAACCCTCTAACTGTCGGGTAAGTGTTAACCTGTTAAGCAGGATGCTGCTATTAGCTTCATATCTGAATACATGCTCTTATAGAATCATACTTCTTCTTATGGTTAGGTATTTGCAGTTTCCACCATACATGCAGTGCCCCAGTTGTTGTCAAGAATAAATCTTTGCTCTATAGAAGCTACGGATACAAAGAGTACCATCCTCACTCAATTGCCTCTAATGTCCTATGTGTGTGATCAGAAAAATACTTCAAACCGGTTCATAATCTGCCAAAAAATTTCATAGTTCAATATTCACACGCGATTATCTATAATTCACCAGGACAGATTAATTCCGACACAGCAGTATGGACTGCTCTGGAAAACTAAAGATGCCAAAAAAGACCATAGCTATCTACATTCAACAGTTAAATTGGTGGAAATGAGGGTCATTACCTTCTTATCCAAAGCAAGCCATTCGTTGGTCGAATCATCACTTACTGTACCGCCAATAACCACATTTGTTGTTTGCCCTACTCTCCCTTCCGCCTTCGAAACCTCTGAAAGTAAATGCTGCAACTATTAGAAAATTCTACGATCACGCAGAAAAGTGTAGACCTCTGAATTTTCATGATAGCATATTAAACAAGTATGCCGCCCCTCATCCAATTCTTGTTCTCCATTTAGCATATAGCATAGTTACACATGACTACGTCTTTCTAATCCGGAAACCCCACAATGAGAAAGCAAATGTTGACTGCTGAGCAGAAAACGCTGACGATCGATGCCAGTGCCACTCCCAAATTCCCAATCCTTCCACAACGACAGAAAATTCTAGAAGCCGATGAGATAAATAATTCCTACAGATTACATCAAAGACCGAGCTTTCCCACGAAAACCGAAGCCAGAAGCTAAACTGCAACTTCCTACGCAATCTGCAATCTCACCATCCCCAACAACCCTGACGGACGAGAGACGGACCTGAGATGGCCTTGAGAACGGCTTCCTGAGGCGGACCTTGCTCTTCTTGATCGTCCTCCTCCGAGTTCTCGGGCGGGGACCAGGAACCGTTGCCGACGGAGCAATTCAGCGCCCGGCCTCGCCTCGCGGCGTGGGAATCCGGAGCCCAGGGAGGCCTGTGGCAGCAGCCCAGCCTGCGCGGTGGCGGAGGGGGCGACGAGGCGGCGCTCGCGATGGCGAGGGAGAGGGAGAAGGAGGCCGGCGTCGCGAGCGAAGGCTTCCACGGCTCCGTCAGGAGCGCGCAGCGGAAGGCGGTCCTGCATGCCATCATTCTCGTGCGATTCTGTCTCGGGCTTCTTCTTCGATTCTTCCTAGCTTCTGGGTTTTCGGGCGGGCGTGCGGGCGTGAGCGCAGAACTCTTGGCCTGAAAACGTTTCGGGAAGGAGGAGGAGATTTTTCTCTGTTTCAGCTTTCTCGGTCAGGGACGCCTCGAACCCCGGAGCTCAGGCTCCCGCCGCGAAATTTACGCGGACGATTATACCCTTTTGCTAGACCCGTCGACATAGTGGGTCGGATCGGGTGAGAGATGGTCCGACCCAAATTGAATGATTTCACCCGGTTTTGCCCATTTCCATGCAATGTATAAACATAATGACTCGTACCGGCCCGACTCATATTGTTAATACATCTCTATATTTAACTCAATTTTACAAAACTCATACCCAAACCAAGGTGAGAGAGAAGAGTGAGCAAGCACGAAAAAAAATTACAGAGGTGGATTAGGTTGGGTCTAAATAAGTTGTGAACCCATTTAGTATTGATAATATTTTAGGGTTTACCATTCTAAACACATTTATGACCTATTTACCGAATATAACTAGCTCATGTATCAACTCGGGTCATTAAATATTGATTAAGAAATGCGTTTATGACCTATTTCGATAGGTATACCTTTAACTAGTTGCTTCGGTTTTTTTTTTAACCCTCTCTTTAGTTCTTATTAAGTAACAAAAAATCATCGATACAAATTAAAACTCAAACCTAATTTTGTTCCCAGAGTTTGGTCCTGTTAATAAGCATGTTACTTAAAAACATATTCATTTTCTATTTTCAAAATATTAAATTTAAAAAGTTACTTTAGAACGTTTCTAATAAATTTTTTATTTTTACAATCGCTTGAAAAAGATAGGGAAAATATCACAAAAAACCCTAAACTATGTCACCTGTGACAAATTTACCCTGAACTTTTTTTTGTGACATAAAAAATCCCAAACTATGTCACTTGTGACATATTTACCCCACAATATTTTGGCTCACGGGCATTTTCATCTCTTTCCTTTTTTCTATTTTTTTCTATTTTTTTTCTTTTTCTTCTCTCTTCCCTCCGCCGAACATGGCGGAGGGAAGCTGGCGAGGGTGGCCCTCACCGGTATTGCGGTTGGGCTAGGGTTGCTTTCGCCGGATTTGGTGAGGGCTGCCCTCGCCAAATCCGGGGAGGGCAGCCCTCGCCCAACCCCAACACTGGCAAGGACCGCCCTTGTCGGCTTCCCTCCGCCATGACCGGCGGAGGGAAGAGAGAAGAAAAGAAAAAAAAATAGAAAAATAAAAAAGACGAAAATGCCGATGGGCTAAAGTATTATGGGATAAATGTATTACAAGTGGCATAGTTTTGGGTTTTTCGTGTTACCAAAAAAAGTTCAAGGTAAATTTATCACAAGTGGCATAGTTTGAGATTTTTTGAGTCATAAAAAAAATTCAATGTAAATTTATCACAAATGACATGATTTAAGATTTTTTGTGGTATTTTCCCAAAAAGATAATACACAAGGGACATGTGCGATATTACATACATCATTCATTGGTTACAATTTAATCTTCAAGGAAGGTAAATGATGAGTGGTGACTAGCTAACGTTAAGGATGGCAAAGTGAGACGCGCATTCCATTTTTTACAAGTTGAATTTGCTGAACCGACATAAACCAAGGGTCATTTAAAATGTCGATCTGGGATAGGATAAATCAAGAGATAAATATATTAAAAATCGTAAAATTTGTCACTTAAATGCAATTTAATCCTATATCAAGTCACGAAACTTGTCAAGTTTGTGCAATTAAGTCATTCCATTAACTTCATCAAACATAATAAACAGAAAATACTAACAAGTTTTAATGCTTGATTATGTCAACTTGACAAGTTATAGGATTTAATTGCACTTTTTGATAGTTTCAGGACTCAATTGTATTTTTGTGACAAGTTATGGAACTTGATTATACTTTTTAAAAGTTTTAGAACTCAATTATACGTTCGTGACAAATTTTAGGATTTTCAGTGTACTCCTCCCGATATATCAAAACGAATCAAGCTAAATAAGTTATATAATGCACCATTGAACATTACATATATATATATATTTTATTCGATGCAACCCATAACAATGAAAATTTTAAAGTGCACACTAATGCATGCTGTGGTTTTGTCTAATGAGAACTAATATTGCGAGGAAAGATAAAACACACACAAAAATGGAAGAGAAAGATAATGTGGAGAGTGGGATTTGAACCCACGCCCTTTCGGACCAGAACCTTAATCTGGCGCCTTAGACCAACTCGGCCATCTCCACATTGGTGCTCCTAATTTCCTTTAAAAATATTTTTATAGATATAATTAGTTCCTCAACTTCCGTAACGGAACAGCACTCTTCCGATCTTCACCTTTGCAATACGTCCACGGCACCGAGACGTGTCGGAATAGGATCATTTTGAGGTTGTCTTCTACTTCATGTGCAGTCTATTGTGCTTTGGCTTCTACTGCATTCTTATATCTCCTCCTTAAAGTAATTAATTTTCTTCGAGATATCCTGAATTTTGACGCAACTGGTTCCTACAATCTTTGACTCGATTAATCCATACGATTGACCAGAGAAAGACTGGAGAAAGATCGGAGATCCACATAGTGTTCATCGCGACTTTTATGATTGCTCGGAATGAGAGGTCGTGCAATTCAGATAGATTTACAGCGTACTGTAACTCAGTAAAGTAAGAGATTGACAAATAATGTCTCCAGAGAATCAAACTACTAATTAATAGTCGAGTCCCATGGAGTTCAAGCGGGACTTAAAGTGTGACGTTTTGCGATTTGAAGTTGTACCTGTCATCAATCTTTTGATACTAATGACGTCTTATTAACGATATAAATTTAACATGATATTTTAAATGTGTACACAAAAAATGCACAACTATTTACTGCGGTGATAAATTCAACGCGGCTTTTTTATCATACAAAAAAGTAATTTTCCAGCCAAAATGGCGTCATTTTTATTTCACTTAAATCACGTGGACGCAATATCAATATTGTTTGCCTTCCGTCGTTTATGTAAACGGATTTTTATTAGTACTAATTAATGAAACCTTGATGGAGGGTAAATGTGTCACGCACGTACAAATTCGAGATTATTTGTATCGGCGATAAAAAGTTCAGGATAAAAGTGTCACAGTAAAGTATAGTTTCGAGCGCGCGTTTTTTTTTTTTAACTTTTCCCTAGAAATCATGGGCGGGGGAAAAACATTGCAAAAATATCTACAAAATTCGAGTCATCCGTGGCCGGGTGATTTAGGCCTGACATGTCCGGGCTTTCCGAATCCTTTTATCCTCTTCCCTAAATTCTGTGACCTTATCCGCACCGAGACTCATAATAAAATAAAAAAAGGACGTAAAAAAAAAAACCAGCTTTGATTTTTCCTCTTTCCCCGGCCAAAATAAAAGGCGTGGAAGTCATGGGCAGGATCAAGACATCATCAGCTCCCTCCCCGACAAAACATAAATTCATTCGGGCGAAAACGATATTGCAGCGAAACCTCCCCCCTTCCATCTGGACCGTCCGCCGGCGCTCCTCGCAACTCGATCCTGGCCGTCGATGAGAGCCGCTCGCTTTGACCACCCGTTGCCCAAGAAGCTCACCTGGCCATGCGGGCCGCACGAAAATACACGCGGGCGGCCGTAAATCTAGAGAGGAGAATCTCGAGAGGTCCAGCACTTCGCGAAGCGAGAACACGGATACGTGTGCGATCTCGCAACCACTTTTAATTTATATGACCAAAAAAAAAAACCCACTTTTATATTTTCTCCCCCCTATATATTAAAAAAATTAGACCCCGAAATTTTATTTTATTATCCGAGCCACCCCGAGAAGGCAAAAAAAAAATCTCTGTGCTTCCTCTTCCGATTCTCACCAACCACCAACGCCGCCGTCCGGAGAATTCCGCCGGCGAAATGGGTCCGATCGTGCTGACTCAGCTGGCGACGGGCCTGAGCGTGCTGGCCGGGGCGGTCCTCGTCAAGTCGGTCATGGACCAGAAGCCCATGGCCGGCCAGTTCCCGCGGTGCCCGAGCTGCAACGGCACGGGCCGGGTCGCCTGCATGTGCTCCCGGTGGTCGGACGGCGACGTCGGGTGCCGGACCTGCGCCGGGTCCGGCCGGATGGCGTGCAGCAGCTGCGGAGGGACGGGCACGGGCCGGCCCTTACCGGTCCAGCTCTCGGTGAGGCGTCCTCCTCCTCCTCCTCCTCCGTCTTAACTGGCCCGGGGGGCGGGGGCGGGGGCGGGGGCGTGGGCGTGGGCGTGGGCGGCTTCTGTGTAACTTTTATGTTTCCGGTCATTATATAGTCTAGTTCTCAGAGCAACCCTCGTCTCTGATACGTTCGTTTTTTTTCTCTCTCGCTTTTCTTTAGGGGATTAAGTTATGTAATATAAATTGGGAAGATACTTGGATGAAGGAGGTGGGGTATGCTCTTGGGATGTAATGAGACGAGAATACTGCAAATTCAGATTCTTATATGATGGCATAATCTTAGTAACTAGCTAGGATTTTCTTAAACAGAGGTTCCTAACATACAGTGACCACTGTTTTCCTCACAGTTTCAGTGTGTAGCTCTCTACCTTTGAATGAATGCATCTGTTTGCCAATTTACAATAAGCTTCAGTGCTTAAAGAATGAAAGGCAAAATTACGTGCGCGGAAGCTCTTCCTGTGATTCAAACTGACGGTGCTTGTGGGATTAATTAGGGAAGACAGGAAAGACTAAAACGTTAATGGTGCGGCCTGATGTAGTATTTACAGAACCAGCGACAAAAGTAGATGTTCTGTCCGATTTGTCCGACTTTTCCCAGCCTCCTGGTTAAGGCTCAGTGGATGCTTCATTGCGCTGGACAAGGTCTTGCTCCTGGCAGTTCTGCTTCTCGGGCAAGAGCTTTAACATGCACCGTCCTAACATGTATCTAATCGCGCACACCTGTTAGGTAAATGTGGCTCCATATCATGTGCCGCGAGTCTAATTGAGTGAATCGTGGACATAGGAGATGCCCATAAGTCGGATTCTTGTAATAACCCATCGTGCGAGTGTGAGGCAGTGCCGGTTTGGGGACTCTAGCAGCAGCCGTGGAATGAATGGTCGCTGTGAGCGAGAGGTATGGATGGACGTTACGGTTGGCAAATGCGGGAGGATGATGGGTTCAGGGTCGGGCCGGTAACGGCGGCGGACCAGTGAATCTATGTTTTGATTTATCGAATAGGAAAGGTACACACTAACAAAATGGGAGCCACGCGGAGTGGAAGCGCCTTTTCTTTGAAGAAAGCCATTCACATTGCTTGTGAACAAATATATGATAGTTTTAGGCCATCCAGGCTGTACTGAGCTTAAGAGAGAGAGAGAGTTCAGAACCGAGGGAGTGGGAACGAAGAGCTTCTTGGGTAACCCAATGTCGGGAAGACACGCCAATAATTCACTGAGAACTTTAATCTGTCCGGGCTCAATATCTCCACAAAAATCAAATTAACGACTAACGTCAAATCGACTTCAGCACAACCGGTTACAATATTGCAATAACATGAATCCCAAACCAGTTTATATAGTCTTGAAAATTAAAAACGAAGCAGAAAAACCTGTCAAAGAACTTACGCTAATCACCAAGATTAGCAGGACACAGAATAGTTCATCTCTAGTCACACAATTAAAGGTTCAACACATCACCAATACAACAATATATCATCACCACAAAGGTGAATTAACAAAAGGAGCAATACAATTGTAACCACTACACAAGAAATTGAGAGAGAATTTGGAGAAGGATTTCAACGAACAAGACTGATCAACTTGTAAATCATGATCTCACGAACGATAGACTAAAATTTCAGCCAATTCTGACAAAGTTTCACCTCGAATCTAGATTGCCTCTTCTCCTCTAAAGTGTCGCTCAATGCCTCTCTTTTTTTTTGTGCGAACGCTCCTTTTTCTCTCTTCACTATTAAGAACGTTCACCTCCTCTTAATATTTCCTTTTTTGACTTTTCTTCTTCTATTTTTAGAAGATGTGCTGAGCTCAAGAGGTGGACCTAGCCCTTCAAATCTGAGACGAAAAATGATTAGAACTCCCCAATTTCATCTTCTGAAAGAAGACCGCGCTTACTCACATGTGACGATGGCCCTTGCCACAAGCGTTGTCGGATCAAGTCTTCAGCCCACTTTTCGGATTCCCTATCAGTGCTCATATGAAAAATGGAGCTAAGGAAATTATAGATACACATTAATAGCTGAGGTGCTATAATATGTAGATTTTCTTCTAATGGGTTAAAACATTTCAATCTTGTGGTAACTTATTAATCTGAAGGTGTGTTGGACGGGAATCACTTCATAACTCTTTTGATCTACATTTATTTGACACGGCATTTATCGTGTTATAGATGCGGCTTGCTAGGTCGATCATAATTTCACACATAAACTAGTGATTGATAAATTTGATGAAACGGGTTGTATAACAAATTAATTTTTGTCACATAAACATAGGTGTGACTCGTCCCGGCGGAACGTGTTAACCCAATTTGCTTTTTTGTATGGTTTATGAAATGCTCGTTCAAATGCGAACTTCTTCATTTTACTATAGAGAAAAGTGTACCACCATGCATAGAGAGTTTTCGCTACCATTTAATCATCAATGTCAAGGCCTAACTTCATCAAAGAGGTATTTGTACATTGCACAACCATTCTATAGACTAGAGAAGGAGAGCCAATACGGGTTCTCTTTCCCAATTACACAATCTTCCTTCACATAATCACACCTCTCTCACCCTCGTTCCTTTGCAAAAGGATTTCCAATTCATCCTCGATTCGTTCTCTCTCGAATTCTTCCTCACTTGGGTGTGAAAGCCTGCAATAACCCGCCACAAGAATTGTCAAAACATGTACCGTCTTTTTTTCCAGCAAAGGTCTAATAAAACGAGCAGTCTAAGTATAGATGTGGGTGTAGCTGAGCTCACAGCAAAGACTGTAGCATGACCCGGATCGGCGAGGTGAGCGAAGAGGTTATCAATCGGGCCAGTGCCGGTGTAGATGTGTTGGAACCAAGCGCCCATAACAGCCAACATGGCCAGCCTCCCATTCTTGATCTCCTTGGTCCTCAACTCCTTGACCTTCTCGGGCGACCCGGACCCCCACCCGAGCGGGTCAAACCAGAGCCCACCGGGGTACCCGACATCGGTGCCGGTGAGCTTGTTGTCGGGGAAGATGGGGTCGGTGTTGACGCACCCGGGCTTGATGATGTCGGCCCATCTCCTGCCCTCAGCCCAGCCGATGAAAATGAGCTCCACGATGAAGAGGGTGGTGGTGTCGGTGAAGTACTCCAGCTCCCCGGCGGTGTACCAAGAAGGAGTGTTGAGGATGCCAAGCTTCGTGAGGAACTCGGGAATGAAAATGCCGGCGGCTCCTAGCATTGCCCATCTGCAGTGGACCAGCTCCGCTTGTTGGTTCCATCTCAAGCTCTCAGGATCAGACGCTGTCATCATCAGATCCATTTAGACACGATTCTCTTTGTTAAAATCGGAAAATTCTCACGAGGTTAGTATAAAGGTTACTGAGTAATTAAGTTTATGGCACAACCTAGTAGTGTTCAAAACCCAATTATGGAAGCACTTGATCCCACTAAAGTTCCAATAATTGCTTAAGCAGCCTAATTTCCCTTAAGGATCTCTACTACATGCGCTGTCATTGGAAAATTTTGGTTTCATTATAAGATAGTCAACTAGATCCAAACACGAATGCATGCCTTTAGATTGACGGTCTCCTATGACTTACCGAGGCCAAGAGGATCGAAGCCGAAGTCTCCCGGGAGGCTGCCCAGAGAGTGATTCAAAGCAGCAAATCAGACTTCTCATTAAACACCAGGTCGTAAACACAACAGAGAAGAGACACAGAAACATGGCCCATAAATTAAGCACAATCGAGAGGAGCGAACCTGCCGTCAAGCCATGGAGGAGGAGTGCTTCCTGGGAACCAGATAGGTCTATCGGGATCAGCCGCCGCGCAAACGGTGGCCAATCTTCCCGCGGTCGCAGCTCGTGCGGTGTACTTTCTCACGCTCAACTTCTTGCCGGTCAGGAATGAAGAAGATCCATTCTTTTGGCCACTGAATTATGCGCAACGATCATTGTTAGGGACTCCAAAGATAAAAATTAGAGATTTTCAGCATTTCTAGGACTAGGTGCACCAAGCAAATCGCTCTATCTTTGAGATCCAAGCCAATCCCACCTGGCCTTCTACGATGTTCATTGCCTTATGATGATACAGATATACACATCGTGATGAGCATATATTATAACATGATCTTATATGGGATTCCAAGCTGAGTGAAGAAGAGCTTGCCTCGGAGAGGAGATGGCCACAGCAGCAATGGCTGAGGAAGCGCACACCGAAGCCATTCTCGTCGATAAATTCGCGAGAGGTGGAGGAGGGAATTGAGGCGTTGTGTGCGAAAACCCGAGGACATAGAGACCAAGTTAATGTATGCATGGGCTTATCTTAAAGGATAGGAGGGGCGGCCTCCGATTGGCTGTTCCATTGCCACGTGGGCCCGCAGGATCTGAAACGAGTCCCTCCGCCTGCCACGTGGAGACCGTCGACTGATTCCTCCGGTGGATATCTGGAGCGAGTGGCTCGTGTTGGCGGATCGCGTGGCCAATGAGGATGTCCCCTGACCCACGTCGCATACATTGGCTTTTAGTCGATGAGTTTGCAGTGAAATAATATAAGGAGCAAAAGAAGGAGGAAAAAAAAAACAGAGTTTTGTTAGCATAATAATTTTTGGGCCATTATGAAATTAACAGTTTATTGCGAGTCGTAAATTCTTGAAAGAATGAACCCCATAGCAATTTATAATTATTTGCTATTTATTTTTTTTGTGGCTCGAAATATACTGTTGATCTCACAGTGAATTAAGGACCGTCATTTAATCATTTCTTAAGAAAGAATTGCGATGCACTTGCTTGTAGCTTTGCTAGAACTAGAAGTACATGAAAATTTCCTGTAGAATGTTGTGAAGAAAGCTATATTCCCGGTGGTTTAATTAATTTCAGCTAGGAAGGAAATGTGGCATCGCGATTTTGATGGGACAAGTCGAAAGGTCACGCTAGATATCAAACAAATGTGCGTCAGGGAGCTCGGCTGGATACAAAACGTCGAGAGAAAATAAAGGAAAGCGAAAATAAAGATTGAATTAGTTGAAATGGTTTGCCCTAGTTTCCATTGGTATCCATGGCGAACGACGCATCGAGCATTAGATGATCTTTATGACGCGTGTATTCCTATCTTCAATGCTCATCCCGGTTATGACCATACGCGCGGCCAGAGTCAAAAGTCGGTAACAAAGACGAAGCGATAACTTTCCGAACAAGAGTTTAGAGCAGTGGTTTCTCAAATCCTAGTGAATGCATGGGACTGACGGAGTAATTTCTAGAGAGTGGCGGGACGAGAGGACTGTCGTCACGCAATGAGATTGGCAGGACGCTTTGAGCGAGCGACCGAGACATTGGACATTGGGCTGCTCCTTCACTTCATCCCAGGCCCATAGTCATGAAATCGGCCCAGAGAAATGGTTGGGCCCTTTTTGAACTGGGTTGGGGACTCGGACAGCTTCTTGTTGGGCCATCGGACTCCGAGGACGGCGATGCTCACTTAGTTGCCCTTGGTGGAGTTAGTCATGCAGTTCCCTCGCACAAGCAGCAATTTCTTCGTTGAGAGTCAAACCGGGCGTTCCAGCCAAAAATCAGGAGAAAAAGAGAACTACCGACGCTTCGATGGATCTTCCAATGACCTCTGGCTCGTAAAAAGCGTAGGGAGATGAGGAGTCCAAGCCGCGGAGTGACATTTGGGTTACCGAGCGCATGTCGTGTAACTAATTCGAGCGCTACATATCCGCTTCTTAATCATTAAGCCAAAACCTATCGACACGTTTTCATTTATGAAAAGCATGTAGGTCGCACCGACTACAATAGAACTGAATCTCATTCAAAAACAAGGACGGTCCCTTTCGGCTTGGCCTCTTTGGCAGTCCTTGAATTCACTGAGAACTTGGTTCAGCCGAACGACAATGATTCCACGTCGTCGTCCCTATCTTCATGCAAGGGTCCAGGAAATCATCACCGAGAGAAGCCATTGCTTTCGAGTGGATAAAGACGAGACCCACCACCACCATCTCTCTCTCTCTCTCTCTCTCTCTCTCTCTCTCTCTCTCTCTCTCTCGATCGACCTAACAAGCAATCCAAGACATATATGATAGATCCTTACCAGGTGTAGTAGGAGAGTTAATCATTTCTCACTCTTTTACTTTTGCGAAAGCACCGATCCATAGGAGATTGAGTTTGGCAAGTTTGCATTGCTGTCGGACTTTATCTTGAATCTAAAGCCCAAGTGTTCCCTCTCGATCCTCACAGCACCATGCCCACCTAAAGCTCCAACACGAGCTTTTCAAGCTGATTGCAAAATGCTGATTAGCACTGTATGCTCAATATAATGATCAATATAGTTTCTTTTTCTAAACCGCAATGATCGATATAGTTGTCAGCGGGAGTATGGCGACAACACTTTCCTGAGGCAAATTCATTAGAAGATAATAGTAACGACTTTCTCCATGTACGATGATTTAAATGCCCTTTTCTTATCATGTAATGAAGAGAGAGACATGCCAGCAATCTCCCTTTTTCTACCTGAGCTCCACATAAATGGATAATTTGAGCCTGTTGGGTCCCTAAAGAATGCATTAGGCTTCATTTCATGCGAGGAACTCAAAGTGGTCCAAGTGACATCCATCGAGTGTCGGGCATTGGAATTAGTGTCAAAACTGAATTTGCACTGTGGAGCCGATAGTATTAGATGCTGTATTTATACGTACTACCAGCAATTGAAAGACTGTCAAAAACCTAACGTAAGACTAGCATCAGAGGAGCTACGAATGTGAGGAATGATTGTGAATCGCAATGATGCTACTGCACATTTATAACCCCTTTTTCGAAAAGCTTCCCTCATTTTCAACTTCCTCTAGTCCCAGTCCTCTCTTTGCTTGGTCAACAAGTGAAGACCAAGAATCGGCATCATTGCCGAGTGCTCGGCCTGCTTTGTCGGGTTAAAGTAACAAACAAGCGCTTTGAATCTGAAAAGCACCATGCACAATTCCGCATTATTTATCCATGTGTCTGTAGATTAACTAGATCGCAAGCTTTTACTCGCAAACATAACCAGCACAATGATCGCGTCTGTCGTCACTAATCACCGCGCGGTGCTCACCGGAACGATTTCACGTGCTTTTTGGCCCTCGTGTGTCAGCCTAAAGGGGTTTCGTTCGTATGAATGTGTCGGAGTGAATCTTAGACTTCTTAGTGGTTTGATGGAATCTCCCTTATGCGACCGAGTGATACCAGTGTTCAGCAGTCCTGAACATGGAAGCAGGAAAAGCGACTTTGTTCTTGGACTTTTGAGGACGGAGACTGTCGGTCAGCAATTCATCTCTTCTAGGACATCACGATGATCTTATCCTGACGATTGCAGTATCATAGAGAAGAAGAAGAGAGGCGATTAGGCCCAAGACCTACCTGTGCCAAATCAGTGTTGTGAACTTGCAATAACCTAAATGTCCATTGACAAGGCCTTGAGAAGTGAACATTCACAAGGATGGCACCAGATACTTAGCCTCGATTTTTAAACTTGTCCAATAGTAAATGTCAGTAATTTCTCATTATATACCATAGAAATATGCACGAGCGTATTTAATCGATAATGGTGATATCACATGTTCCATTGACGTGATATCACCCGATCAATCACATCTCTTCAAATTTCAAAAATTTAAAAAGTTAGTGGTTATCAAGTTAGCTACATGAGGAAGTGTAATTGGCAGACTGGTGTTACATCAGCAAGACAAGTGGTGTTACCATGACATAAGTTACTTTCCCGCCAAATAACGACTTGAAGGGTTGATTTTGACCAGTTATAGAGGCCGCTTTATCGAAACTTTGTGAAACCTTTGCGTGAACATGTGAATCACTATTTTGCTCTATTCGAACGGTTAAAATGAGAGGTATTGACAACTTATTGTATCTTCGATTTTGGTAGCAAATGCAAGTGTAATTATTTACTATGTATGTACTTCTTTTTTTCTCTTGCTTACGTACGTCACATCGACCGAATTATGTAATTTTTTACATACACCACACAAGCGTCTTTCGTCTTGTCACTCATCAATCATCCACGAGTGGATGTCGCCTTGCAAATTGCATTTTAGGTTCTTTCCGATGCTCATGTCTCGTAAAGTTTCAAGCAAGATAATTACTTCGACCTCCTTTTACATAAAAATAGAAAGCGCGAGCCATTGAACTAACTTAACTTGCAAGTTATAATTATCAACACGACACATGGGTAATGCTCCAGAAATCTGCAGCCCACATGCCCCCGAACTTGAACCCTCCTGTGTATAAAGCAAAACGATCAGACGCCGCCTTGACGTTAAAACGTAGTTTTCTGCAAACCATGTGATGATGATGATGATGGCGGTGGATGTCCATAGCTTACTACTACCCACCACCTAAATTTTGACTCTTTCAACTGCTCCAAGTTGCAGATGTATCAGCATGTCAGTCGTTTTTGAAGCGAGCCTCGTCATCATTGCATGCTTGGCTGCATCTTTTCAATCCCGTCCAACTCACCTTCACACATCGTTACGAATCATCGTTATCCACATCGAACCCCTTTCTTATGGTTGGGAATGAAACTTTGCAAGAGATCATCGACATCTCTTTCCAAAAAAAAGTTAAAGGCGGGATAATGGTGGGGCTTAGGACATATGAGAAATTTTGTTGGTCAGCGCTAACAAAAACCCAGGGAGGAAGTAATGTTGACCAAGGCATGCGTGAAAGTTAGATGAAACGGACCTCTCAAATGCATGACGTACTTGTAAGGAAAATGGTTGTTGATTCACTCAAGGCTTGTTGCCCGAGAATACGATCAGTGCGTTGATACATGCATGCTTCAACTAGCTCCACATATACGTACACGTAGCCCATGTGTCTTTACACGTGTCTTTAACGTTGATGTTCTACGCTTTTATTTGTACGTGACATGTGTGTGTTTTTATAACGTTTGAGGGGAATATCATCCGATCAGTTGTAAACAATCTTCAATCTTGCCAATTGAATCATAAATTTTTGCGCAAAATTTCAATGTAAGCATTCCGGTCAATTCTCACCAAAAATTGCTAATGTGGTAAATTAACCATCGTCGTCCATTCTACGTGGCAAGCCACTATGCCGGTGAATTCCGACTGAAATTGATCGGAAGGATTACAATGGAATTTCGCGCAAAGATTTAAGACTCAATTGATAAAATTGAGAAAATTAAGACTGAATTGACATTCACACAGTAAATTTAGGACTAATCCAATAATTTCTCACTTTAGGAGCAATCTTGATATAGGGAGATGTCATGCTACTTCTAGTGAAATCCTAGCTCGAAAAAAGAGCCGTCAACTTTTGAGGCTAATTATCTTTCTTGAAAAGTCTTCTCTGATTGAATGATGTCATACTTTAGAGTTTGGACACGTCTCAGCACTCATCTAGCTAGACAATAATTAATCATCATAATCAAACATCCCTTGGTCGTCGTTCCGATCTCTGTTTTGGATAATCTCAAATGAGTTTTGCCAGATTGGTTAGTTTGTGAGGATTTGGATCTTCTGTGGAGTTAGAGAGATAAAATCGGGTCTGATGATCCACATTCATTTTGCCATATGTACTTCGTCCATGCACTGACATTGTCGAATTAACTTCATTCTGGAGCAACGTGGGACCCTAACAGGATTTATGCTAACTCGCTTATCTTTCCACTCGAGAACTTTTGCAGCTCTAACTTGACATTTCAAAGTAAAGCAATCATCTGTTGAAAGGTCAAAGAGCATGCGGATAAATCCAAAACTCTCGGGTAATGATAATGATCGATTCATATGATAGAAAGATTTGATTACAAGACGAGGATCTCGCGCGTGACTGTTTACTCGTTGAATGTATTGGAAGAAGCTAACTTAGTCTAGAAATTTCATCAAGATGCGTACCATTAGTCTAGAAGTTTGATGTGAAATCACTAAACGGGACAAACAAAGCAATATGTGACACTTCCAACATGTGCCGTGTTACGTGAGAAGTGAGACCGATGGCAAGACGCAAGAAAGTGCTTCCTAAATTTGGACTTCACTAGCTAGATAAAGCCGCGTTTTTCTCTCTACGGTATGAAATGGCTCAACATGGTCTAAACTTGGGGGCTGTGTCAAGAGATCGAAAGTGCTTGTAGATAAGCTCGAAGAGCATTACCTTCGGTGAACTCGCAAAAGACGTCGGTTAAACTTCACTTACCATGCACGTAAAGGCTGTCCCAAGACCGCCAGGCAAGAAGCAACCCTAAACCCAATCCCTCAGTTGGCTAGCTTCTCACGTTATGACTAAGTGAATGGACCCATTTTAATCTTAGTTTAATTATTTTGTGAATGACAACTGGATCTTTCTTTAAGTTCCAATGTTGGATAAATACGATTTGGTGCGAGGGTTTGACGTCTCCCAGCTCTCCATCCCGGAAGTCACGCTACTTCGTTAAACGACACGAGGCAGGAGAAAAACTTCAACGAAAAATAATTGATGGGACCCCTTTTGTCTTGCGTTTTTATTTTTGGTCTTCGCCTGACATTTGCTTCTCGGTTCACACGCGAAAACATTTCAAATAAATAGAAACGGCAGGCGGAGCGAGGACATCGACATGTCAAAAGTCCAAGCGAGGATAAACTTTCAACTACTATATTCATTTCATTGATAGAGTCTAGTGTTCAAAGCAAAAATTCCTCCAGGAGTAAAGCAGCAGGATAATGGTTGGGAATCGGGACCAATGAAAAGGGTCGCTATCACGTGAAAGTAAAATTCACTTGGTTATCATGAAATTATTGTTATAAGTCGACCAAATACCTGTATTAACGATGATCGACGTGGGTTACATAAAAAAGAAGAAGGAAAAGTAGATATACATACGGATACTCGGATACTGTATTTGAAACTTTTCTCCGAATGTAAAGGAGTGAGGAAAGAAGTCAAAGTTGAAATATCAAACCATCAGAACGTTACAATCACCAGAAGATTACGGTGGAACTCGGGGTTTGAAAAAGGAGCACCCGAAACCCTAATCTGCCTCAATCTTTTGACCGAAGGCTGACTTCGGTCCACGTTTTGGGTGGGGGAGTTTAAAACGTGTTCCTTTTCTCGCGAGCACGGCAGAAAGCCCCGCACGTCATATCTCGCAGTCCATAGTTTTATCGTTCCAAATGATCACACCATAAAAAGAAAAGAAAGAGAGAGAGCTCGTCTCTTACTCTTAGAACAGAGAAGAACACAGCGTGTCTTGGCAATCACGCAAAGGGCTGGGCCACCCCACCTCGCGCACGCCTTTCCTCTCTCACTAAGATTTTGCACGACGCCCGAGGAGAGTTATAAATAAGTTAAAGTGGAAACACAGAGTTGAACGTGTGTTTAGTACGTTAAGCAACAAGCGACAATCGATACTTCCCTCTCCTACGGCATTTAATTTTGTAGTTTGTAGCAAGCTTAAGTCTCACAAATCCCAATTGCTTATATGCTTCGAGGAGACGACTAAGGATTGAGAATCGACGGGTTTCCACGCCAAACTCTAGTCTTAGCTGTCATTTACGTACATGCACTTAATCAAAATTCCTTGACAAGTTACAATTTGACCCTCAGTTTCAAGACTTTTAATCGGCGCACCGACAGTCACAAAGTACGATTCGGCCGCTATTTGACTTAATTATTTTCAATCCTTGTTCTCATTCTATCGGGGCATTGGTAGTCGATTTCTATGAGGACAATAGCTAGGTTACTTGATTAGCAAAACGAGGGATCTTAATACGTGTCACTACGTTGGTACCACAATCAGCATGGATAGCACTTCCAGTTCAAAGCAGGATCTTCTTATCTACCGTCAGCACAGAACTGCTACGTACATCATGGTGAGTAAATGAAATGGAGTGGAACAGAAAAGCATGAAGAACGAGACAAGAGTTGTTAGAGAAGATGGCACGTCGTGTTGTAGGCGAACTCGGTGGTCCATATGTAGCAAGAAACTTTCTTTTAATGTAATCCCGTGATCTTCAGTTGGAGCTATTCGCCCACCATGCGCCACGTCAAACATGACATCCATGCAATTGGCCGGTTTCGCATACGTTAGGCCTTCGTCGGCGATGTTTGTTGGGGAGAGGTTGAGCTATGACTTAGGGCGAAAACTCTTCCGGACGAAACAAGATGATGTGCGCGGCCCATCGCAAATGAATGAATGTCAAACTCATGCGTGATCAACTGCGTACAGAGTCCGTACAGATAAATCATGGGACTGTTTGTTGTATCATATTAAACTTTTGAAAGATGATAACCGCGCACTCAATTCTCAAATCGGTATCAAAACCAAGTTTCGAATCTATATGTTCTGTCGAGTTTATTTCGCGCGGAGTTCCCCCCGCGTTCTTCGGCTACGCGTGTGTTCCTTATAGGGTTAGTTAACACTTGTTGAAGCTACGAGAATAAGGTTGTCTTATTCCAAAGCTAGATATGGTGGGATCGGACCTAGCTAAGAGTCCGATTTCATGTCATGTCTTCGCTTAACCTTTCCCTTCCTTGAGATCTGCATCACTCTTGCAACACAAGCGACGGGCCGGTTCAAGTAACAGCACATCTCTAGGAAGCACCGGAACTTGTTCAGCCAGTTGAGAGATGATTGGTTTTATCAAATACGTACAGTGCCCAGAAAATGATCCCCGAGCACGCAAAAGGCGAAGCCAAGAAAGAAGCCTTTTTGGCTTGCTTCTTACTCAAACTCGTGCATGGTCGCTTCGACACTCTATCGCTTCACTTTACACTGGTCACGAGGGCTGATGATCCAAACAAATATGGCGCATGCTGCGTCAAGCAACATCCTCTGCGTTAAATTCTCTCGTCAGGTCGGTCGCAACGTGCACACGTAGTTCACATGTTAAGGTATCTGTCTCTCCGGTCTCTTCTTGCGTCCGTACGTACAGAAAGATGAATTAAGGATGAAGACCAGTCCCATAAATGTATCTGTCTCTCTAGTTAGTGTTGCCAGTTGCCACCGCTTATTATTACCTACTCTACATGTATTCGCTATTGACACATTTTTTCTATGTTTGATGCGATTTTGTCTTTTCTCCTCTTCGAAATTACAAAATCATAGTTCTTTTATGCTTTCGAAACATCGAAATATGATAAAGAGACAGTGGTTGTACATGCCACATGGCCGAACCCTGCTTTTCTTATACTTTCTAGAACATGTATGTAAGCGTCGGTGCGACTTTTGCCTTTAACCTTTTCCTATAGTTTTCGATTTCGATCTAAAGTATTCTTCAAAGATATGCGTATAACATAATTTTAACTCTTGAAGAGGGTTTTTGGGATGTCTGGAAACCGAGCCAACGTAGCTTCTCCCAAGTCTTGATTTTTCGAATGTCCTTTGATGGCATTCCTCGTCGTCTATTTCCGATGAAAATCTCGCACATGTTCATACAAGGCCTACATTATTGCTTTTCTTCGTTCGTGGTCAAAAGAAATTTCCGCTAATCAGAGACGGAAGAAAAAATGTGCCCCTTTAGTCTGACATGCGAAGTTGTAGGTCCTTAGAAAGCAATGGAAATGTTTAGTCCAAATTCCCCAGGGATTTTCATTATTACTACCAACACTGAAAATTGTCAATTTAGTATACGGTCACGTAATTATCAGTTGTCACGCATTCAAAAAAATTATTTCGTATACGGTCACGTAATTATCATTGGTAATTACTATAAGTATATATGACATGCCTTCGGTAAAATAAAGAATTGTTACGAATGTCTCGCCGCTTCAAAAAATTTTGACACCCATTATTCCTTCACTTGCCATGGCAGTCCATCTAAAACCCTAGCAAGGGGCCGAATTAGGCTCTCTCGAACTCTCCACGCGCATTTGAAAACCGGGAATTCCCCGGCTATCGGCGCGGACGAGACGAAATTTTCCAAAGAGAATCGACCGCCACAAAATGCCAAGAGCCGTCGTACGGAGCCGCGTGGCGTGCGTGGTGCGCTAACCCTCTCGGCTCAACACGAAACGAGACGAGCGCATGACAACGAATCCGCGCGTCAAAGGCCGATCGCGAACTCCACGACTTCGTACGTGCGCCACGCATTGCTGCTGGTCATAATTTACTTCGTTCGAGTCGTGTACTCGAATGGAAGACAGTGCGAGTGGTGAGGTAAACGCGACACCACCCCCACCTAATTCCGGAAAAGCAGGCAATTACTCCACTTTTGTCTTTGTTTCCTCGGAAAGTGGCGGAACAGGCAAAGTTTAGTGTTTTTTCTAGTTCGGTGTTTTTGGGGTGAATGAAATGTCCCACTCTGTCTCTTCGTGCGTACGTCGTGTATAGTGACTTGGATTATTGGATTTGCATGAACCGCACCATGCGCACACACCATGCGAGCAGGCGATTAGCTGCTGCCTATGGGGGGAAACCCCTCGGGGTGCGACAAAGACCGGACGCAGCGCCTTTGTTCCTTATCAACAGCCGTGAATAGGGTTTTTCCAGCATTAACAGTGCCATATTGAGAGTAACAATATGATGTGAATCACAAATTTTAAAATGAGCAGACCCCATAAATTATTTGCTATTTATTTTTTGTGGCCTAAAAGAGACCGCTATTCTCAAAGTAGATTAAAAACCGTCACCCAAACATTTGAGCTCAGGGGACCGATCACAATATCGTGCAAGATTAAAAAACTTCATTTCGGAAACACGGCAAGTCAAACAGAAATACAATGTTGATGGATGGTTTCAGATTAATCAGGTTTAACGGCTTGTGTGTATCTAAAGAAGTTGGATTGCAAACGAGTCATTGACAATGACCGTTACGATATAATTTTCATTGACGGTGTACTTGATCAACGGCCCGGACGAAACGATAGCGTCGGCATTGCATGTGCACGGCTAGTGTGGCCGAGCGTGATCCTCGCCATGGCACTTTTTAGGAACACATCCATCATTAGTAGCCACAAATCCTCCTCTCTATGTAGAGCCACACCGCGTGGTGTGTGCGGTGTAAATGGGACGCACGTGAGCTGTGGCTGAAGTCCTTATCAGCCTGCGGCCGTTTACGCATCTCTTTCAACGCGACTATGAACGAGAATCTCTTCTCCTCCTCCTCCTCCTCCTCCATAATTGCAAGAACGTGGGCACGAAAATGCGGACGTACCCGTCCCCTCCTCGCCACCAAGTCGGTTGTTGAGTCCAACACAGCATGTGACTCGATCATGGGTAGACCACTCGCGCGAACAGTTCCGTTCACCAACAGTGCGATTGGCTCATCGCCACGTTCCCACAAACATCACCATTCGAAGCTGAAGTTGATATAGCCTAATTCTCGAATTATTTCTTGCCCTTTTATATGCACTAAAGTTGATGCTCCATCAGTTACATGTCTTGGAAAATATCTTTGACGCGAGGGCGTTATGATTAGTTTATTGCCTTTTAAAAGTAGGGCAACCTAACCCAAAGATGAGCAGCCAATCCGACAGAACTTATAGGTCACTCCCGTGCCGTAATGAAATAATTCCATGCGCGGTGTCGCTTGATTCGATCAATGGTCCGATGTGCGCTTTGCTTTGGTGTGCGGTTCTATATTGCTGCGTTCACAGGATCGAGATGAAGATGGTTGATTGGATCCTACTCGGCAACTCGCTACCTACCGTTATGACCGTTTCTGTTCAAAGCTTAAGGATCTTTCAGGCCTTCACACGGCCGAAGCAAAGTGGGTCTTGAATCCCTTATGAGATCCTTGTGATCCGAATCTGGTTATAGAGAATAAAGCGAGCTAACGGAATTTTTGAGGGGAAAAGTATCAAAAAAATCATAAATCTATTATATTGGTATCAATTCGGTCATAAATATTTCAATTTGACCAATTCAATTATGAATCTTTTTCACATTGGTACCAATCGAATCCTTTCGACCAAATTAAGCCGGAAATTACTGACGTGAATACCAATCCTTTTACGCGGCAAGGCCGGCACTAACATGGACGATTTTTTTCATAATTTTTAATAGTCTTTTGAATTCCTTATTAATTTTTCCCCTTTTTTTATTTTGTTTTTCCTTTTTTCTCTTTGGCATGTGGCCTATACTCAGTCATGGTCACTGGCCATGACTGAGTATAGGCCATAAGCCAAAGGAAGAAATGGTTAAAAAAATGAAAGAAAAAAAGAAAAGAAAAAAGGTAATGAAACTTTAAAAAATAATTAAAAAAATTCAAAAATTATATAGAAAAAATTGTCAGTGAGAACACATATCTTAGGTTGAATTACCACGTGATTTGGTAAAGTAACTTACATTTTCACGGCGAAATGTAAAGTGACCGATCTATGCAGATTCCGAACCATCTGTGACGCACGATCACTTCGTTGAAAAACGACCCGTTAGCCCTCTCTTCTCATTAATTCGATACGCTATAGCCGTAAAGTAATATACTTCATTTCGAATCCATGCAGCAAGAATTAGATGTTCTCGTTGAATCATAGCTAGGAACTTGTGCGGATTATGTTCTCGGAACATCTAAACCGGCCACCAGGACACTTCTAAATCATTATAAGTCCAGAGAGGTACCACAACGATAGAGGATACCTTCTGCTCGCTCTTCCATGGCAACATGATGGGATGGTGGGAAACTTTATTCGGAATCTACGAATCGAGTCCGAAACGGATCACGTCGAAGGGAAGATATTCGCAAGCGGAATTTTTTTCTTTCTTTAATTTTTCTTTTGTGATTATGACATTTATCTGCACGTTGATGGGGGAATTAAATTAGAAAATGGAAAAACAAAATATTCACCGAGGAGAAAACATGCTTTCTAGACGTTTTCAAAAGGAGAAAAGGTCCACGAAAAGGAATGTGAAGGAAGACAATAGCATCGGCGGTAGTACGTTTTTGACTTGTATCTCGAAAGCTATCTAGGGTTTCAGTTTTCCTCCTCTTGTCTTAATTATGGGACACAACTGCCTAATTTGTGGAATATAAAAGTCTAAGTTCGCCACCCAACTTGGTCAACCTCATGAGAGAATAGGTGTTCGATTACTTTAGCTCCCGACTTTCTACGGATCAAAAGAGAATAATTCAATCGCGCCGTCGCAATGCTTGCCTACCAAGTACCGGCCAAGCTCGGAGTCACGGGCTTCTCGGTTCCAGAAATGAAAATAAGAGGGATCGAATCATTTCTCTCGACTCTTTTTTCTGTATTCGAATCATTTTGATTGATTTAGCCAACAAAAGAGGTTGAATTATCGTAATTCCGCATTGTTCTTGCTTCAATTTCAAGCCACACGATAGAAACAAGTGGATTGGATCCCGTTTATTAAGAATTTCTTTTCTTTTGTTTCTTGGAAATTATTAACTATAATGTTATTGTACGAGGCATGTGAAGTTTGTCCGATGGATCATTAACTTGCAAACACGAACCAATAAAATACAAGACAATAAACCATTAAAGAATTGTTCTAGTGAAGATAGTCGTTGCCATGATTGCATCAAGATGGAGAAGTTGTGTACTAACTCCTCCAAGAAGAATCATTTTGCCCCCAAATGATTCATGCACGCCTCATTCATGACCTTCTTCTAATCTCGTGACACGAGTAAAAAAAAAAATACCCTCGATGCATTTAAATTAGAAAATTAATTAAAAATATACACGGTACTTTAAGAAAAGACAAAAGGCAAAATTCTAGTAAATGAGAAAAAAAACCAAATTAACGAAAAGGATCCCATTAAAAACAAAGAATTTATGAAAATTAGGGAAAAAAATCACAAAAAACCCTAAATTATGTCCTTAACACATTTACCCCGAACAATTGTATGACATCAAAAATCCGAACTATGCCGAGCGTGACGCATTCGCCGTAAACTTTTTCTTGTAATATAAAAAACCTAAAACTTGTACTTATGTTATACATTTATCCTCCGTCGAGGTTTCGTTATACGATCTTTCAACCAAAAAAATATCGTTTTGATTTCACTTAAGCCACCCACGTATATGCCGTGTCAACACTGTTTGCTTCTCTGGCATCCACATAGATAGATTTTTAACGGTTTTGATCGACAGAACTTTTACGGACGACAGACGTATCACTCGGGTACGAGTTTGAGATTTTTTTGCCGTGAAAAAAAGTTTATGGTGAACGTGTCACGGCGAGCACAAGTTAGGATTTTTCAGTAGCTTTTGGCCTTCGAAATCAAAAAGGGGAAACAAAAAAGAGCGAACGGTGGATGCGGGGAGTTACGTTAAAAAGAAAGAAAAGAAAAGTTAGGTGCAAATTAGAATTCGGAAAAATATATAAATAGGAAGGTCAAATATCGAAAGAAATCCGATCGGATGATTGAGGAGGGGGGCGGAACGTGTCGGCATGTAAGGCACAGTCCCCGGGATGGGCCCTGACGAGGGGTAAGCAGCCCATGGCTTGGCCTGGCGGCCGGGGGGAGAAGTGGGGCCCCGCCGTATATGACACGTGCGGTCCACATCGGATCTCGATGTCCACGTCATCCTCCCCCCAGCCCCCCCTTCGGGACTAATCCGCCTCTCTCTTCGGGAGGGCGAGGGGGAGAACTTTAATTCAATATATAATTTAATTTTTGAATTTTTAATTTATTTAATGTAATTTTTGAATTTTAACTTAATGTTTAATTAAAAGTTCAGAGACCGAACTTTAATTTAATGTTCAATTAAAAGTTCGGGGATTATATTGAACAAATTAAAAGTTCATGGATCAAATTACATATTGGATCAAAGTTCAGGGACTATTTGTGTCATTATCCCTTAGCGCCTCCCTCGCGCCCCACATTTCTTTTCCCTGTTCATTTTTAAATCATCGCATTCATTTTTCCTTTTCTCTCTCTCTTTTTTTATTTTAATAATTGCAACCGCCGTCGTGTTGCGCATAATAGTAGATACGTTGAAATCAAATCCGAATTTGCTCATGAACGCCCGCGAGGCACCGGTCAAATGTACATGTTCTAGAATAATTCGGTTTCCGGCGCATTGGTCGTGCATGACAGGGGTTAAACAGCTGGTGCTTGAAAGCTATGATTTTTCCGATTAAATATGTTTAACAAATATCCGGGGACACCATCCTTTCATAAAACCATCTAATTAAATGAAGTGGGTGGAATTTTCTCGACAGTTTCCTACTTTATTCTTTATCTCCTTTAACACGCGCGCGCTGGGCTGGTAATTTGCATCGTAATCTTTTCGTGCGAAATTTCGATCCGGCTCGAGCACGGCACGCTTATTAATCACGTCGCCCGTGTAAAAATTTCAATGCCAAACGTTATTAACTAAGTTCCATGACATGTTTTAACACATCCGTCCGACGCGCGAAATTTAATCCGAAAATATAGAAGCGTGCCGAGATATATTTAAATGTATCATGCTAACACGGGTAAGATGTTGACCTGCGTGATAAAAATGCCAAAGAGTGTCGGGGTTCATCCCCCGAGCCACGTATTTGCGTATATTACAGGTTGACCATCTTATCATGCACGTATAGTTCGACCATCTTGTCAAAAATTGGTAGCAACAAATGGGTCGGAAACTGTCAATCCGACATGCGCATGTCGCAAGAGAGAGGTTCATCGAGACACGACCAATTTTAGAAGAGCGAAAAAACTCAAATGGAGGAGTCCAAATCTCTCTGCAGTCTATATTTCTTCGTGTCCAATAATGGATTATTCAGAGGAAACAACTAGAAAATATACCGGATTGGGAATCGAATCTCTCCCGTTAATTCGAAATAAAATCCGCGCCATTACTGTCCCGAGACTGATATATAACGATGCGCGCTTAAAAGCGGACAATCGCAACAATGGCAATCGAGCCTTCTCTTATGGAGACCGATTTCTTTCGGGCGCCGCCTGATAACTTTGAATTTATATCGGGGCATCATCCATACCATTTCTCGTTAATTTTTTTCCGGATTTACTGTCGAACGAAGAAGAGCCGTCGTTTTTCTCCACCCTAAATAGATCCAAGCGATTTGATGTGTCGTTCTCCATTAGCTTGTTGAACATATGCAATTTTTGACTATATCTATGCAACATTACCTCGTTCAGTCTTAATATCTCGTAAATTTTGCCGCCCACCAACTTATCCGCTCCTAGTCTACATTGAGCCCTCGTCACGTCGGTTCTCAATCATCCGTCGATCTAAGCGATAAAGATTCGTGTCTCCCGCCTAACTCATAAACACCAGAATGTCGTGCGTGTTACACGTATTTGTATACTGTTGGACTTGTAATTCCCAATTTTCCTAGTAAGCCCCTTTTATGGACGGAGGGTTGGATGGGGTGTGATGCGTAAAATTTAGAGGCGGCTCGTGTGATCGAATCGATCCGCGTGTCGACAATCTGAACCGCGAGAGTGCAAGCTGTTTCTCACATTAGCAAGCGGATCTCTACACTTGAAACCCTAATTCGCGGCGTAATTCGTACGGGACAAACGCTCCGCGTACGATCGAGTTCAACCGTAGATTCATTTAATTAACTCGTTTGCAACTTTCGAGCGATTCGTTAACACGAGGAGGGCCGCAATAGCCAGAGAAACAAAGGAAAAAAAAAGCTCGAAAAGAGGGGAATATATCGTCGGGGTGTTTGAATGGTGTGAAGGCGAGACGCTTACAGGTCCGAGAAGATGAGACAATCTGCATATACGTACAATTTATGGGTTTTCTCCTGAAGATACAAATTTCATTATGCCTACAAAAAGCTAGACATCCCCCCGTTCTTCTACGACGTGTCTTGTTTCAACTCATTTGCACCGAATGATATGTTATTAACGGGTAATAAGATCGTTATCTCGACCGCCTTTTTATAATCCAAGGACACGAATAAAGATATCCAGTCATATATCCCACGAATGGATCCGGTCCGGGCATCTGGCAGTCGCCCATGCCCCGACCAATTCGGAGCGATCTACATGCAATCGACGGGATTTACGCGCGAGCTCTGACCTCCAAGTTGAAAATCCATACGCGTCTAGGCTGGTCACGTTTTTCTTAGGGGTTATTATCTTGTCCGACTGTCCTAATTTCAAGCGTGGAAAAACTAACGAGATCTCAAACTTGTTTGACGAGCTTAACAAAATTCGGTTTTTAAAATTCGTTTAATGAATTGGGGGTCACCTAATTCGTTCATTAGAAGGAAAAAACCGGGCGATTAATTAATTCATAATCTCCTTTTTTCCGTCAACCGACACGGACGAAGGGGTTAGCTAGCAACGACGAGCAAGCAAACGGAACGGCGGATCTGGGTCAAATCCCGTTTGACCAGAGCAGCAGCAAAGCGGAGGTGGAGGGGGCAGGGGCAGGGGCAGGGGCAGCTCCGTAATATCGCGGGAAATCATTGTTTTGTGTTGACCAGTGGCAATATCGTAAATTCACGAACACCCCGATTTAATTAAAGAATTAAAAAATTTTTTGAAGAAAGGGCAAAATTGGCAACGCATTTGGTTTTCTTGGTTTTCTTGGTGTTGGTACTACAACTTCGCCTCCTCCTACTATATAAAAAGTCCTCTCGTCTTCTCACTCCCCGAGAGAAGATAACGCAAACTCGAGAAACAGAATCGCACGCAGAGAGAGAGACAGAGAGACAGAGACAGAAAGAGAGAGAGGCATGAGAACGAGAAGAGGAGCTTGGTATTCTCCACCGGATGCATGTTCGGAGGACGCCGCGGCGGCTGCGGCGGCGAAGAGGCCGCGGGACGTCGCCGGAGACCAGGCGGGGTGCTGCCGGAGGAGGCAGAGACTGTCTTCCGGCGGGGGCTGCGATGCCTTCGACGCGTTGCCGGACGACCTCCTGATTTGCATCCTCTCCAAGCTCAGCGCGTCCGCTTCGTCCCCTTCGGATCTCATCAGCGCCTCGCTAACGTAAAGAGCCCAATCTCATTTCTCCCGTTTTGACGCCTCCGTTTTTTTTTTCCTTTTCTTTCTTGGAAACGTCGTTTGATTTGCACGGGGAAGAGAAGAATAACGTCGTTTTTTCTCTTCTTGAACGGAAACAGGTGCAGGAGGTTTAATTCATTGGCCGTCCATTCGCTTGTCTTGTCCAAAGCTTCGTCGAAGTGCCTCGCCGTCGGGGCTACGAACTGGTGCGACTCGGCTCACCGCTTCTTGAAGCTGTGCGCCGATTCCGGCAATATGGAGGCCTCTTACATTCTCGGCATGGTAAGCAAATCTCGAAACCCAAAATAAGAGGAGAAGATGCAGACGATTTAATTCAAGAATGAAAGAGAATTCGGGAAATGGGCATTTCGAGAAAGTGGTAATCTGAGCTTTTCTTGTTTCTCCTTTTCGAACAGATTCGGTTCTACTGTTTACGGAACCGAGGGAGCGGAGCTTCGCTCATGGCGAAAGCCGCGATTAACTGCCACGCGCCGGCGCTCTACTCTCTCGCCGTAATCCAGTTCAACGGCAGCGGCGGCTCCAAGAACGACAAGGACCTCCGAGCCGGCGTCGCCCTCTGCGCGCGCGCCGCCTTCTTGGGCCACGTCGACGCGCTCCGCGAGCTCGGCCACTGCCTCCAGGACGGCTACGGCGTCCGCCAGAACGTCGCCGAGGGGCGCCGGTTCCTCGTCCAGGCGAATGCGCGCGAGCTGGCCGCCGTGCTCTCATCGTCGGCCTTCCCCACCCGCTCCTTGCTCGCGTGGAACCACCCCCACCACGACGCCGACGCGCGCCGCGCGGCGGCGGCGGCGGCGGCGGCCTGCCCGTTGCTCAGCGACTTCGGGTGCAACGTGCCGGCCCCGGAGGTGCACCCGGCGAACAGGTTCCTGTCGGAGTGGTTCGCGGCCCGCGGCGGCGCCGGCTCCGCCGGGGACGACGGCGGCCTGAGGCTCTGCTCGCACGCCGGGTGCGGGAGGGCGGAGACGAGGAGGCACGAGTTCCGGAGGTGCTCGGTGTGCGGGGTGGTGAACTACTGCTCCCGCGCGTGCCAGGCGCTGGACTGGAAGCTGCGCCACAAGTCCGAGTGCGCCCCGCAGGAGCGCTGGATCAACGACGGCGACGGCGACGGCGAGAATGACGGAGTTGGTGCGGCTGACGATGATGTCATGGCCGTGAGTTGACGGCGGTTGCGCTGCTCTCTTTCCTTTTCTTCCCCTCTTCGTTTTTTAGCCCCCCCTCTGAAATTCTCCCTTTTTCGGGATTACGGGGGGTTAGGTTTTAAGCCTTTTCGTTTTTTTTTTTCCCCCTTTTCTTGGGTAACCGAAAAACGAGAAAATGAGGGCAATTTTGGTGGAAAAGGAAAAGAAAAGAGAAAAAGGGGAAGTGGCGTGAATTTTTGTTACGGCGGTTGCGAGGAACGAGCAACTTTTCAGTGTCTTCTTGTATATAGCACATACCTTCGGTGACATCAACCGGCTCTCTTTACATTTTTGGCCCTTTTTGTTTTTGCCTTCTTCTCCTTTTATATTATGGACAAATTTCTGGGCCAAAATCAGAAATCAATATCGGATGAACTGTTTATACTTTGGGTTATGTTTTAATAGTCAGACGTGCGAGAAAATGCTGGAGTAGAAGGCAAAGAAAAACGAACGAGTCGTGGGGTAGTAGTGGTGGGTCTGCCAGCGTGTTCTGCATCTGGCACCGTGATGACCCTCTCAAAACTGCCTCTCCGCCGGCCCATTTCCTCCCGTTCTTTATTTTATTTTATTTTTTTTGAAAAGATTTTCTTTGCGCCTGAACCTGTCGATTGGGCAGTTTTGTACGTTTGTAGTGTGGTGGGAGCAGAGTAGGTTGAGAGGGTAGGGAACGACATGAGAGGGGGCCAAAACCCACCACGGTCGTCCCTCTCATCGATTGCTGACAATGCGTCTTCTTCTCGGTGAGGAGATGAGAAGGGCCGGCTGGAAGCAAGGCTTTTTCTTCCGCGCAAAAGGTGAGAAAGTAAAAAGGATGGGGGCAAGTATCCTACTACTGTTCTCTGCAGGCAGCAGTGGCCGATGGCTATATGTGTGTGCATTTGAAAAAGTGGGGGAAGGGGGGGTTGGCAGAGGGACGAGAGAATCCTAGGCGGACTACAATAATGGCATCGTGTTTCCTCGACCTTTCTTTGTGCTTTATCGTGGGCTTTGTCTTCCTTTTTGAGAGCTCTTTTTAGGGGTGTAGGGGTGAGGCGTGTAGAGGTGCAGCAGCACGAGGAGGGGGGGTGGCTCTGGTGAAATTCGAAAGGTGGGGTTTTTCACTGCTTTGGGTTTGACCCATCAGAGAGATGGCAGGGATTACAGGATTTGGCCGTTTTCTTGCGTGGCCCTTCATTTCTTGCTAGTTTTGCCAATCGAGACGGAGGAAAGGAAATCAACTCATTTTGGCCTAAATTTGTTTTGGCAAGTTAGATTGATGATGATGTGATTCTATAAGATTTCAATGGTGGAATTATGTTGTTTTTGTCTAGATGACGGGAGCTATATGTGTCATGGTTGTGGATTAGTAGAGGGTAAGATACAGTGGGGAGAAAATTTGGCATATGTTTGCAAGTGGGAGGAAAGTATCTTGTAGGCAAAGGGAGGGTCGAAACACAAGATGATATGAGTGGAAAAGGGCATCTCATATGGGTGGCCAGTGGCATTGCACCTCTTGCTCTCTTATCGCTTGCGTTTACTTTTCCCCTTTTCCTTTCTCTCCCTTCTTTTCCTTTTAACCGTTGTGGGCACATTTTGTTCTCTTGTTTTTGCTGGGAGCTTGCGCTTTCAATCCCCCGTAAACGGCAAATCCACGAGTAGGGAACCCTCCAAGGAGAAGTGATCAGAGGTGAATCAGTCCATGTCGAGCCAAGCTTATCGCCACGAGCTTTAATCTCAACCCGGCGATCGAAAAAGCTAGGTCGAAAGACTAGAACATCATTTTCTTCCCTAAAATTTTAAGAATCTTTCGTTAAATTTACGTGATGTTGATTGGATCACGCATAGGCTTTAAGGGTCGATTACGGATCGAGGGTCCAAGATGGATCCTCCTCCTATCATTGGCTGGATTTGCGGCCGCCCTTTGATTCCTAAGATCATACAGGGGCTAAATTACCCCGACTCCTTAATGGCTCCGAAATTTTCTTCTTCTTTTTCCTTTTTCATCAATCGCTCGGACTTTTCAGTCAAATTGCACCGCACGACCTTCCCGAGCATTACTTTCGAGTCAAAACTCGAAGAGCGCATTCAAATCGTTTCAGTACAGTCCAAAAGGAGGAGGGGGTACACAAAAATAATTTGCAGGACAACATGGTGCAGAGGAGGGCTGGTACAACCAAGGAGGTTTCCTTTCGGTACCCACCAAAGAAACCGAAACCCCGTTTTTGTTCAACCGCGCAAGGCACCTTTCGAATTGATTCCGATTCATATTTTCGTGTCGTTTTTTTTTCAAAAGCGTTGGACGTCCCGAGACGAAACGGGAGACCGACCCAGGGCACGTTATTGCGACTTGGCACCCAATCGATCGAGGGAGGAATCCCGCACCGTCGTCCACATTATTCTTCTGCGCGGGAGGGTTTGATGGGACACGACGTATCCACCACCCACCACGAGCTACGCACTCCTCGTTTTCTGAGACCACCGCGAAAGAGGAAAAAAACACATGAAACCACGACCGTAAGGGCTGGAGATTTTCTTGTTTGGGCGTTCTTAGGTCCAATCTACACGTACAAGGATCGCAAAGAACTGCTCATATTCTCGCGTCAAACACTAGTGTTTGTATTTTGAATGCAAAATGGGAGAAGCCATGTAGGATTTGGGGAATATGGGAACCTGTCCGTGTCCACCCAAGTTGGAATCCAATCAAATCTTAGCCTAATTAAAAAACATGGTAAGACGCAATCGAGAAATTGGAAGGGGCGAAATTTGTTGTTGGGAATCTCGATTTCGAAAGGCAAGAGAAGGCTTGCTGATCGTGTTTGGTTTGGTGGAAACGGAGATGGGAAACGGTGCGGTGTTCGGGGAAGGGGCCAGCAGGTTTGAAAATGGCCGACTCCTTGCGCGAATAAGAACACGAGATTGGCTTCGGTTTTGGTACGAACGTTCGTCAATTTAAAGAAGGCAAACCATAGTGGTTGCTTGCATTTATTGGAAGTTTGTTCGTTCCCCCCCACCAAAAGCAAGGAAATACCTTCGGTTTCGTTCGTCTTATTATATTTAATGCCCCGGAGGCGCAGACGTGTCCGGAGAAAGTCCTGCTCGATCTCCGCTTGAGTGCAAATCTTAGACGTGAGACTTGACCGTGTTGATGGACTAAAATTATATCTAGTCCGCATGAAAATCAATGTCCACGTTCGCATTTCTGTCGGTCGTGTTTTCATTAAGTTTCGTAAGTTAACTTCCAATATGCACTTAGTCAATCGCAAACCTTAAAAGAGCGCCTCTTGTCCAAATAAAGAAAGTTCGATATTTCCAATATATCATCTCTCTCGGGTTATGTATAATCGGCAGATTGAGAGTTCATATATTTTTATGTAAGTATGGTTAACATGTGACTCGGGGCACTGTCGTTAACAAGACCAATTTTCGTTGCTTTTGGTGTTCACGTCTAGGTGAATAAAGCGAGTTCTCCGCTGCTCGGCCAGTGAACTATTGGGCTCAGGCCGTACACAAACGTAATTGGGCTCAGGCCCAAGTAGAAAGGCCGAGCAGTGCCTTTCCTTCTTATTTGGGCTCAGGCCCAAGTAGAAACTCACCATCTCGGTGTTCTCTTCAAAAAGATGAACAAGCCTTCAACTTTGCTGGGAAGGGCGGAAAATTACCGCGGCGGTGGGCGTCGTCTGACCGAGTTTCGATCCTCGAGCTGGTGAGTTCTTCTCTTCCAGCGAGTTCTGCTATCAAATGTCTGTGGATTCCTTCGTTCGATCGATTTCGATTCTGATTTCGCGTCTCTAGGGTTCTTTGATTTTGTTACGATTGGAACTACTTGGACCGATTTAGATTACATTTCGAGATGAACGAATAGGCAAGAGCGCGCAAACCCGGATCTCGTTTCGGAAATGTGATTGCGAATTGGGCTCAGCATGTTGCCCCGATCTTAGTCGTCGTCGATGCTGGTTCGACGGCGGTGTCAATTGGTCACTCGCTCTTGCGTTCAACGAGTCAATCCAGTTGCTACTGCTCTGATTGAACTGAGTTGCAGTTGGAGATGGGTTAATTGATTTGTCGGTTTTTAAATTGCTGTGATCAGAGAAGAGAGAATGAAGTTCATTATGGAGTTCGCGGAGAACTTGGTTCTGAGGTTGATGGAGGACCCGAAGGAGAGAGACAGGAAGTTCAGGGAGCACGTGTATGCAGTGAAAGACAGGTGCAACAAGACCAAGGAGATGTGGAGCTACCCGCTTCGCCCTTACGGGTTTTGGACGTTCGAGCGGCACAATGTGCAGCTCGGTTGGGATGCCCAGATCAGCCAGGTGCCGGGGCGTAGGGATCCGTATGACGATCTCCTCCAGCAGAACTATGAGCCACCCAAGTGAATCGCAGGTTTGCTTTTCAGAGTACGATAAAATTGATGGTGCAGTTTCGTCGCTTTTTGAAGGTCCTGGAGTGTGCTCCAGTTAAATACAGCTCGTCGCTTTGCGCTATTTGGAGGATGTTTTTTTAGTCTGCACTGGTTGTTGTTGTGATAGCCAGCCCTCGCTGGATGGGAAATTTTCATGTGCAACTGTAGTTTTGAGATGGTGTTTTGTCTAGAGATCCGTTCACGGGACATTGGCTCTAAACGTGAAATGAAACTTTATATGTCTATTGAAGTTCTGACATATTATGCTATTCATGACTCTATTTTAGAAGCAATGCTGACCCCCGGCCTGCGCTTGCTAGGTTCTTGGTGCAATTTTTAATAACTACACGAGGTTCAGTGTAAAGTTTCGTTGTTTCGTCCCCCGAAAACATTTGGAATATTGTCCGCCCTTTCTCTCTTAATCTAAAAGTTTTGCTTTAACCACTTAGAAAAATGAAATAAAGTAACTAGTGAAAAAGAACAGTAGTTTTTATTCCAGATAAACGTTACGAGGCTCGTTTTCTCATGAGATATAAGATGAATTATGCCTTCTGCAATTCAATGGTAGCTAGAGCGAAGCTCTACCTAAAGCTTATTGTTGCCCCGAGTTCTTTTTATATTGCCGATCTGCATTTATGGCGATAAAGTATTGTTTATGTTCCTTCTTGATTGTTGGGTTCCACTTTGACCAGATTCCACACATATTCTATGAGCTTATGAATGGTCTCGCGAGTCTTTCTCAAGCAAAGTTTGCAGTTTTGAAGCTGTACTTCTTTCATTTAGCTCTATTCCCCTGAACTTCTATAGGAGGTTTAGTATAGAGGCCAGAAAAAAAGTGTTGAGTGGTGATAGTTGCACCTTTTGACATTCTTTTTTCCATTGAATGTTGCTGACATAGTTTTTCTGGTGCAGGTGACTGCGGAGTTGTCAACTGAATGGTTTAGACTCTCCCTATTGAGAAGAGTATGAAGCATGCTCGCGCTTTGCTTGTTTGGGTTTATGTGATATACATGTAGACAATTGTACTTATCAGAGGTTTTGGATGGTTTCAAATAAGTGTCTCCAAGATTGGACCACATGGACCATACATCTGGCTCTTCTTTTGATGTTGGTACATTTTGGCTTACATAAGCTGTTATTATCTCACTGTTATCTCTTTTTAAGGATTCGAACTTAATGTTTGTTGCCTTTTTTTCAATCAAGTACCTCGGCTTTCATAATTGCGCACTAGCATTTGATACATCGATTCATGCTCGTCTTGAACTACCCCTTGCTTTTGGCCAGTATGAAGTGCCTCTTTAACAGCGCTTTTCTCTCTTATCCTTTTCTCCCCTAAGGCTTTGGGTGTGTTTATGCATCTATGTGAATCCATGTGGGCACGACCTACTTCTGACCATGGCCAGTGCCGTGTCTTTGCTATGCCTGGTTGGCCATCCAAACGTTAGGTTTGTGGTGTACCAAAACATACATCAGTGTGAATGTTATCTGTCTATATATTCTGAACCTCTGGTTGTCATGCAGTTGAAAAGACATGCATAGACTTGCTGAATGA
This sequence comes from Syzygium malaccense, assembly GCA_031216405.1. Lineage (NCBI taxonomy): Eukaryota > Viridiplantae > Streptophyta > Magnoliopsida > Myrtales > Myrtaceae > Syzygium > Syzygium malaccense. The sequence goes on along the minus strand of CM062254.1, from coordinate 44,538,362 downwards.
CTATGCACATGTGGGTGTGCTTTCATGTATACATTTTGATAGCTGTTGGCACTGTATCACCAGTCGGCATGCACTCTGATGAAGCTTAGAAATAGAAATAGCCTCTCTTCTGGTGAGCATTATCAGTGAAGCACTTCAGAGGGTTCTCCCGGTTTGGTCTAGTTGATTATGTTCTTGGTGATGTGAATCCTTGTTGAGAGTTTGCGTTTTCCTTACTGTTGAAATTTTGTTAGCTTTGCATTAATTATACGAGGGTAATTGAAGTCCTTAATACCAGCTAGATCTTCAATAATCTCCTGGATCTGTTGCAGTCGTTCTGTATTTTAACCGTTTTTCGATCAAGAATGTATTTTAACCGTTTTTCAATCAAGAAGCATTGATCTCGCAATATGTTGAGGCCATTATTTAAAGCATCAGTTTTTAGGATTGCTAAAGCAGTAAAGGAGTAAACATGCTAGGCCTAGGCAGGTCTTTGGAACCGCTTCATGCTCAAAATATATCTTGCACATGCAAGTTTGCTGTAGAAGATTTAATTATTGTCATAGCTATCAAAGACTTCGCCTTCTTGCACATGCCAATTTGCCATAGAAGAATAATATTGTCAATTCCATTAACAAAGATTTCACCTTCTTCATTTTTTGCCAATGGGCCAAATGCAGGTTTTGTTTTTGTAGTTTTGTTGGACAATAAAAATGTCTAGAGTCCAGAAATATTCGAAATCTTATAATGAGGTATTGACTCGAGTGGAGAGTTCCCAGACAACAGCATCACAGTGACGAATGTCTTCAGCGGGCTTGTGACTTCTGACGAAGGTCCTCAGAGGGCTTGTGACTTCTGGCGCTTTGAGGACTGACGGATCGGGTCCTTAACCTACAGAAGGCAAAAATGAATTGCCTTCATAAATTGGAAAAAACGATGCGTTGACCATGTTTACGCTTTAGAAGCAGCAAGACAACTGCGTCATTTGAATGTAAATGGGTCAAGAATTCGTACTGTGCTCGTTTTTCTTGGTTGCTTATCCTGAGCGGATCCATTGTACGCAACAGTCTCCATGTCGTCAGCATTTGTTGTAGGTCCATTTGTTCTGCTGTTTTGATTTCCCGGAATAAAGCTCTCCCGAGAGGCCACCGACTGGCACTGAGAGAGAGAGAGAGAGAGAGAGAGAGAGAGAGAGAGAGAGAATCATATGCGTGAGCATTATCATCGTTTTTAACCTTACTGTTATGTGTAGAAACATGTAATAGTTAAACGTGAGAAAGAAACAGAAATGAGAAGATTGAGCGCCAGTCACCTTGGTCCTGCTTGTGGGAGTGTTCTCCTTCCCCTTCATCCCAGAAACAGTCTGCTCACTATGAATGGAACCATTCAAATTCAAGTCGGATCTGACCTTCATGCGCGTGAGATCTGATCCAATGGAGTGTAGGATGCCACAGGTGGACATGTCCGGGTGGCTGTTCCCTGATGAATCAAGACCTTGCTTTGTGAAGCGACAAAAAGGAAAGAGAGAATAAAGTATCATTGAAGGCCAAATTACTCTTCCACGAGGATATTGTATTACCCTTAGTCATGAGTTCTTGAGGGTGGAGGCTACTGGACTGCTCATGAGTATCCACATCCTGTCGAATTCGAAAGAGCTTGAGAAGTACTGAACAACATCATGCAAGCATGTGAAAGCTGGAAGTCGGGCACAGCAAACTAAAAAATGTAATCTTGCCATTGCGTCATTCTCCAAGGCTTTCTTGGCTTCATTCAGCTTCTTCTCAGTCATATCAGAATGGAAAACACGCTTGCCTATGTCATTGGAGGATCGTGGGTTGATGAGATCAAGAACTTCACCGAGAAACTAAGCACAAAAAATTAGCATAATGCAGAATACCTAGCCTGCGACTGCCTTTGGCTTCAACCATGCCCTCACGGACCATCCTATCAATGAGTTTCCGGATGGTAGCCTGGCTAGCTTCTCCATTGAGCTTATCCTGAAGCTTCGTAACCGTTACATACTTCATTGGGAGAGCGTGACACAAAGCCTGTAATTATGACATTCAAGTTGACACAGAACTCATCTGCTCAGTGATCTCTCAAATGCTTCTGCAACAAGAAGCCTAGAAAAAGAAAAATCATAGGGCATTTGACAATCAACAATGTGCAGACATAACTGAAGTGAAGTTATAGCATCAAATTTTCTCTTTTGAAAACCTAGTTAGGCATAAGTTTTGAAGGATGGGTATACATTTTGAAGGAATGGAAATAGTTCAGGTTCCACAAATTTTGTCATGATGCAACCCATGGAAGCTCATTTTCTGTTAATCATTTGAGTGAAAGGATTCATTATCTAGTTGCCTTGAGGAAAACGAGATAAAAATGTAGATACTTGGGTAAGGGTAACTAGTATGATCTCCACAATCATTTTACGTATTTACACACCGGAAGGATGTTTTAGAATATGAGCAATAATGTCATGATCTTGTTCTGTCTAGTGTAATTTCCCGAGCGCATGAAACCAAATCCATCTTTTGGTTGGAGATTCATCTATCAAGTCACGCTTTGAATGAACCATAAAAGGAACGAGGTCAAGCAGACTCGTATGGAAGTACAGAAGACGAACCGAATCAGAAAGATGAAATGGTATGCATGCCAAATAGAGAACAAAACAGCGCTCGCATTTTTCAACAGCTTTGCTCAAAGAAATACAGCGAAGGATAAGTACAAGAACCTTCATGTACATGTGCTCATCAACCGAGGGAGCTCTGTCACCTGCTAGAATTACCTGACCATCCCCTTCCAGCTTCACCTCAGGAAAATCAAAGTCAGATGTCTGAAGAGTTTGACGACAGAGAAAAGAATATTAGCCAAAAATGAAAGGAGCAAAAAGGATGAAATATTTAAAAGAAGTTGATGACCTACGATAGATATAGTTGACTATGGGAAAAAGAAGCGAAGGTAATTGAAGGGAAATTTAGTGAACTAAGACATTCATCTTTCAACCTTATGCTTGTTTACAATGTAGGTGTCCTTTGCAGTTTTTGATAGAACACCTTCCTTATCAAGTTTGTCCATAATCTCTGAAAACAATCACGATGGATGAATCCATAATTCAGAAAAATCTTATGGACCTCTCTCTTAAACTTTTGTGGGGATGAAAGCCTCCATTACCTTCGATTAGGACCTGCATTATCAATAATATACACATGTTATCCAGGCATAGATGTAACCTGAAAAATTAGGACTCTCGTTGATGAATCTCTTCTGCAGCTGTAGAAAAACATCAAGAATAGCAAAAGTCCTTACCAATGAGATGTCTGGGAAACTTGAAAGGATATCTGTTAGTCTGAGAGTGCCCAGGTGATAAGAATTAATCCAGTCCTTGACCCGGGCCAATTGCTGTTCATCTTCCACAGGATCCTGAGTGTCATCTGCACAGTTTTTATGCAACATTAATTAACTATCTGTAGTCTTTTAAATGTCCATAATTTCCTATAGCTGAAAAACGTTAGATCCCGCTATGCAGTCAAAACTTCCACCATTTTGTTTTCAATTGACTCTATAAATAATTGTCTGGTTTACTGAAAAAGAAAAAGCACTCTCATGCATCAGGGAAGCTAAGCGTTATTTGCTTTGTATAGATGGTACCTTCATCGACAAAGCCATTATCATCAACTTGCTGTTTCTCTGCAAAGTGCAACTGTTTGTCACTTTCAAAGAGACAGATGGTCGAAACATAGAAGGGTAGTCTATAAAGGGCTTTTCACAACATGAAGGGGAAGTTTGAAGTTTGTGCAAGTACCAATTGGCGCAAGAATGTACTGGCCATCGGCTGAATGGTTAACCTGAAAAAACATAAAATAAATATGAGCATTCTACAGCACTAAAATACTTCAAAAGCTTTCAATGCAGGGAAACAGAGGTTTCGGTAAAGTGTGGCCTCTTCACCTCACTGTCAGATTCAGAATAATCATCTCTTTGCATAGAATCACCTCCCAAGCTCACTTCATCATCTTGACTGTCATCATTTTCATCCCCACAAGGGTCAAGCACACTCTTTACCTGAAACATCATAGTTGCCAGACTGTCCATCAAGCATACAATGAGAATAATAATGAGCATTCAGCTTCTGGTAGTCTTGATCTCTTACCTTAAGAGCCAGTATGAGATGCTTGCTATTCACATGACCAACCTCCATTTTCAGAGGATTCTTTATCCATTGATTATGGGCTTCTTCTTCACTGCAGCATCTAAAGAATGGAGGCTCGTAATCTGCAGGCTGCAAAATGATATCATGCTATCATAATTTTCTTATTTCCAATATTTGTCTGACTAAGCACACCCTCGAAACACCAGAATGAAGTTTCAACTGCATCTATGCATACATTCACATGCAAAGACTTTAAACTGAAAAGTGCAAAAGCTGCTCATTAACACTGCAGTATTAGTGTGAGCGCACAGCCTCTAACAGACAGCTTATTTGTGTTCCTTCTTTTAATAGTATTGAACTCAAAGATAAGTTTTGAGCAAGATAGAAGCATTAAGCATTCTTTGGCTACTAGAAGAGGAACTCAAAACTCGGAAGCCGCAAAAGAGGCATACCGTTACATCATCATAGTAGAGGAGCTTCATCAATATGGTACGCTGAAATATAACATTTTCCATTCATGTCATTTGTAGTTCTAAGAAGAGACGAGCAAAAAAAGACAATGAATTCTTAGCCTCCAGAGTCATGGTTTACCTCTTCAGGCATCCTGTCCAAAGTTCTCATCAACTGAACAAGAGTACGGACCATCTTACAAGCAGAGCTCCTAAAAATTAAAGAGTTCCATCACAAATTAACCCTTCTATTTTGTTAAATGCCATGGAGTTTCACAAATGTTATATGACTTCTGAAACAAGTTACCTCATCTGATTAGGAGTAATCTCTGCCCCCGAATTACACTTGAAAGTACTTTCCTTTTTGTTCCCCGTGCGACTGATATTCATAGAGACCTCTTGGCTATCTGAACTGGAATAACGGAATGAAACTGCAAAAAAAACACCCCAGGGCCTCAAACAAAAACTCTGAATTTGTCCTTACAACTCGATGCACGGTATGACTAGTTTCCACATAAAATAGTGCACTCTGGTTCTGCACTTTAAAGTTTATCGGCCAAGGCATCAAAGTAGAGTAAATGAGATCGACCAAACTTAATATCTTGGAAACAAACAATGGATCGTTTGGAAGATTTACATGCATATTGCTCTATCATGGGCCCTTCAACTGATTCACAGACGCAAAAGAGAAGTGTCTTCAGATACTTCTTCTGCAGTGCATCGTATACACCTGGGGCATAATCATCAAATCACATGATAAGAGTTACAAAAGAAAACGAACGGAGGTCAAAACTTCTGGTCGGAACCTCTTAAACTAATCGAGGAAGGAATTATATCAGCATACCCTTTTCCATCCAATCAATCATCCTTCGGGACTCAGCATCCATTGGCATTAGCTTCTTAATCTTCATCTCTGTAAACCAAATTGACTATTTAAAAGACACGCCGGTAGGTACTCCTAACTAGGATAAAATCAGACCAAAACAAACTCACCTAAGGCAGGAACAGACTTATCGCTGAAATACTTCTCGGGAAACAGGCCTCTGATGTAGCTGATATTGAAGATAGCAATGCGGAGCAGGTTCCTCGTCTATTTCATGACCAAAGATGGCAACAGTCATTATATAGGATGAGCATATGCTAGATTTGAACTAACTTATCCTCCTCTGTAATATCTTTTTCTCCTCCCGAAGCAAAGATATATGAAGACATAACAATCACAAAAGCGGTCGTAGAAACGGAGAAAACCAATTCAGAGAAAATAACAATTTAAGCGTAAAATAATTGCTAAATAGTGAGAATATCGTCATCTGGATTCGGAGCTGACAGAGAAAAAAAAAAAACAGAGGCAGAGTGAACGATGCATTGACCATACAATCTTAAGGAAAGTGAGAAGACCGTCATTTTGGATTCTTTCCTGTAGTTTAACTAAAAACGATTCCGCCAGCTCGTCACCAAGAATAGCCTGATCGGCGGTTGATGATTTTCTAAGGCGCACTCGACTGCGATCTCTATGGCATTCAACTAAACAGCGGCGACATCAGACAGTTCATCTTCACAGCCACATGATCCGGAGTCAAAATGAAGATCTAAAGCTAGGAACTAGAGAAAGCAAAGAGGATCACTCAGCCGCGACCATCAGTTGTCGTGCACAGTTGAAACCGAAGCGGAGCTCGTCAAAAACCAGAGTATCTCTCCATCGCGACCATCAGAAATGCTGCACGAAAAAGCCTGATCGAAGTTCGAGTCGGAGATATAGCTAGTTACCAGCAGAAGCGAGTCCTGCTCGGTGATCTCCGCCTCTTTCAGTTTCTGCACGACAACCTGCACGAAACGATCGATCAGGAAAAATGCGAGGATCAAGCTCGCGGCGAGTGAAGAAACAAGCGAAAGCGCGAGCTAAATCCACTGATCAGATTCGGAGATTTGACTTCACCATAGCTCCTGAGCTTCGAGAGAGAAATGGAGGAATGGAGCGATGGAGAGAGAACGACGGGAGAGACGGTGGTTTTGAAAAGATTTTGAAGCAGGAAAGAGTGAGTGGCGGGAGAGGAAGACGTTTGGACAGGGGCTTATGTACCATAGGAGCGATGCTTAACCGCGGTCAGCTCAGGTTGACCGTGGTTAATCGAGCAAAAGTGAAAAACGGGGACTGCATGAGCCGTGCATGCTTCGCAGACGGTAAAACATTCAAATGGGGATGATCGAAATTCGTTGGGCTTGTTGTCTAATTACGAATTTACCACGTAACCGTTTTGGGGTCACTTTGTTATCGTCGCATTGGAGGAAGCTTCTCGATTGTTTCTCTCTCCTCGCGGGTTCTTTCTTCTTTCAATTGAAGTTGGAACGTCCCTCAATTCTGACATTATTTACTATAACCGCATTAAACAATCTGATAATTTCAACTCAAAGTTAGAGGGAGAGGTGAAAATCATTTCGGAAGTGGTTATTATGTTGCTTCTGTGCATCTTATTTCTCGTCGCTGAGCACATCCAATTGAGATTATTATGTTGCACTTTAAGAGCATCGAAACTTGAGTACATCTTCGAATTCATCAGTCGTGCGAGTTTAATGATAATGCATTCTTGTGTCTTTATGCAACTTCTATTCCATATTTAGTCAAGGCCCAGCTGTTGCAGCATATCGAATCTTTTCTTGAATCGACTCCTTGCTGATTCATCAGTCGGTCCTGCAGTTTGCTTTTGTGCCGTTGGGCAGCTTCTATTCCCGATTTAGGGAAGGCTAAGCGGTTGCCATGTTCAGATCTTTTCTCGCCTTACCCTCTCTCTGATTTTAGCACTTGGTAATATACTACTCGACGATGTAAATGTGCATACACATTGTCGCCGCACGCAATATATAGTTCTCTGTTTTAGCATCGAGCCAATTCCGACTCACCGAGCAAACCCTTCTAAGGTGGTGAGTTGGAGGCACAACAATGGACCACGCAGATCCAAGCAGCAAATTTGTTGCGGCACTTGGATTAGGACGCGGAAATTGAATAGGCACGTCATCAGCAGAAGGGCTCATTGAGGCTCTATATCCGGTTTTGCCCATGTCCTAATCCAAGTGCACTTAGTGTGTTGGACTGTCAGATGTTGCGGTGCAACTATGCTTTCGTACCTGTGGACTCCCTCTCTTCGAGTCTGGGCACGAATTGTAAGCGTGCTTGTTAAGGTGCTGATGTTATGCTGTCATGTCTGCGAGAGCCAAGTTCAGGATGAATATGATATCATTCATCTTACCTAAAACCTCGCGTTATAAAATCTGGGCACCGATTATGTTTAATTGGGCCGGGAAATCTCAGGAGTCACAACAACACAATCTATCAACCCGACCCGGCCCAGTCAATGTCAACGTGAAACCGGGAACGAGGGAAACCGAAATCCAATTGAGCATTTCCCGCCACTTTTGACCCCCCTCTCTCTCTAGTCTCTCCCTCTCTGTCTCTCTCCACATTTCGAGCTCGACAATGGCCGAAGAAGACGCGACCTCGACGATCCGGCCCGATCTCCCCACCGGCCGCGTCAAGAAGATCATGAAGCTCGACAGAGACATCAACAAGGTGAACTCGGAAGCGCTGCTCCTGGTCACCTGCTCCGCGCAGCTCTTCCTGGAGTTCCTCGCCGAGAGATCCGCGCAGGTCGCCGCCGAGAAGAAGCGGAAGACCGTGAAGCTGGACCAGATGAGGATCGCCGTCAAGCGGCACCGGCCGACCAGCGATTTCTTGCTCGACTCGCTCCCCGCACCGGCTCAGTCTGCTAACGACGAGCCGGCCGATAAGCTCCGGTCTCGGCCCGTAGCTGGGAAGCCGGTTCCGGCCGGCACGCGGAGGATTGATGATTTCTTTGGCAAGCCCGTGAGTGAAGTTTCTTGATCAGGCTAATTTGTTCTTAAAAGCACAGTGTCGATTTGATGATTCTGGATGTTGCCATGGCTGGATTGGGGGACATAGATTTTGTTGATTGTTCTTGCTCCTCCTACAGGAAAGTTAATTTTTCCTAGTTCGTGTGTATATTTATTGGATATTCTGGTCCGTTAATTATGTGAAGTGACCGTGGCCCTGAATCTTTGGGTCTTTTCAGGGATGACTTTTGGCCATGCCGACGGTTCCTTCATTTGTCGATAACCCCATTCACGTTTTTGAGGTGAGCTGACTGTTTTCCTTTTTGCTGAATCTGTTGATCTGGGATGTGGGACTTCAAAAGATGGAATGGCACTTATCATCGAGATCGATTCATTGTTAAGGTTAAAAGAGTTGCTTTTCCTGTCCTGCATGCGAAGACAAGTAGTGGAGAACTCGTACAAATCACAGACGTGCATGCCTGAGTCTGTTTCCAGATTGTTGCTGTGACTTTTGGAGTTTCATCAAGTCTAACCCCCCCAATCGTCTTGAATTGGTTCGAAACGGTTAAACATGGGCGCTTCTCATTTCTGAAGCTATATTCCATTGCATCTTTGTTGGGTGTTTGTAGCAATAGGCATTACAGGATCAGAGATGCCGCGTGCAATTCTTTTAGCCACTAATCCCTCAGTGATGTATATTGTTTATGCCTTTTGGTTTCTTAGGCCCTTTTGGAGGTGAAGGTGGACTGGAATCAAGTGCACCTTGAACCTTGTGTCTGTCGTTCTTGTAGAATTAATTGGGGTAATTTTTGTGCATGTTAAAATGGGAAAAAAGAGAGGGAGAAGGAGTGCATGCAATTAAATTCACAAATATCTCAAACAGACACTATGGACAAAAAAGAAAAATTGCTCAAACAAACACAAAAACTGAATTTATTTTTTTTGGTAAAGCAAAAAAAAAAAACTGAATTTATCTTTTGCACTTCCTACTAAAGTCATTCACACAAGGAAATTCGACCCGTTCTAAACTTGTTTTATCTCGACTCAACCTGAAAATCCACGACTGTGAAGATTCAAGGGGATAAAGGACCTGAACAAGTAGATACTACTGAAGCTGTTTCATCTCTAAAATGCGAAGAAAGGCGAGGCCGTGATAACATCTTTTGACCCTGTCTTTTTTTCCCTTCTTTTATGAAGGATATTCCTTGAGTCGATGGACTGATACTGTTTGGTTCTAATTGTTGGATAGTTGGTGAGAGCCTTCTGTTCACTGGGCTAAATTGGCCGAAACTCCCATTCAAGCTTCTGTTTGACATGCGCCTACTGCTGGTGCCTGGCCTGGATCCAATTGAATTCTCTTGCTCAACTATCGCCTGGGTCTGTAGACGCTGTACCTTTTTCTTTTCCAGCAAGAGAAACTGTACGTATATGGAGTCAGTAATAGTTTGTAGGCTACTGTTGAATAAAGAATCGTGACAAATATGTAGCATCTCATTAGTGGATCTAAGGAGCCTTTCTGAAAGTAATTAAAACTTTAACTATCCATGACTTGAAAACGTAATAACTAAGAATTTGTAGATAACTAGTGCATAATGGCAAGAGTAAATTGATATGAACCTTTTGCTTTTGCTTCTCAGCTTCCTTTTCCTGCCTTAATGCGTTATACTCTTCCAACATTGCCAGAAGGGGTACCTAGAGAATCAGAAGTTTTCATTTCCGTGAAGACTCTTTTTGCTGATTACTATCAACTTGATAGACTACTGAATGGTTTCATAACTGTGCTCTAACAATGCATATAGTTCTTATCCTTTTAGATTATGAAGCTTGCCACTGTCTGACTTACGTGAGAATCTCTTTTACCGATGGTTCTGGTCAAAAGCCAACTGCACCATAATGGCTTTTAAGCAATCCAATCTTGTGCAATTATATTGCAAAATTGCTTGAGCCAGTGAATCTGATTATCGTTTGAGAGAATGGAAAATTTCTATATTCAATAACATCACAGATGACCAGAAGAATATGTTACCTCATCATACAAGAAAATTTTCTTCCTTTCTTCTTCCCAACTTTGAGTTGTAGCAATCAGCATGTCCAGCAGAGCTGCATGAAATCAGTGGGTAAATAACCGAAGTAGACTATTTTTACACACAACCCTTTACAATGATCTTGAGAGGCTCATTATAAATATCTAGCTACTCTATTCTTGTGTGATCTTTTCTTTTATTACTTATATGTGTGTGTCGCTCCCGACTTATAGATTGTTATTTCAGTATTCATGAGCTGAAAGTATAGTGCAAGTATCACCACTCTGAATTATTTGTGTTTGCTCAATGCTTGTTTTAATTACACTATCTCAACCTAACACCATTGCTGATGCTAGTTATTTACCATGTCAAAGAAACTTAAGAGGAGTTTCTACGTGTTTAATCATTATTTTATCTTTAAGGGCTTACTTTTAGGTAGAACTATCAAACTATGTTATTACCTGGAATCTTATTAACTGAAACTCGGGCACGTTCAGCGCGCTTTAGGTTCTTGTAAGCTCCTCTACTTACTGAATATCGATTCTCATCCTGAAAGATGAAAGAACGGATCCAAAAAAATTAGGTAACAATAGTTTGGCTTAATACTTAAATTTAGCTCTCTGTCTGAAACCGACCCTATTGTATTCTTCCAACCAGCGCTCTTCATCCCTAGCTGAAATCCATTTCTCCACCTTCTCCATTATAATATTTCTACTTGAAGCTTCTTCTTCTGCTCTTGCTATCTGTTCGTCCATGCTCATGAGGAGATCGGCATGATCAATTTTTCCTTTTTGGCATTCAAAATCAGTTTGTCGTCTAGTTGTGTATTCAAACAGTATGAACAAATATGGTGTGATCATCATAAACTTGCTCTTACCAGTGTTTATAAGGTTTAGTATACTATCTATCTCAGATCTCGAAGGAATCTCCATATGTGATCTACTGCATATTCCTTCCAGCTCATTCTGCTTTTTGAGAAATAATTCTCTCATCTTGCTAGCTTTCAACTGATCCAGCCTCTTCACTTCAGCTTCAGCCTACAAATAGTATCATCTGTCAGTACATTTACAGATCGTGGGTTCTCGAGTGATTAACATTGCATTCCAACCTGTTGGATTATGTTTAGGGTGAGGCTTCCAGGACCTGACACTTCTGCTGGTGTGACTGATATCATATAAGTAACATGGGAAGAAAGTTGACGATCTTCATAAGGTGTGTCCATAAGATTCCACAAGTTTGTTAATGCTTTAGCAAGATGGTTAAGCTGCGAGAAAAAGTTAAATTTATCTCAATGGTTTTTTCACTTCAACTATATATTTCTGCCATATACGGGCAGTCAAGCAGAAAATTTCACTTGAAATAAATTCTAGCATGATAACACAAGCAATCGACACCTTCTCAAACCGCTTTTGCTTTTCTTCCTCCAGAGACTTTACAGTACTGTCAAGTTTTTCTAAGATGGTGTCACTTATGTTCTTTGATATCCCACACAATTCATTCAAGGTTGGATGAACCTTTGTGATGATCATAGAGGAATCCATTCCCAGAGTTGCAGAGAGTTTGTGGATAGTGTCTATATATTTGTCCACTCTCTGTAGCCTGTCATTCTGTGAGGAAAAATAGATTTTAGCTCCGATATTGCCTAGAGATCGATTAATCGTGCATTGTGTCTGGTACCTTCTCAGTATGAAGCCTCTGAAGTTCATTCTGATACTCTTCGAGTTTCTTCAGTGAGAGGTCACTCTCATTGATGATTACATTTGATGATGAGTCTTCAAACTCAGATTTACCTGCTATTTCTGCAGAAATTTTCTGGATCTGACCTTGCACAGATCTGAACTGTTTCAGACGCTCTTCTTTCCTCAACTGCATATCTCTTAAAGCTGGGGTAACTGAATCTAGCTGCTCCTTTAGTGTGCCCGCCATCTTTTCTGGCTGTTTAGAAAAGGGGGGAAAAAGAAACAGCATTGTAGCAAGTAAAGCACGTGAAAGTTACCTCTTCTCCAATTAGAAATCTTGCCTAGTATATGTCAGCACAATATGGTGGAGAATTCTTAACTGAGTAAATACTACCATCTTGCTGCGATTATTTTTAGGTTCAGCAAATTTCTTTTTGCGATTCATTTCTGAATGTATTGATAACGTTTGTCCTCATTTCTAATAACCAACATGGCTTTCAATGTCCACTCCTGAAATTTCATTGTTATAGAGAACAAAGAATTTGGCTGTAGATTTGACATTTCGTGAATGATTAGTAGCGGTTCATCTTAAGACAAAATCTGCAGCACTTTAGTGTTCTATTGCTATGGTTGAAGTTTTTTAGTTAAAAGTACCCGTCCAGGCAGAGAACGTTCCCCGAGGGATAAAAGGAGATGCGTGACTTCTGATTCAGCTTCTGCTAATTGCTGATGCAAGCGAGTCCTAGAAATATTTGCACTGTCGACTTTTCTTCTGTAAACCTCGAGGCATTCCTGCTCCAAGTCTAGCAGAATCTTCTCCCTTGTGAACTGATCTTCTCCGACTTCATCCCATATTATCTGCTTAATTGTCCACAGACTTGATTATAACAGAAGTGGTAAAGAATTTAAACTCATCATCTAGAATTTATGTAAATAATCTCAGACCTGAAGTTCTTGGAGTAGATATCCACATGATGTTTCGAGCAATGCGGAGCTCCGTGTTCCAATGGGTGTTTGAATTGAACCCATTTGACGTGATCCCTTGGGTATGGATAGAAACTCCCAACTTTCAGTTTACTTACCTTGGACAACTAGAAGGTAGTGAGTAATGAGAATGGTGGAACTCAAAAGAATGTGGAGGGAACTTTGTGTAGGTGATCCACATGTGAAGTACTCGAAAGACAGAATGATTGCTAGGATCTATTGGGTGTGAGTTTTGCTTGAAAGACAAGGTTGACAGAAGTTGGTGATGTTGAGGCTTTGGGTTCAAGAATCAACTGGTTCTGCTACGGTTCTCTTTTCTTCCGGGGTTCTTGGCTTTATTCTTGCCTCTCCTGTCATGTCTACTTTGCAAATGGTAGGACGCCCGTCCCTGTCTGATTTATATTTATAAGTTGGAACTTCTCATTCATGGGTTATAAGATAGAGCATCATATCATATTCTAAGACGGTCAGTTGGATATGAACAGGGAATTCAACTCCATCGCCAAGCAATCTTTAAACCTGGAAATTAGCTCAGCATCAAGCACGCGCTTTAATAGTTCTTGCAGATGTACTAATGTCTACGGTCATTTAGAATTAGGGCAGACTAATTTTTATCCCTTTGGTGTTACTGGTTTGCTAGATAAGCTATTAGCTATTAATGTTCCTGTTCGAATCTAACTTAAGAACACAATCACAAATCGAGCGATCGTCCTTTTCTAAATCGGGATTAGAATGCTTTGTTAAGAATTTAGCTGAGCAACATTCCTTTTTCCGAAGGTGAGCAGATAATTCCAGGACAGCGGGGAACTTGAAGCGTCCAAGTTAAGGTCCGCTCTAGAGATGGATGCTAGAATGAGGCCGAAATAAGCAACCGACGCTCGAAAGTCTAATCTCCCAGTAACCACGTCAATGTAATAGAAGGGTGAGCTGTATAAAGAGACTGGTCATCTGTATGCAGGATGCCCAAAGCGCAAACATCACTTTCTCATACTTGAGACGCGTCTCTCGTTTTCTATAATAAATTCCCAAAAAGGCACGTTGCATTTATCTAATTTTTTGTTAAGTTAATATGTCAATTCATCCTCGATTAATTTATAAGTGTAGCTGATCTGATTCCCAGTTTAATTGTCTTTCATTTTTTTTTTTTGGTATCGAGTTGTCTTTCATTATACTCCATGCAATCTGATATAATTAAAGGAAGAAATTTGAAACTCGGATAATTAAATATCGCAATATGGAGTTTATTAACACGGGATTATAACGCATTTGGAAAACTACCATTGCTTGTTAAAAATTATCAATCATGGATTGAAAAAATAAAAAAAAAGTATCAAAGAAGTACTAAACTTATTGCATTGGTACCGATTTAGTTCTAAACCTTTCAATTGGATCAATTTAATTCTAAATCTTTTCACATCGGTACCAATGTAGTCCACCCGACCAAATTAGGCCAGAAGTCGCTGACTTTGACGTCGGCCGGCCCAGATCTAGCAAAGGCTGCGATGGCCTCGTCCAGGGCCATCGTGGACTCGTCGGCCATGGGCAAGGCCGTCGCAGCCCTGCTAGCTATGGGCGAAGCCGCAAAGGCCCTTCCCACCAAAATGAAAGAAAAAAAGAGAATGAAAAAAGGAAAAAATAATAAAAGAGAAGAAAATATTTATGTCAGCACTGGTCGTGTCACGTAGGACGACATGTTAGCGATTTTCGGTCTTACGCCCTCGACTGCCAAAATGAAAGAGAAAAAAGAAAGAAAAAAGGGAAAGAATAATAAAAGAAAAGAAAATGTTCACGTTAATGCCGATTGTGCCACGTAGGACCATCAACATCTACATCAACGATTTTCGGTCTAAATTGGCCGGATGGACTGAATTTGTACTAATGCAATAGGTTTAAAACTTTTTTTGGTACTTTTCCCGAAAAAATTATGATTTCTCACTATGTGGGTTTGTAGATTCTTGAGTTGGCATGTAGTAGGGTTCATATGTGTCTGAGTTCCCGGGTTAGGAGCCACCAAACGCAACGGTCCCCTTGGGACATTCTTTACTACATTATGTCCATCTCCTTAGGTATGATTTGTTGTGAAGTCATGGCAATACCTGTATCATTGGGCATCTACTACATTATGTTCATTGCCTTAGGTACGATTCTGTTGTGAACTCATACCGGTACCTATATCGTTAGGCATCGATGTTAGGTGTCATCTTCGATAGTGTGTCGCACCTCATCAACCTATTGAATGCTACCAAGAGAGAGAGAGAGATGATGAGGAGAAAAGGAATATAGAACTTCATTATGGATAAAAGGAAGGGTCAATGAGATCCTCGTTCTCTTTTTTCCACCTAAACACTTCCATAATGCAAGATTGGATTCCCCGGGTTGATAGGGACTAATCAACATATGATTTGTGCTTTTCAACATTGACATTATGCAAACACAAAAAAGTATCTAAGTACCAACAACCCGTTATCTCCCCTTTTTCTTCCGTGCATATCATAGCCCAAACTTGGTTTTAAAGTCAATTAACAAGGTAATCTCCATTTCTGTTTTATTTTGCCCATCAGCTAACTTATCTTGTTTATTTAGTAGAATTATAATATCATTGGTTATCTAAAGGAAAAAGCAGTATTTTCGAAGGAGTCAGAAAAGAGGATTTATATGAGGATGATTTCGGTCACCAGACCTTGGCAACCGGCTAGAGGCATGGCTCAACGAGGTTGACTTGGCCGACCTTTGTGCTGGGTTGGTGGACCTCGCAGCCTCTAGTGAGGGCTAGAGCCTCGTCAAGGGCCGGCGAGGTCAAGGTCCGATAATCGGCTAGAGGAAGAAGGAAGGGAAGGAAAAAAAAAAGGAAAATGAAAATAAATAAATAAATAAAATATTTTGAAAAAATATTAAAATATTATTAAAAGTTGTTCACGTCAGCGCCGGTCATGGAACGTAGGCCAACCAATGTTCATGTCAGCGATATCCAGCCAAAAGTAGCCAAAATGACTGAATGGCTTTAGATCAAAAAGTTTATGACTAAATTGTCAATGTTAAAATATTTATGACTAAATTGTTATCAATACTATATGTTTATGACTATTCTGACACTTTTTCCCAATATAAACACTATATTGGTGTTAGTTGCCAACACATTAAACTTACCAAATAAAAGACAGTGATTTTGTATAAGAGTTAGTAGCATGTTATATTCGTAAATTACTGAAAGAGCTCGTAATTACAAAATAATTTAATAAATGTTCGTAACTAACGCAAATGAAGTTATTAATTTCATATAAAAGTTAGTAACTTAATTAAACTCCACAAATAAATGTGAGTGAATTATTGGAATAGTTGGCTGTTTTGAAAAATAGTTCATAACTTTTCACGAGATTTGGTAACTTAACAATTCGTAAGCTCGCAAATAGATGCGGTTAAATTATTCGAACATGCGGTACTTTTAAAACGATCAAATAAACGTTGGTAAGTGGACTCAAACAAGTGATATTTTCAATTGGTAAGTTATGCACATCAATTATTGAAACTGCTAGTAGTTATGAAGCAATCAAATAATTGTTGCTAGCTGACCAAATGAAAATTGATAATTTCACAAGGGAGTTGGTAATTTAAACTCAACGAACAAATGTTGGCACATTATTAGAATAGTCAGTAATTCTCAAAAGTACTAGCAATTTCGTATAAAAGTTTCGGGACCCATTGACGGGCTTTGCAAATAAATATCATTGGGATAGTTGATACCTTTGAAACAATCAAATAAAAATCGGTGTTCGAACATGTTAGTAAGCTACCTACACTATTAGGAAAGTATCGATAATTGTTGGATTATAATTACCGACTACTTCAATAATTTATCGAAATAATTTATACTTACTAACTTTTGTAGAAAATTGCCAACTATTATTGGAGTCCACTTAACAACATTTTATTTGATTGTTTTGGAATTATCAATTCTTTTAGTAATTTACCAACATTTGTTTGTTAAAGTTACCGACTCTAAAAAAAATTACGAACTTTAATTTCAGCGACATACCAACATTTCATGGGTTAAGTTACCAACAAAGATTTTAGCTCTACTAACTCTTATCGGAGTGATTCACCAATTTGCATTTGAACATTTTAAAATTACAAATGGACATAATAATTTACTAATATTTACTCGCGGAGGTTACCAACGTGTTAAATTTAATAATTCTTATAGGAAGTTTACTAGCTCTTATTCGAGTCCTTTTACTAATGTTATTTAATTGTTTGAGATTACCATATGTTCCAATTCCTTAGCAATTTTTACATATTAAAGTTACAGAAACATCTAATTACCAATTTATATTTGAGTCACTACCGGTAATTATATGATTGTCCAAGTTATAGCTCAATCCCCTGGTGAGGGCTAGCGTGGCCGTGATGCCGAAGGGAACGGCGGAGACATCTCGACGGTAGCTTTGCCTTCGGGCACGGTGTAGCGTCTGGAGTCTATGTACTTGACAGTTCCTATCACGAGCCATTGCTGGAGGAGGGATTCTGACTGTTCTTGATCTGGTTCTTCTTGGAACAGATGGGTCGAGTTGCGGAGGAATGCGGGACCGACTTCGAATCCGTTGTTCGCCGGCATGTTTTGTATGCAATATTAGTTGATTAGCTTCTTTTTTCTCCTAATGCAACATAGGGTGGCATTAATCACGATCGTTCTCCGAAAAAGAGATCTACATCCTTCTTGTTCTTTCTGATTCAAAACATGATTCAGCAGCAGTTGGTTAGACTCTCCATCATTATAGTAGGACTTTAGCATTAAAATCATTGACTCATCAGTCATATATCTCTGCTGTTCTCTTAAGCTTTTGCAAACCATAAGGTCGGGATCATTTGATGTTCACTCTATAATCTAACAGCAAGGCAAAACTAAATAAACTCCTCAGTCCTTACCACCAAATGATATCGGCATGATATCGGCACACCGATTTTCTTAATGAAGAAGTTGTCCACGACTCGACTGCTCCACAAACCATGCTCGAATTAGTGCTCTCCACGAGAACACTCTTTATCTCGATACCGGCCTCTCCAGCACCGAACCAGATTCCCAAATAGAAGGTATGGCTCTCCCACATTTGCATTCTGCAGCGCCTTCGAACTCAAACACCTTCGACCTATTAGACACCGATGCGGACACATTGACTGCCGTGAAATTGTTCAAACACACTTTATTCCAGGGAGCAAGAGTGAAGGTAACAGCATAGTCCATGGTGTCTCCATCGCCTCTGAAGGTCTGATTGATCTTGCTGCCTTGGCCAAGCAAAATTCCATGGCCATTATCGGGCAAAGAGATGTCGAGGCCAGATGTCACGTAAAAAACGATGTTGTCAAAGGACCAGCTGGGTATGTTATTGGACTCCGTCAAGAGGACTGGAGTGGTGGCCTTGGAGGCAGTGATGCTGGCCGGGGGAGATTCGACGTCTGAGTCATGAAGTAGATCTTTGTAGTATGATACATTAGAAGAGTGTAGTTACTCCAGTTTCAGATGTTGAACATGCTTTACCTGATGCAGTTGAGCTTGAGATGGCCACGAGGAAGTTCATTGATAGCAACATATGAAGAGCCATTCTTGAGTGGTATTGTTGTTGGGAAAGGAGAGGGGGTGTTGACTTTTTCTGGATGAATTTAAAGAATGGTTGCTTTGTAAACCGTTTGAGCTTTGACTTCAGAGAGCGAAAAAGGTCCCTGTTCCTAGCAGTGCATGATAAGATAAGTGAGCTTGTCTTCTGTTGACAGAGACTTTGCTGGTCAAACATTAGAAGCATTACGTTCAAGCTGATCTTGTATTGGTATTACGAAGTGGGTATCATAAGTACATCTACTCCCAATTAATCATTGTCCCTGCGAAGTACCATTTTCAGTCTCTTTCCTCCTAAGACAGTCACAACCAGCTCACGTAACATGAAAGTAATTTAGCCAGAAAGCATTGTCGTACAAATCGTTTTGGCGAAATTGTGCATAGCGATCTTTACAGGAGAGAATGAGGACATAAAATGAAAATGATGGTTGACATCACAACAGCAAAAATATAAACCAGAGAAGATCATATTTACAGGTTGAATTAAATGGAATTGAACATGACAATTCCGCAATGATCAGGCGACCACCGCACAGAACATTTTGTGGTAATGCAAATCAGCACGATAGAGAATTTATCTTCATTCCTCTGATGCGAGATATACATTTTCCGTCAAGTGAAACAGAAGCAGAACTGTTGCCAAAAAAACAAAAAGCAGCAAAACCAGATGCTTCAGCTTTCTTCCACGAGTAATTCAAAATTATAAAAGAGATGTTTCCATAGTAAAATCACACAATAAGAAGTCTTTCTTGAGTGAAAATACTGAGCTCGCGGAATTCAACTCGTCCTGAACTACAGTCTGTCCTTGAGATTGGCTAGCAAAGAAGGTTATATGAAGGCATGTCTTCGATTCGCAGGACTTCGTCCATGAGAAGTTCTCTCTCTAGCTGGGCTCGAGTAGACTTCAAAACATCCTGTTTGTTTTGTAAAACCAATTACATTCCCTTCTAAAAAGATGGACCAGTTTCCAAGAAAGAGATTGAAATCAGCTTCCATTATGTCTCATGATAATGCTCATTTTCGTCAGTATCGCTCAATGAAACTATTTTTCAATTCCAAGAAAGAAGAAAATAGTTGCTCACATTGAACTCCATGTATGTCGCGTTTCTTTCCAGCCATTGTTTGTCCATAATCATAAAAGCCACACAATATAGCAAATCAAACGCCCACTGATTCTCTGTAAACAAATTAAAAAGGAACCAAATGTCAGTTCGGCTCAAGTACCAACTGCCAGTCTGCTAGAGATAAAAAGACCCCCATAACCTCAAGTGAAAGACACTCCCTAAGACAACCATATAAAGCCAGATGACCAAGGACATTATGTATATGTCTAAGCTGTGCATTGTTGACTAAGCAAAGGTACCCACATTAAACTCCTCAGTAGAAGATCCTAACTCCACAACCACATAGTTTCAGCAATGCAATCGAATTTGTTGACCATTCCAACCATAGGATCATAACCCCGCATATTTTGGAAAAAAGATGAATTATTGTTCTGTTACCTGACAACATCTGCAGAAACACTCCTCTAACAAATGTCCTGGGTTTTGCTGCAAATAAATGAACGGTCCAGGTCTTATCAGTGAACCCAGATACCAAAACGTTTACATGTAAGACAATCTTGTAAAGGTCAGCTTGGAATTTGGTCCCAAAAATCTTTCAACAGTGCATTACTCACTTCAAGGAGCTGATGGTTAATCACACTTCAAAAACTTGCGTAACATTGATTGAAGAAATCTACAGAATCACTGGTTTTACCCTTACATGCATCGAGGTCAAGCATTTGCATGATCATGAATGTAATATTCACACCAGCAACAGCAAATGGGTACTCCCATGCTGCTCGCTTTCCTCCTTGCTTTTCCAGCAGATGCTGGAAAGATATCTGCAACATACAAAATGTAGGTTAGTAAAGCTTCATTTAATGTAATATAGAATCAGCAGGTAAAGTGTAACGTCCAAGCGACGGAAAGTTCAGTCCTCAAGAAAACTAATTCATCATAACCCGGGTATAATTATTTCAGACTAGTCTCCGTCACTGAGGAAAAAAAAAATGCAGCCATTACAGGTAGATAAGATATCCAAGTGCAGATTGAATATGTCTTCGGAAAGAAGACAGGCAGGAAATCTCACTGAAAATGTCTTCGCAAAGAAGAGCAGGTTCTCTAAAGAAATGAATCCAGCCCCCCTGTTATTCAGAATAATGGCATTGATTAGAAGGAAACAAGATAAAGAGAATGTTGAAGAACATCAAATCACAAGATATGGAACAGCATGGACTGGAAACCTGAAGTCAGTGGATGGATCCTTCCCTTGCCACCCCATTTTTTTCCATTGATCAGATATTAAGCCTTGTAGTTCCTCATCAGGATATGTAGCAGACCAAAGAGCTTTCAAAGCCTCCTATTTCTTGTGAAAGTAACTAAATGAATAACTTAAAAAGAAAAGGAATCAAATGTGGTCTTTTGAATCATATTTCATGTCTTTGTGTTCATCTGAGGAGAGCTATTTTCTTGGATGAACTAGGCATATATCAAACTAGTACGTTTTCATTAAACAGCAACTTTAGATTGCATATTTGTCAACATTATGTACCTGGTGATCTGGCCTAGAAGCATCAAAGAATACTTTCATACGACACTTCAACCTTTTAAGCCTTTCCTCCTACAAGTCAACAAGAGATAATAAGTCTAAATGTTCTACATCAAATTCCTTTAAAATAGCATGTAATACATACACGAGTTTGAATGAGGGAGGACTCCCAAGGACAAGAACAATTATGAAGATCCACAGCAATTTTAAGGAAATATTAAGGGCCAATGCAATAAGCACAGAAGCAGATTCCTTATTTTTCATGAAGGTGAGGAAGGAGGTCTACTTATCTAATACATCGAGAAAAATGACTACTTTCTTTTTTCTTTTTATGTTGGGTGACAAGCAGCGTTATTTTCAAAACTTCCGGACAATAGGTTAAAAAAATAAAGAAAGGATGATATTCTCCCCAAAAATTAGATTTTGAGAATAAAGCTGGTCAAACATAGATCAAAGAATGAGAATTTCTCTTGCGAAAGCTGTTGCAGAAAATAGACCCCAGGGATAGATTAAATGTAAAAACTACTCTCAATAATGAAAGCCTCCTTTTTAACAGCATTTAGGACCAGTGATCCATAGAGTCACCTCAATATAGTAGTTTTGAGACAATTGACATAGAAATAGAGGAAATTACAACTACCGTAACCTGCCAGAGAGGGGGGAAATTGCAAAGACGTGTAAAGCTGTATTGGAGTTAACAGAAGAAAACCGCCTTCAGGCTGGTCACTCTTTAGCAGTAGCTACTTGCCTGTATGGGTGTCAAGTGAAAACAAATGCGTTCATATGTCCCCTTTCGCTTAAAGCAAACACATGTGAGGCCTTTCCCAATCCAAGTAGGTGCTCCACAAGTTGCATTGTCTACAAAAAAGCTAATCAATCTAAGCATTCTAATCTCTATATAGGCTGCTCAATATGCAATGAAAGCATTGTGAAACTACTAATTGCACTCATTATGACAAGAAAAATAACTAGTAAGCAGACACTCTCAACAACTTAAAGAAATTCTATCACTGAAGTTACCACCAGAAATTGGAGGCAGCCCACAGACCTTGAAAGATATTTTGATTGTTCCTGCTGACTTTGCTCATGTATGATGCATTAAAAGATCGGCTATGAATCTAAGAGAAAAAGGAAATTAAGGGGAATCTGCTGCTCACAGCAGAAAATCAATTGCATGGGAGCTAATATAAAGCTCCTTAATCTATGTATGCTCAATGTTGAGAGTTTTAAAGTTATTCTTTCAATTTCCTTAGACATTGGTTTCATCGGTGATGTTGTAGCTTTGCCACAATTTCGATGCCATTGGATTGTCAGTTTGCCCCTATTTGTACTATCTTGATTGAGACACATATAAATGCATCAAAAAGGGAGGATTGCACAATCTGAATTAGGAATGTGGGCAGCAATATAGCTGCATTGGACTCATGATGTTTCCATTTTGATCATTGAGATCAGATTGCACAGGCTATTGACTTCAGTAGCCCATCATTCTTTTAAGTAACAAGTCTCCAATGAGGATTCTCAAGACACCCCCCAGTGGTGGATGCTATTGCGAGGGAGTATTAACAATACTACAGAAAATTTCATGAGACCATAGTGTACAACTACTAAAATTACATCTAGCACCAAGCAGCCTTTGGGCAAGGCCATCGGCCCCCGCCAGGGCCCCCGTTGGATTCATCACTGCCTTCTCGCATCTATCGTCTCTCCAATGTGAACCTACTTGAACAGACTAAGACTGCATAGGAAACCAACTGATATTGAATCCGCCAAGAAATAACTAAGATATTAAATTAGAGTTCCTAGGACCCACAATAGGAATTCCTTGATAGAGATAACTCTAACCCATAAATATCGACAAAAAGAATATGAAATAAAAATTCTCTTGTGGTGCCCATATTTGACGAGCAGTGCTAGAACCAACCCAAATGGAGGACCCGGCTTGCATGAGATGGGACCCTAAGAGAAGCAATTTGTTTCCCAGCAGGCTTGTTCGTCCACAGTCGCGAGTATGATCAAGCATTGAATTTTTAATTAATGACCCAAGTCCTTTTCTTTCCCACAGAGCAAGTCAGCGACCAAATTTCCACCAAATCCGGCACCTCTCCTTCTCTCTGTTTGTGCTTTTGTGGGATCAATCAACCACTAATCACTAATTAGCAGATGTCTGATTATGACCACAAGGAACCGGGTACGTTCACCTAACACGCGAGATTAGGGGGGCTGATTATACTTACCATCCTCTATGAGACGTGTTTCTTTCCACCTTTCACGCACGGTTAGAAGTAAAAACTAAAACTTTGTTCGGATATGGAAGAAACAGGTGCAGAGCAAAAACAATCCTCTTGACATACCCAGATGCTTAGATTCAGAAACAGGAAATGAAGGAGGGGGTCGGTTGATTAACTAAAACGAGACTCGAACTGAAACCAATTGATCACCGAAGCGGACACCTCCTGCATTGGCGGTGATAAAAACGATGACTTGGCCCAACGCCAGCGCCTCGTACTCACAAAAACAAACGTCGCCGATTTTCATAGCCATTCTTTCCAGAAAACAGAGCAGCGAACATCGGAATTTGAAAAGGCAAAGAAAAAACGAAAAACTCAGCGCGCAAAGAAGCGAGAGCCCGCATCGCCAGAATCAAAAAACCGCCGAAAACTGTCGAGGCATCAAAAGGAAGCATCGCATTCGCATTGTGTGCATAGAGAGAGAGAGAGAGAGAGAGAGAGAGAGAGAGAGAGAGAGAAACCTGAAGGAGCGAGGCCTTGAGAACATCTGGAGATTGAGGAGGAGGAGGAGGAGGAGGAGGAGGAAGGAGCTGAGACCGAAAGGGTGCGAACAGCGGAGTAATTCTGCTGGGTCTTGACGAGGCTCATCGATCCAGAACCAGCAAACGCCTCCAAGCTTCTTGAGATACGAGGTCTGCTCACGACCAGATAGCTGCCCGGACTTCGTTCCTCTTCCTTCTTGGCGCAGTCGAGACCAGATGATCTACCGTGTAGACGACGAATATGCTCCTCGGACAGAGAGAGAGAGAGAGAGAGAGAGAGGGAGACGTTTCTTGGTCCCGTTTCGAGCGAGATTAGCGTGACTGAGAGTGACGGACGCGGACAGGGACGGTGACACGTTACGACTACAAGCACTCGCCCTTCTTGGGTTTCGTCCTAACTTAATGTTACGTGTCTTGGACGTGCATGGCGACGGCAATTTGTGCGGGGGCGAAGGGACGGGATCGTCGTGGGATCTCCGCCGTCCAACGAAATGATGCGACGCGATGGACACGAACTTATCAGGAATCACAGTTGCAAGCCAATTCGAACTGAGCACCCATTCCTCTCAGTAAGCATTTCAATATCTCACTTCACGTTCGGACGGCAGTCGGATCCCGAACCTCGTCCGCCCCAAACGGAACTGTCGCCGTCTGTTTCGATTCGCTTTTTTGACCGTTCCATTCGTTGCTCGAACTGGGCAACTGAGCAAAATTCGTCGAATTGCAAATTGGGACTGAAAGCAAAGCCCTTTCCGTGGGCCTAGGCCGGCGGCCGCTATGAACGGAAGGTGGTCGACACGCGGCCGAGCAAGAGCGTGGCGGAGGTGCGGGATCGGTTCCTCGGATTTTCGCTATAAAAAAATCTCCCGGCGAAAAAACAAGTCAGGAGCTTTGTAGCAGAATCCCATCACCGTCCTGTCGTTCATCGTTTTGCTTATCCATCGGACCACTTCGAGCACTAGATTCGATTTGACCGCCACGTGGCTTTTTCATTGCGGGGACTGGCGGAAAGGGTGACCGATCTGGTGATGAATCGTATTTTACGCTTCAAAAAGGCTGGGCAAACGAGCCAGCAAGAATCATGGGTGTCGCCCCACGCTGCATCCAAACACAAAAGGACTGAGCGGTGAGCAGTGTGCTTTGACCGTCCCTCAGGGCTATTCTATTCTTGCAGGGTAGGGGCTTAATAAAAAGTACGACAAAATGTTAAAAAAAACTCGAGTACGATCAAAAAGTACGTTCGCTCCTAATGGTCATCCTCCACTTTGACTCGAGTGAGAATTTCGGGCTTACATCCCATATATTTTGGACATTGATAGTATATTGATGTAGTATATCGTACAAGGGTCTTTTAGAATTTGGGCTTGTGTTTAATGTGCCCGTGAGGTTTGAGTTAGCTTCATGGGTCTCATGTTCCAATTATTTGACTGATTTAGGAGGGAGTTTCCTAATCATAAAAGAAGGCAGGGCACATGGCATAATTCTCTTTGTTCCCTTGAACATTTGCTCCGAGTGTGAAGGTTGGATGTGCTGCCCAAGGATCGCATGCTGACAATGAGTCGTGGCAGTAAGAAATCAAACGCAAATTTTTTGGCAGTCAAGCCTCAATCTCCGATCGCCGCGGTCAATAGGGTCTTGGGTTGCTAAGTACAGAGCCCTAGCAAATTTGCGGTACCAAGACGGAGAAACATTGGTTTCAAAAACATAACCCACACAACTCATGGCCGATGCTGGAGATTAAAGATTTACTCGAGTTCGATCTGGGAAATCTTGGGTGCAATACCAGAGTCCTTCAGGTGATCACACGGGCAACAACTTCGTGTATTTGTAATGAACAAAAGAATGGACAATCGTTTCTTCTGCAGAATGATACAAAATCCCAATAACAGTCAACTTGCACATCCTCTGCAGCTAAAGATGCATAGAGAGCTAAAAAGACAGAGGCCAATCCCGACAGACACTGTACACGGATATAGCCTCCACAATATTTGCTAGACATCAACAAGCAGAAGTTGCTACAAAAATCTCGGTGGAAGACTACAAGATTGGGAAGTAAGGAAAGAAAATGAGATCCAATTAACAGATCACGATCAGTTAAAAATGCCGCTGGTTGTGTTTGGCAAGGTCTCTGCATCTTGTCGATTCTTGTAAGGGCGCTGCTATAATGATAGAGAACGTAGATGTACAGTGTCTTAACAGCAAGCTCCTCCCTGTCATCTCCTTCGCCCCCACCAATCCGGAATTTTTAACCTTCGGTTTCTATGAACAGCAAGTTTGACCCCGGGAAGCTTGTGCTTTACCTGTCTCCATAGCATGTCCACAGCATCTTCCTTCTTTGGGGGGTACTGGAATTCATAGTGATGGGAAATTGTTCTAATCTGCTTCCACATTTCTATCCATCTCTCTTTTGGGAACAGCCGCAGTTGATCAACCATGTAACCTGGTGTAAGTGCCTCCTTGACTGAGAAGAAAATTGAGAACCGGGAATAGTCAATTTCATCCTCATATGGGAGCTCAATCTGATCACTAACGATGACAGGAACACAGTGGCTGACAATGGCATCGAAAAGCCGGCATGATGATGGAGTATCTCCAGCTGGATGCAGACAGAACTTCGATGAACGCATTCCTTGAGTGGACTGGAGAAAAACGAGAGAAAAGTTAAAGAATAAGCATTGTCCACTGTTGGCATCATTGCTGCTAGCAGATGTCAGTGCAACTCAACCGTACAAATAAAGAGCTTTCCGCTGGACTGAGTACTTGTAATTCATGTAGTCAAAGCATCAACTACGACCGGGCAATTCAAAGCTACAGCCAAACGTAAACTAGCACATTGTTATAATTCATATACTTCCGCCTTTGGATTATAGATGACGCTCAAAACAGATTCAGACAACAAGAATCACCTTAAATTTCTATGCTTTAAAAAACATTACATAATAATACAATCAGGCATTATATTCTCAAGGAGATATCTGTGACCAACTAAATAGGTAAGTTTATCTCATACTAGGCTCTTATGTTTGATGTATAATAAGGTATACTTCTGACAGGACTTTTCAGATTTTTATACTTCTAGACAAATTTAAAGACAACTTGCCAGGTAAAGTGCTACTTTGCATTTATTTTCTTTATTCCCAGTTGCCAAGCAGCACCACTGGATGACCAAAACAAGTAGCACACTTGCATTTACCTATAAGTTCTCCGAAGGTCTTCCATTTCAAAGGATTGTCAAATAGGACTTTTAGTCCCGATAATCTCAACTTCAGAATATAACACTGAGCAACCATAGCAAAAGTACCAGGAGTTTCTAGCAAAAGAAAGGCTAAAGGAATTCATCTGTAGCCTTTTAAAAGCACTTCTATCACCATAAATTTTTAAGGGATTGGTGGACACGATTTATTTATATAAAAAACTTCACTTCTACAACAATCAAATCACTGGACAGGTATTGAGCTTGCACGGGCAAAAAAGGAATCAACTAAACATAGAAAAGCAAGAGCATACTCTTGGAACTTTATAAAAGAAATAAAGGTAAAAAGTAGCACACTCAATGCAATGCAAACCAGATTGTTACTAGTCTCTTTCCCTGAAACTTATTTAGCAAATGCATATAATCTTTGACCTCAGAAACGTGATTCTTAAAAACGGCTCTGAAGAACCACGAAAATAAAGAGATCCATATGACCGTCATCATAACCAGTTAAAATTTTTGCCGTAACTCTATATGAACGTCCCGATCACTCCATATGCTATATGACATCTTACTATGAATATACACAGAGTGATTGAGAAAAGGGCAACT
Source organism: Syzygium malaccense (assembly GCA_031216405.1). NCBI lineage: Eukaryota > Viridiplantae > Streptophyta > Magnoliopsida > Myrtales > Myrtaceae > Syzygium > Syzygium malaccense. The sequence continues at coordinate 44,510,470 of CM062254.1, read as the reverse complement.
CTACCTACCATTTTGATGCTTTCAACGGTTGCAATACTGCGCTCATAGTGAACGTCGTCATAACCAGCTAATATTTTTGCCAATTTAGCACGAACAATCCCCTCCTGAAAGGTAATAGGCATAGTGATGGCAAAACACGGAGTCAAATAAACAGGTACTCATGCTATTCGAAGATAAATCACACTGCAGGGCCAGACAGGCTTACATCTTTCCTGACTGTCCTCCCACGGAAGAATAGAAGCAGGGGGCGCAACCCATACGGGTCAACAGTGTCATCATCTAAAAAAGAATCCACAACATGTACATATGGAGCCACCACGTCTTTGTTCAAATTTGACATGGTTTTAGAGAAGCGACCAAAATCTGCAACAATAAGAATAGATGCATTCACCTGTTCCCGAAGAAATCTGAAAGCATTTGGGTGTGTCATAGGAATTACATGGTCTCTGCCTCCAGATCTCTGCCAATATTTGGATTGCCGCAAGAACTCCAGAAGGTCAATCTGAAATCAGAAGAACCAATATTCAACTGTAACAAGGATACAGTTGTTCACAAAGAAAAAGCCCATCAGAAATTTCCTTTTAAAGGGATTATTAAGTCCCATTTATAGAGGACTTATAGTGTGACAAAAATTAATAAACCAGAAAGAGGACGATCCCAAACATGACGGTTAAGTACTTTGACAGAGGCTTCAGAAAGTGACTGATTTATCTCACTATGGTAGTAAAGGCTCAATGAAGATGTCTTGAAACCAATCATAATACAAGTAAATAAAACCAAAAGACTGGAATTCACACTCCATGCCAAAGTGAGTGTCAAATAAATAGGTTTGACTTACACCCAAATCACTACAGCCTCTAAATAAAACCACCAGTAAACACTCCATTCTAATACCAAAAAGTAACTTGGCAACATATTGAGTTGTTTAAATATAAGAAGTGAATACTTGAAAAAGGAGAACTCATGTGGACCTCAACATCTTGTGAGAATCCAAAAGATTTCCTCGTTGGAACCTGAAGGGTCCCCATATTTACAGTTCATCCTGAATCTGACTATCCTATGGGTGGATGACCAGAAGTCACACGCAAGGAGATATTGTAATGGGGGCAAAGAAACAGAAATTCCCCAGTTCATTGGATCAGCGCCTGCCATACATGTACACCTCAAAAGCTTTCTCCAAGCATCCAACTTTTCACAGGCTAATGTCTCATCTTGAAATGCTTTCGGCAGAAATTATCTCACAGTAAGCATTTCAAAATAAGGGTCAGTTCTTTCTTTCGTGGAAAGTGAAAGCAATTGGATATCCCGACTTCACGAATATTAGTTTTTGGTGTTGACAAGTGCTAAAAATAGAAACAAATAACCTTACCCCAAAAAAAAAATAGAAACAAATATATAAACAGGCAAAGAGCAAGAGGATGCGGAGATATACATCACAAGCACCATAGTCGATGCCAACACAGCGCCATAAAATATCCAAATAAGCACTTGACAAGTTCAAAGAAAGCAACATCAACACAATATGCCTAAAAAATACTGATATTCCACAGGACTGATGACTGCGAGCCATAGCAGACCGACATTCTCTCTCCCTCTCCAAAACATATCGTCGGTTCTTAAATTAATTCTTGGGAAAAGAAGATTAACGAACCAAAACATGAGCCCTTTTGCCAGATGGCAAACAGAGCTTTTCGTCTGCGGAAGCAGCACAACCAGCCGAATGCAAACGTTCAAATTCCTGAATGTCAAATTTCAACACGCTCTACTAGATATGGTATGCACAGCGAACGACGAGGAAGCGGGGAAAGGTAGATTTGAGTCTCCGGGAAAGATAAGACCTACTCAATTACCTGCAGCTTGCGATCAATCTCGGTCGCCGGATCCGTCATGTTATGGCCGTGAGTGTTGAAGCTCAACGAAGAGAAGAACGGCACGAAGAAAGCGTCAGCCGATTCAGGATCCAAGACTCTAACCGCCTCCCTCCCGCCGCCGCCGCCGCCGCCGCCGTCGCCGTCGCCGTCGTAGAGGAGCGAGGCCATCATCCAGTACTCCACGCTGTGCTGCTTCTTCAACCCGGAGTTGCGGGGCCACGGGGGGAAGTTCCCCGCCGTCACCGGCGCTTCGTCCGCGCCGCGGCGGTTTATCATGCCCACGTGGAACCGCCGGGGGAGATCGTACATGTAGACCCGGAGGGGGGGCGAGGAGCCGGCATCGTTCGCGCGGGCGGCGGCGCCGGGCGAGGATTGCAGCGGGGGGAAGAAGTAGGATCGGATGTCGACGGAGCCGATGATGATGGAGTACGTGATGAGGAGGAGGAGGAAGCCCAGGCCGAGGGAGAGGGCGATGGATTTGCCGTACATCTTCTCGAGATCCGCTCGTCCGCCAGCTCGTCGGCGACGCTCGCTCTCTCGGTGGCCCTGCGCGCTCCGCAAATTTTGGTGACTGGGTTGCAAAGAGAGAGAGAGAGAGACAGAGAGTATGTTGGTTAGTCGCGCATTAAGTAAAGTGGGTTGCGAGTGCTTAAAACTAATTATTAAGATGAAAGCCGAAGTAACTTCAGACGATTTGTCAATTTAAGTACATTAAATTTCTCGATGCTTGTATAGATTCGACGTCGTGCCGGGTAGTTGATTGGGGTATCGTGTGAGGATTCATGTGCATGCACGTGGCGCCACAAGGTCCCATCCAATTTAGGACGCCTTGGGAGCTTAAGATACACGGAGGAGATGAGAATAAGGTTGCTTCGATTCCCATTTATCTCGAGATATCAAATGGATTTGGATGGAAAACGAAGGAAAACGCTCGAGGACGCGTTTGGTTTCGTGATTAAGGGATCCTCTCCCATTTCAAGTAACTCGGAATGAGATTCATTTCCATTGTCTAGATAACAAAAAACATTTACCTTCTTAGAGAGTACTTCTCGACGATGATCGACACTGGAGATTAGTAATCATCGACACTATCGGCCACTGACGGTGATGATCGGCAAATGGCGGCGGTTGGTGGAGGTCGGTGGCGATGGAGTTGGATTTTGATAGTTTTGTGGTTATAAAAAGGGATTAGTACCCTAGAAGTTGTAAATATAATCGTGAAAATGATATCACATCAGCATTTTCCATTCGTACGTTAAAAAAAGTCGCGTGTCTTAAGAAAGTAGTAGAAAAATTCACATCTGCATTTTTGTTTACCAAATTTGAATGAATTAACGCATTAACTTAATTGCACTAATTTGACAAGTTTTAGAAATTTAATGCGGGAGCATTGGGCTATACTGATCAGCTCGCATGCTCAACTCACACCTCATCGCCCAATCCAACTCAATCCTTACTTTTGGAAGCAAAAGGCCGATTTTGGTTATACTTCGACTCGATGGGTTCAAGTTGAAGATGTGTATTCCGTAAGAGAGTTATCGATTCAGTTGACGGATTATAAATTTCGTGGTTGTCAATCGGTTACCTAGATGCCAATTTACAAGCATGTTGTTAATTCCGAGGTTACTAATCGACCACCTAACAACCGAAGGCTGTTATGATCGATTTGCATCATTGTTCGTTAATCTTCAAATGTGTCTATTGGGTTGTCCAGGATGGTGAACGAATTTAGAATGTAAGTTTAATTACTTTGCATCTAGTCGAGTATCATCAGTTTGAGTTTATGAGTTTTAAGTGTGTCGTAGATTTCAAGAATCGAAGTTCAAGTTTCTATGCATGTTAAATGCATTTTCTAGTTCATAAGACTTTATTAGTTAGGTATTTACCATGTTTTTAATACTTTGTCCATTTCCTATGTACTAGTGCCTCTACATATAGACGCGAATTATCATTTGTAAGACAGATAAAACTTGAATATTAATATTACAAGAAATTATCCTATGTGTGAGCGAATATCTATCACCGGTTTCTTTATCCTTAGAAGTTGGATTCTTCTTTGATGGTGAGCTAATAAGCCATTTATTCTCTACCGATGATTTCCTTTAGACCCGGTGTTGAGCTTCTCCTATCCCAAAATCCTTTATCCTTAGCACGTGGTTTATTTTTAAGCTTTGATGGTGAATTTCATCTATCTTGATCTTTATCTTTAGTTGGTAGCGTGTCCTTTATGCCTCGATGGTGATCGTAATCTATCCTATATTTGCATTTATCCTTCTATATCCACCTCCGTACACTCTAATTTATCATTGATTCCTTCGACATCACTCCTCAAAACATTAATGGCCCATCCGCACACATATATAGATTTGATTGCATTTTCTGAAGATTTTAAGATCAACTATACTTTCGCGTCAAATTTTAGGATTTATGATACACTAATTCCTTTTAAAATTTTGGAAGGTGAATCTCACAACGAACAAAACTATGGTTAGGAAATCCAATTCCACATTTTTTTGTGGAAATCTTATTATGTGTAGAATCCAAATTTCCACTTTTATTTCTCTCCAAACATGAAATTTGTAGGAAATTTTAATCCCATCTTTTGAGTCAATTTTGCATTGAACAAATAGAGGCCTAAATGGACACGATGCATCATCCATGACATACCACAGATGTTTGTTAGATTGTATGAGACGAGATTCGTGTGAAATTCACAGTCTATAATTATAAATTGCAATCCAATCAATTCACGATGGGTCGAGTCAACAGAGTTTTCTTTATTCTTTCTTGTGGTTGATCTCTAAATTGCATATCCATTAGTGCTGTCAAATAGGTGGGTTAGTTCGGGTTGAAAATGATCCAAACCAAATCGATTCATTTAACACGTTTTTCTTTTGTTGCACATTTAACTTGTTTTGACTTATTTATGTAAATACAAATTCAGTCCATACCCAACCTGATCCGTACCCAACACATACCCGACTCATATTATTAAAATCATAGATATTTAAAAATAAATAACTATTATGCTATGTGTAGTGTGTAAAAGATAAAAGTTTTAGTAATTTTTATAAGGTTCCAAATAAGATTTTCGATTGTTTGCGGCTTTTTCTTTATTGCAAATTTTTTTAGTTTTACAAAGAAGTAGCCAACATCTCTTAAAATCAATAAGTTAATAAATATTGACACATAGAGTCATATACTAATTTTCACGATTTTCTAAAACTTAAAAGATCATAATTTTTTTACTATTTATCCATTTTGAAAAAAAGAAGATCATGAGTAGAAGATAAAAGTAAAAAATAAGTAGCCCCACCCAAAACCCCCCAACCTAAAGTTGAATACAAGTGAAGAGAGACTGTAGATAAGTTGGGCTTTAGAACCATTAAAAACCTACATTTTATTGGACTTTATTACTCCTACTCATATTAACCTATTTAGCAAAATTTAGCTGCCCCATATATGACCGAACCCAACATATATGGGTTAATAAATGAGCTTTCAACACATTTTGACACCTCTAATATACATATATCGACAAAAACATGATTTTTTCACGTGGTAAACAAATTTACGTATAAAACAGGAAAGTATCGATAAACTAAGTTAGTATTCCAAGCAAATTTTTCATCATGATGAGTGACTTATCATATTAAAAAAGTTTATTTTTCATGTGAATGCAGTCCTCCACGAGGAAAACTGTATTTCAACATAATTAGATATGTTGTTTCCCTACATGATTAGTAGCACGAGCAACAATTGATGACAAGTCTGCCTATAATTTCATTATATCTAAAAAGGAAATTTCTAAATAAATGTATGGAATGGAGCTATTTTCTCAAAAGATGGTACAGAATAAATCTTATCTCATATAAATGCCTAAAATGGCCAACGTAATCTCAAATAAGGGCTCACACCAACTGGCCAAATTTTCATCGGTCAATTTGCATATGCGAATCATTTGCTTAATCCGACTACTAGAACATGGCAGTTTTGTTACCTTCAAGTTATTTATTGAACTGCAATTTCTACATACATCGCTATAAGGATTATTTTGCAGATTCAAACGACGTAGCTCTCTCGAAAAACTAGCTTTAATTTGTAGCTTCTTCGTATCGGGTCAAAGCAAAAGATTTCAAACAAAATTGCCTCAGCTCTAACCGTTAGAATGAGCTCGTGAGTCATCCGCGCAAGCTGGTTGGTGAAGATTTGGTTAAATCACCGGCAAGCTCGAGCCCTTATTTAAACTAAACTGACAACTTTAAATTCTTATTAGAGGTAGAATTCACTCTTAATCCTATTGTAAAAAAACGGTCCAATCATCATTGGAAATTTTCCCCCAAAAAAAGGTCATACATTTTTCTCATCAAATCCTCGAATCTTTATTGGATATGGAGATGTCGGGTTGAAGATCTTGAGCTTATAATTCCAAAGTTTTTATAAGTTTTTCTTTCCTTTTCTTTGAGTAATATTTGAAAGTGGAGCAACATCGTTTTATAAAACTTCGAGAGGGTCCACTCGGGGGACATATAGTGGGCCAGAATTTGCGCGGCGATTAGCCCAAAACCTATGAGCAATAAACATCAATCAACACCATATGGAAACCCATGTCCCTTGAACTTTGTCTCGAGCAATCATTGCTAAATCATTTCCATTGGCCCTTTTCCCCCATTATATTTCAATTAATAAAATTAAATGTTTGCACGGTGATGTATAATGTTAAAGGCAGCTTGATTGAAATACGGACATACGCAAATCATCTGGTCCACATATATCAGATAAGGCAATATTTCATCGGCCCAATTCCCTAAAAAACCCCCAACTTTACCCTTTGTCCCAATTATATCCCAAACTTTTTTTGTCTCAAAAAAAACCCCAAACTTTTACTTTTGTCCCAAATCTACCCCGTTTATTATTTATCCAATTTTTTAATATTATTTTATATTATTTCGAATTTTTTTTTTTGTTTCATCTTCAACCTCCGGCCGATCGCCGGTCCGGCGACCGGCCAGAGGCGGGGGCCGGCGAGGTCGGCCCCGCCGGCCGCTGGCGAGGCTCGGCCTCGCCGTTGCTGGGCGAGGCCGACCTCGCCGGCGGCCGGCGGGGCCGAGCCTCGCCAGATCTGGCGAGGCTCGGCCCCACCGGCAGCCGGCGAGGTCGGCCTCGCCGTTGCCGGGTGAGGCCGAGCCTCGCCGTTGCAGGGCGAGGCCGACCTCGCCCGCTGTCGGCGGCGGCCGGCGGGGTTGTTGCTGGGCGAGGCCGGCCTCGCCGGCCCCCGCCTCTGGCCGGTCGCCGGACCGGCGACCGGCCGGAGGTTGAAGGTGAAAAAAAAAAGAAAAGAAAAGAAAAAAGAAAAAAATTCGAAATAATATTAAATAATATTAAAAAATTGGATAAATAATAAATGGGGTAGATTTGGGACAAAAGCAAAAGTTTGGGGTTTTTTTTTTAGACAAAAAAAAGTTTGGGATATAATTGGGACAAAGGGTAAAGTTGGGGGTTTTTTAGGGAATTGGGCCATATTTCATCTAAAGAATGGTAGGTGTGACTTTCAAATTTGTTCTCAATTGAATTTGTTATATAAGATTTGTAATCTATGGTACTATCAAGAGATAAAAGGGTCCTTAGTTTTACGGAGAGGAACTTTTCTATTCCGATCTTGACCTTAGTAAATTTATGCTATATATAAGGGGCAAATATAGGTATCTATTTTAGCATGACCACAACATAATAAAATCTACTTCTAGAATGGCCATTACCTCTTAAATCATTTTACCGACTATTTTGTTACGAAACCCTTCCATAAATTTCCAAAGCTACTCAAATTCCCTCCATATTAGCACAGACTATCTCGTGTTCATCATCGCAATTAAAATATAAAAAATGTGAAATGCATTTTGCCAGCAGAAGCTAATAAAAAATTCCACATTCCTATCCTTATTTCTCTCAATCTCACCATGTTCTATTTTTGTATTCATATATTACGATTTCGGAGGACATAATTCTGTTTTTTTAGCTATGCTAAAAACCTTTATTTCTTCTTCCAAAGTTTCAGATACAACTATCTTTTTGTCATGTCATTATTAACTTCAACAATTTTTTCCAATTACTTTACTCGAATAAAATGATTGGTGAGTTTCACAAGTGCGTGTGCATCGTGTGCTAATATTCAAATTAAATGCTTAGGGCCCGTTTGGTAACGTGCCAAATAATGAAAATTTCTGTTCTTTTGTTCCCAGAAATAGTTTGAGAACAGAAATGCGTTTGGTAAGCTTTTTGTTCTCGGGCACATTTTTGCAAAAATTTGTGCCCAAAAACAGTTTTGGAAGAGAAACAAGAAGTAAAAAAAAGTTGCTTCTTGTTTCTCGGTACAATTTTGAGAATCAGTTTTTTTTCTTTTTTTTGTTTTCTTCTTTTTGTGTTGCTCTTCTTGGGTTGTGGTTGGTCGCCAACGGCCGGCGATCGGCCACAGCCTAGGGCCGGCGGAGGCGAGGGCGAGGGTTGGACCCTCGCCGCCTGGGCGAGGCGACTTGCCGTCAGTCATGGCAAGGTCGGCCTCGCTCAGATCGGGCGAGGCCGACCTTGCCATGGGTCTCGACGGCGAGGCAGGAGGCCAGGGCGGCGGTGAGGGCCGCGACGCCCTGGCCTGTGGCCGGTCGCCGGTGACCGGCCATGGCCAAGGAAGAGAATGGGTAGAAAGAAAAAAAAATTAAACAATTCAAAATATTATTAATAAAAAGAAATTTTGTGTAGTTACCAAATACATTTATGCTCTTTTCTATTTCAGAAATAGAAATTTTGGACGGTTACCAAATGTCTTCAAATGTTCAAAAATTATTTTTGGGTACAGAATAAAAAAGAACCATTTCTGAGTAGAAATAATTTCCGAGCACAGAATGATTGTCATGCGCACTCTCAATCACTCGTAGATTAATTTCTAATTATAATTTCGCTCGAACAAAAAGAAAAATGATACAGGGTCAATGCGGGAGGACGACACATGGCAGTCCGATCGCACGCTCTTTCCCGACAGATCCCCAGCATATATCTTACCAGGAACCTCGGCGGACCCCACCGTCTCTGCTCTTTTGTTTCAAACTTCCCATCTCTTTTCGTTGCCACCCGAGGACGCCATCGATACTCCCAATCAAGCGCGCGCGGTCAATCCGAGACGCGATCCCACGCCGAGTGCCGGCACGCCCGCCGATCGCGCCTCCCGCCGCGGAGGGAGGACCTGCTCCGACGAGCCGAGGAGGCGAAGCCGGAGGAGGAAGGAGAAAAACATGGCGCTAAGGTTTTGGAGTTCCCGAGACGCTCCGGGCTTCAAGCTGCTCTTCTCTCTGACGATCATGTACGGCCTCATGTCGATCCTCGTGTACCACCGGATCCACATGAAGTTCGTGGACCCGCTCGGGGTCGACGCGCCCCCCGATCGGTTCTCCGAGGCTCGAGCGGTCGAGCACGTCCGCGTGCTGGCGCAGGACATCGGCGGTCGTCAGGTGAGTCGGCTGGTCGTGTTTCGGTGCTCTTCTCTTGGCGCGGCTGTTTGATATTGACTCCGAATGTGTTTCCATGCGATAATATCTGGAACTAGAAATTTTCTGCTGCGTTGATTAGATTTCGGGTAGGTGAAACAGAGCAGGACCGACAGAGGAGCTGGCATTTGGTTATTCGGACAAAAAATGTCCACTAAGAGAAAGCAGAAGTTGCCGTGGAATAGCGTAATCCTTGTATTTTCGGTTTGTGTTTAGCTTATTGCAGTGTTTCAATCTGGTGCTGATAGGAAGGAAGTCCTGGATTGCGAGAAGCTGCTCGATATATCAAATCACAGCTGGAGACGCTTAAGAAGCGAGCTGGGCCTAAGTTAAAGTAATTTGTTCCATCTATATCTTGAAATCCGATTGAACTTGCAATTTCTTTTCTGGAGTTCCTCTTTTTGGTCCTCCTTTTTTGGGTGGTACTAGATTTGCTATCTATAACCTCAGAAGTTGTTAAATTCTAGAAACTCGCTACTTCCGCCAAAGTATTCTAAGAAACTTTTACACAGAATCGTGGTTGAGGAGTCAACTGTTGCCGGATCGTTCAACATGATGTTTTTGGGCCACAGCATTTCGTTTGGGTACAGAAATCATACAAATGTTGTTGCCAGGTAACTGTCCCATTACAATGTCTGACATACGACTGCAAGATTGTGGCTTCTCCCCGTCCCCCTTCCAAATTTCAAGATTAAATCACCGAATTTGTCGATGCATGGAGCTCCTTGCCATGAAGGCTCCTTCATCCCTTTCTTTATAAATTATGTGAAAGATCTGAAGGGCCATGTGAAAAATGAAAAATCGTGGTTTGCTTTTTTAGTTTTGCTTCGGAGGTTGGCTTCTGTTTAGAAACTCCATGGATGGAGATGATTTTCATCTTTAATAGCCCTGAAATGATATCTTGTACTTGTGTCGAGGTGACAAACTGGTTTATGCCTTGTCTTCCCCGAGAGGCCTCTTCCAATGCTAATAATGCAATAACTGATGGTGCAATGAGGGGCCAAGCTTCCGATATCCGATCATGCTCGTGTATCAGGAGATATGGACTTTAAGCTGAATTTTGATCTAATGGCAGGATATCATCTGTAGATTCACAAGACACTGATCCATCCCTTCTAATCAATGGGCATTTTGATAGTCCACTTGGTTCTCCCGGTGCTGGTGACTGTGGTTCATGTGTTGGTACGTAGAAATCCCATTGAGTTCTTGTCAAGTGTTTGGATATATTTTCCTTTATCATGTTGATCAAGCAAAAAAGAAAGGGTGGCAGCGTAAAAGCATACACTTAGCCAATCCTTCCGTGTAAAGTCTTGATTTTTATTGCTCATCGTATTAGGCTTACATTTCTCTTTGCAGTATCAGTACCGTGGTTGGGATTTTTGGATTATTAACTTGGATAAACATTTTCTGCATCATATAAGGTTTCTTACTCTTATTGCAGCATCAATGCTGGAACTAGCAAGACTTATTGTGGATGCTGACTGGATGCCTCCTCGGCCCATCATTTTTCTTTTTAATGGTGCAGAAGAACTTTTCATGCTGGTAAGTGGTAGTTATATATATCTCTGGTAATAAATTCTCAATCTGGTAGTCTAATTGATTTATTTTTACGTTCTTATTTTGACATCAAAGTTTTGAGTAACACTATTTCGCTCTAAAATTTGAAGTACTTGCAAACAAAAATGAGGTGTTTTTGCTTGCTAAAATGACCATTAGCAAACTGTTGTTAAATAGAATTGCCTTAAACTTTACATGTTCTGAACATATTCAGCTAATGAATCTATTTGATTATCATTTCCAGGGCTCACATGGCTTCATGACAACAAACAGATGGCGTGATTCAATTGGAGCTTTTATAAATGTGGAAGCGTCTGGAACTGGAGGACCTGGTATTTGAAAAGTGCAGGGGGTCCTTTAACTATTTGATTATAGAGTATCACTGAGATGTACATATAATACTTTTTCAGAGAAATGATGAAAGGAGATACTCCATTTCCATTTAGCCTCTTTTCAAGTGTCTTATTCCCATTTTTCCAACAGGGTGACATCTATCTCCTCATTCTCATGCACGATTGTTCATATTCATCTACAAAATGTTAATTATATAGATATAAAGAGAGTGGTAATGTTCCGGGGAATTTTGTTTCAATTTCAGAATCAGTAATTGCAGGTTGTGATAAAATGGCAGTTCTCCTCATGCTCGACTGCTTTTCTGGTGATATTGCATCGCTGATGATTTTTTATTTTTCAATGCTCTCAACAGATTTGGTCTGCCAATCTGGACCCGGTTCTTGGCCTTCTCTTGTTTATGCTGAATCAGCGATATATCCCATGGCACATAGTGCTGCTCAGGTTCTTTATTTTCTTGCTCCTATAGTTGGTTTACATACATGCATATAATTTACAAGTATTTATAACGAGATGCATGCATTTTATCCATACAAGTCGGGTTAGATCTTCAGGTTGTGAAATTTATAAGAAATACGTGTTTCATATACGAGAAGTTAGAAGATAATGAGGTTTTGCTATTACAATAATTTATTATTGAGTGGTACTCTCTTTTGAATGTCTTTTGGGCCAAACTTTTCTCCCCCCTCCTCACTCCCCCCCCCCCCCTCTCTCTCTCTCTCTTAGTGCTTTTGGTTTTTTAATATGCTGCAGAGGTTTAGTAGTTGGTCTCACTTGTGAATCATCTCTTCGGGTGCAGGATGTTTTTCCTGTAATTCCTGGTGATACAGATTACCGAATATTTTCTCAAGATAATGGCAACATTCCTGGCTTGGATATTATCTTTCTCCTTGGTGGTTATTTTTACCATACCTCATATGACACTGTGGACAGATTATTGTATGCCTTAAATCTGCTACTTTGGTACTGATATGTATGGTCTTAGAAATCACATAATTTTGACCTTTTTGTTTCCTTCCTCATAAATCCAAACTTTTTTAAACAGACCTGGAAGTGTCCAAGCACGTGGAGACAATTTGTTCAGCTTAGTTAAGGCCTTCACAACTTCCTCTATGTTGAGAAATGCTCATGAAAGAGAACATATTGGATCTACTGGCTCGGATGAGCGGGCCGTATTCTTTGATTATCTATCATGGATTTTGGTACGACTTTTTTTAGATATGTCAATGAGCATCTTGATAGTTGATTATACGAATAAAATCACTAGTGTTTTGGATTTTTCAGATATATTATCCTAGAAGGGTGGCTGTGGTGCTTCATTGTGTTCCTGTTGGCATCTTCTTCGCCATGCCTTTCCTTTTGCATTTATTAAACTCTGGCTCTCGTTCTTGGTTTGCAATTCTCCGTGACTTTGTGAAAGGTAAAGAATGATTGCTGCCCATTTTCTGTTATAACTCATTTTTCATGTTATATGGTTTCATTGTCTTTGTCATGACCATTTGCTCAATTACCTGGCCTGCAGTGAGTTTTACTAATGCCTTCTGCTCTCTCTAGGGACTATGCTCCATTCTGCTGGTATAATACTTGGTGTTCTTTTTCCCGTTGTCTTCTCTATACTGAGATTGGTCTTCTCAAGTTATGCAATGAACTGGTGAGTTCTCATCATTTGATTTCACATATCATCTCAGAAGATGGCACCCGTTAAACTTGATAGGTGTAGCCTGCCGCTTGTCTTTTTTGCTTTCTGGAGAGAGACAGTGGGTGGGGTGCGGAGTGTGAGGGGACACTATGGCATATGTTCATGTTAACATAGGCAATTGCAGGCTATGCATGATGTGCTGTAACCAAATGCAGGTTTGCTACTCCATATTTGGCTTTCATAATGTTCATCCCCAGCTCTGTCGTTGGTCTTTTGATTCCAAGGATTGTTTGGAGCAACTTTCCCCTCTCTCAAGAGATCTCAAATCTTAAATTATCAAAGGAGGTACAATCTACTCTGAATAAGTATTGTCAATGCTCTGTTTCTTTTTTTTTTTTTTAAATCTGCGGGCAATTCTTTTAAAACTTGAGAATGATTACTGCAGCTGGACATGCAGAACAGGTAAATAGTAATTGAACGTATGCAACTGAGGTCTGCCTTCTTGGTTTTACTTTGTAATGCTGTGATATGAATAGTCTTAATTATAATGTAAGCAATTTTTTTGTACTCTTGAGTGACACGACTGAGTACTTGTCTGAAATACTCATGCAGGTGTTCTTTGATGAAGCGAGATTTTGGGGAGCATTTGGTTTCTATTCTTTGGTAACGTTGGTAAGTCATACAATTCAAAATATATGACTTCCTTTTGTTGAAAAATGTCAATGAGCTAAATGTGAATTTGAGATATGTTCACTTATTCTACTGGTAAACTTGCTAAAGCAACTTTGGTAACTGCAGGCCTACCTTTTGGCTGGGCTGAGTGGCGGATTCGTAACTTTTATGTTGTCTGCTGCGATGCTTCTTTCTTGGATATCCTTCAGCTTAGCAATTCGGTCAAGCAGTCGATATTCACTATGGTAGTGTTTAAAAAAGTTCTACTATTTCATGCTTCTATAAACTATTTAATGGACAGCACTTTGAATGGTTATAGGCTATAGCTAAGCATATTTGGTGCTTGCCCCTTGTGAGTTATCATCCATGGGACTCCTAGCTTCTTCATGGAAAAGAACTACTCTTGCTTGGAACACATGATGGGCTTTCAGTAAACTTTCAAGAAAACCTCCATCGGCACTATTTGCTGAGTAGTCTCTTAAAAATGGTGTCAGCTTTGATGGTTGATAATTGACAGCTTCGTACAACTTCTGTGATAATACGGAACCTTTCTGGTGACCAAAGGAGTGAAAGGGAACTTAAGTGATAATTTTCTCAGTATTTTCAACAAAAAATGAGTATGGGCAGTTAGATATATGGTTATTCTACTGTTTCATCTAGAGAAGTTCATAATTGTTAAATGCCATGAATAGATTGGCTGTCCCTTCTGAAAATAGCTATTTCTCATGGTTCTTCTCTTGCAACTAGTTACTTTTTGATCTTCCCTCCTGATATTTCGCTTTTCATAATAAGGAAGTGCGATCTGATTGGAGTCACTTCTTTCAGGTCAACTGTTGCTTTCGTGATACCTCTAATTCCGTGCCTTACGTACACTGTCTATTTTGGTGGGTTTCTTATCCAGTTTTTAATTGAGAAGATGGGTATGATGGGCTCTGTTCCACCTCCCTATGGCAAGTTTTCTGGACCTGTATCTTTTCCGATGACCTTGATTGACATATGCAATGTGAGGTGTTTAGTAATTAGCATTCTAGGATTAGGATGTAGTAATGCGCATCATACTTGGCAGCAACTGATGACATGCCACCTTGTCTTGTATCTTAAGTGCATGCAACTGATATGCCAAAGAGAGATCCAGTTTGGATTAATATTGACCTCTCTTTTGTCAACTATTCTTCCTCTTTTAAGTGCAGCAACTGTGCTCTCGTGATTATTGTCTCAGTTGTCTATACTGTCTGTTCTGTGTGCTTAATTCTAGCCAAATTGTAAGAGATTTCTTTTTATATAAGTATCGAAGATACTATAAAATTGAAGTGAGATTCTCCTGGTAGCAATATACTACATCATAACTGCAAGTTTGGCTTCAGTTCCAGTCCCATTGTTCAGTGCCTACATCGAAGCCAGAATGGGTTTGTCACGCTGAAATAAGACCAAATTCCCATTTTGTTTAGCTGAAATGGCATACCCTTGTGCTTCAAGTGATTGCTGTGTTCTCTTGCTAGAAACCATGTTGTCAATTGCCTGTAGATTCGTCTTTTTGCCTTTTTTGGAGGACATTTATGCACTCTTATGATGCTCCTAGTGCGCAAATCATTTAAAGAGAAGTGGTGGCAACTTTGCTATTGATGCAAGAAGTTCCCCTGCAAATGTTCATGAAAATGAAATCACGCAGTCACTGTTTTATCTGTGTACTTGATATCTTACAGTTTTGGTGAAAATGGTTATCTAACATAAATGATGGTCGAAACTTCGCCAGAGTTCATTAAGTGAGCAAGGAAAACTCTTAAGGAAAGAGGACTGATACTTTTAAGTACTTTTTTGCAGGGTTCTTCGTGCCCGATATTATAGTGGCAGTGGTAACTGGACTTTCAACTGGGTGGTGTGTGGGCCCTCTGATACCTATCTGTGGTCGTTGGTTAGCCAAGTCTTCTATCTTGCAGTTCCTGGTGCATCTTACAATACTTACCATGGCAGTGTCTTCCCAGTTTTTCCCATACAGCAGAGATGCTCCTAAGAGGGTTGTTTTCCAGCATACCTTCCTCACTGCTGGTAGCAAAGCAACTAAACTAAAATTTAATCGGAAGAATTACTTTCAGAAGTTTATCAATAATTCCAGCCTTATTGATTATATCATATAGTCTAGTTGAATTGTAGGACCTTACTTAAGATGGAAAGCATTATGGGATGATTATCTAACAACACTTCACATCTCCATTTGATAGGTGGAAATCAAGTTCTCAACTCCAGTTATGATGTAGGCGTAGTGGATTCCAATCCTTTGCCTTTTCTTTTCAAATATGCGCCTGAAGTGGCAAAAGAAATGCACATCAGCCCAGATTTTTCTTTTGATGCTGCAAAACTGTCTGATAGAGAGAACTGGATGGTATGTAACCATAACTGAGGGGTCAAACGGCTGTCAAATTGACTGTTTTACTCATAAATCCTAATTGGTTATCATAAAGGGAAATGTTAGTCAGACCTTTCCGGTATTTGATCGACATTGGAGGATCAAATTGCGGCCATTCAGCTTCATCTAGTAGTCTATTGAAGAAGTTTGATGTATGATTGTAGAGTGGCTTCATGTGGATCATATGATGCATACTGCCTGGTCAACATTTTGACCTTGTGTAATTGTTGAGGATGAATTAGTCTAGGCTGTTACAACATTAAAATGAGGTTCTAAAGGATTGATCCATGTGAACTCTAAAGTGAGGTGCAATGATATAGTTCTCCTTGAATGTCTACATAATGTTATTGTAATGCATACTAGAGCCAAATTTCTGTTTCATCTAAATTTTGTATTTCGCAGATACCTGAAGATATTTTCTTCCTCTCTCTTGCAGGGGATTTTCCCAGTATCACTTTTGTTCTCGCGAAGCTTAAACTTTCCTGCACAAAGCGAAGGCATTCTCAAGCACCATCAAGTTTTTCCTCATCTATCTGCATACAAATTACAGAGTAGTGGCAATAGTTTTCGTAGAATCTACTTGGAATTTTCCTTGGGGTAAGTAAAATAAACCATATTATAGTTGATAAATTGATGAATGGACGTTTACACATGCTTAAACCCCATGGCTCATCATGTCTGATTTCAGATTGAAATACAATCTACCAGGAACTGTATTTATGAATCGGTAGCCTTGTAGGTCATCACGACAAGTGTATAGTGGCAGTACTTTTATTTAGTGAGAACGAAAGGCAGGTTTTATCGGCTTGCTGATATTTTGTTTGCTGGAGCATCAGATCTGTGTACTTTAGTGAAACCTCTTACTTCCTGAACTCTAAATAAGCTCCGCGGTGCTAAAAGCCTTTTGTTTTTTTTGGGTGCGGGGGTCTCCCTTTCAGCTCTTTGAATGAGGTGTGGGTTGCAGTGCTCAACATAACTGGTCCTCTGTCTAGCTGGTCATTTGCAGACGAGGCTCTTCCAGGTTAAGTGAAGAACACTCCAATTCCTTCAATTGGGCCAAATTTTATTTTCCCTTACATTTAGTTGCATTGCTACAGCTCCTGAAACCGTCGATGGTGGTCCTCCATCGTACATATGCAGACTGAGCGGCTACAGTAATGAAAATTGGACTTTCTGGTTGGAGGTAATGTTCGTGGATTTGACTTGAGCATTTGGGTAGAAATCAAATTTGTTGTGCGAATTGAAATCTTACCACGCAATGTCCTTTGCATTTAGATCCTATTCACTTATTCCTTTCATTTTCTTGTTCTATCATTTGTCCCTTCAACATAAATTTGATTTCTCTAACATTTCTGGAACGCAAAAATTGTCTGCATTAGTTGCAGTCACTTTCCCTTACGCTACACTCTACAGTGTGATCCATGCGGATGAGACTTTACTTTCTATATATATGATTCTCGCATCATGACATGTTCAGCATTACTTTTTTGCTGTGATCGCAGGCTAGCAGTTCCGAGGATTTAAGAATTGATGTCAATGTGGTAGACCAACATTTGGTAGATGCAGCTGTGAAGTTGAAGAGTCTTTTTCCTGACTGGGTGGATGTCATCGCATATTCGAACTTCATGTCCACTTACATTTTCTAATCTCATTCATGCAAGTATATTTCACCTTTCCAGGACTTCTGATGTTGAATTAGCTGGTGATTAAAAGGAGTTTACATTAGTGTTGCCGTGTGTTATCCCTTGGAGAGAATTTTCAAAATTTTACAGTAATAGACTGATGATGACAGTAGACATCGGTCCCCAGATGTACAGATTACGATGGAGAGCGTCGAAAGAAATCCTGACTACACTAGAACGTTGCGAATCTGATGCAAACACGGCCGGGTTGAATCGAGCGGTATACCCTGCTCATAGAAATTTCCTATGAAACAATTGGAGATGGGACGTATGTGTTCTTCGATACAGAATGAGGTACGTTATCGGGACATCTGTTTTCCTTAAAGTTGATTCGAACTCTTACCAGATTAAACATCTGATACCTCAATCGATCGGCAATGTTCTTGGATTACTGCATATTTTAAATTCGCAAATTCAGCTGGAGAGGGCATTGCGTATATACTACAAGCTGTATAGCTTACCTCGTTGTGTTTATGTCCTTGTGAATTTGGAATTAATCTCCGAGGTTGGGCGACAGGCTAGAGGAAGAAGGAAGAAGGGAAGGAAAAAAATAAAGAAAAAGAAAGAAAAAATAAAGAAAAATAAAATAAATAAATAAATTCGAAATATTATTTAAAAATGTTAACGTTATTGCCAGTCGCGTCACATAGAACAGATAGAACAGTTAGCGTACATGTCAGTGATGTCAGTGATTTCTGATCAAAATTGATTGGATTAATTGAATTATTACAAATTCAAAAGGTTTAGGATTTAGTTGGCAAAAAAAAAAGGTTAAAGATTGAATTGTCATAATTATAATAGGTTTCAAACTTTTTTGGTAATTTTCCTTTCGTTATGATTGATGTAGAAACAATAATGAAATTAAAATCGAGAAGAATAAAAAACACCCAAATTTACGTGGAAAACTCTTGCGGGAAAAACTCTGGGAAGATGAAAAGCATAATTCCCTATCGAATTGCAAAAGGTGGCTAAAAAGAAACTAAGGCTTTGTTCGTTTTACGGAAAATAACTTTCGGGAAAATGTTTTTCTGTGTCCGTTTTACGGAAAATAACTTCCAACGGAAAACACTTTCCCCCTATGGACAAAACATCTTCACTTTTGAGGAAAATGACTTCCTCTTTTTGAGAAGAGGAAAACATTTTCCCCCCTCATTCTTTCACCATTTATTTTTTTCTTGTTCTTTTTTTTCCTTCTTCTTCTTCTTCCTTAGTTGGTCGTCGGCCACGGCGGCGGCTAGTGACCGGCCATGTTGAGCCTCGCCATAGGCCGGTGAGCTCGAGCCTCGCCAGCTTGTGGCAAGGTTCCGGCTCGCCTAATCCGGCGCGGCTGAGCTCGCCCAAGGCTAGTTGGGCAAGCTCAATTGCATTGGATTTGGCCGATGATCAGGTGAGCTCGCCTGATCCGGCGCGACCGAGCTCACCCATGGTCAGTCAGGCGAGCTCAGGCCTCGCCAGATCTGGCGAGCTAGGGCTCGAGCCTCACTCGAGGTCGCCAGAGCCTCGCCAGATTGGCAAGGCTCGAGCTCACCCTACCGGCCTTGGGCGAGCTTGGCCGCGTTGGGTCAGGCAAGTCGGAGCCTTGTCACAAGCCGGTGAGCCTCGAGCTCGCCGAGCAGCGAGGCTTGACCTAGTCGATCGCCATTGTGGCTGGCAACCGGCTGAGGAAGAAGAAGAGGGGAAAAAAAAGAAAAAAGAAAAAAGAAAATCTTTTTAAAAAAATATTAAAATATTAAAAGTAGTGCAAGGAAGAAAATTTTTTCCATACCAAACAACATAAAATATTTTCCAAAACTTTTTTAGATTTCAGCCGAAAATCGAAAAATTGTGTCATTTTCCAAGAAAATGACTTCTTGGAAAACATTTTCCAGAAACGTAATATTTTTCGCGAAATAAACGGAGCCGAATACTCTTTCTGTCTCAACTTCTTAACTAAATAATTTGAGACAAATAATATTTATTGCTTTCAAGCTTTAGCCCAAGCCCATAGAGAATTCAAGACATACTCAACACGATTATTTATGTAGCCACACTTAGCGGTGAGTAAAAAGAACCGCTTGGACAAGGAACCGCTAGGAACGGCTGATTCTGGGCAATTCCCAGAGGCATCGGTTGGGTTCCTTGTTCCAAAAATGGAATTGGTGATTTCAGTCTAGTTCGTAGTTTCATGTGTAGAACTGTCCACCTAAAGCATCAGGATCAAACCAATTTTTTTTTACTTTATTATAAATATTTAAAAACTAAAAGCCCTAATGTGTTGAACAGAAACCTTCGGTCTAACGAATCATCACATTTCTACTCTCTCGCAAGTACGGGTTACACTCCGTCGCTCCCTCTTTCACAACATGAGCCCTAATAGTCACTCTCACTCTCTTGCTCGACTCACCCTCCATCGCCTCCCTATCCCTCGACTCTTGCCTCCCTCTTTGGGCGACTCTCACCTAAAGAGTCTTTTTATTTAGCCCTGTTTCGTCATGCCTTCCAGAAGCTCAAAGCTCTTGTTTGAAGCCTCTCCATCGGCATCGACCACTACAAATAAAAGCTTCGAAGGTCAAGATCTCCTGTTCGATCCAATACTCGTCCGTGGCCAGAGACTGCATATCGAAGGTACGAACCTTCTTGCCCTTTTGGTAGATTAAAACGTGATGTTCGAGACTAACGTTTAAATGAGAGTTGAGCAGTGATTATGGATCTATTCCCAGTTTATATACATGTTGGTATCATTGAGATTTGGTTGGATCGAAATTGGAGCATAAATGAGGACTCCTTGTACTATGTTTGAATTGATCGCTATGTATTCGTAAATAAGCCTTAGTAATATTGTGAGTATATTGATCCACGTAAGAATAGGACTGGTCAGTCTGATCTGGTTCTAGGATGGGGCAATCCGATTCTTGGGTGGGAATCGGACCGCCCAAGAACCAATCACTCCTAGCCACACTGATCCCGAGAAGCCAACTATTTGATGGACGCAGCCCATATTGGATACTTTATATACAGATGTTTACGACCTGGATTTTAGTTAATGAAATGAGAAGTTCTTCGACCCCGCCCCCCAACAAAAGAAAAAAAAAAATCAACTGTACTATGATTGGGCCTCGAAGAGCCCATCACAGGCCCAGATCAATGGCCCCGGTCGCTTCACCCTCTCTCTAGTCGTCCCTGGTGATTAGGGTTTCATATTTTGGCGCCGTCGTTTTAATATAAAGAGCGCCGTCTCGCTGTCTCCTTCCTCTTGCTCATTCCAAGCGAGTACAAACCCTAGCGCCAACAGAAGCCGCCATGGTACTCCATCTCCTCCTTCTCTGGTTTCTCTCGCCCTCGGTCTATGTGTTCTCGTGCCTTAGCTGCATTGATCTCACTGCGTTTTGATTACTCGTTGATCTCTTCAGGTGAAGTACTCGAGAGAGCCCGACAATCCCACCAAGTGTACGTGACGATTCCTCACTTGTGCGATTTTGCCTTTTCTCCGTACTTATATTCTCTGTTTTGGTTCGTTTGGTTATCTAGTTTTGTTGCAAGTATTGGTGGGATGTTTTGTTCGTTCCTAGAATTGATGTTCCAGATCCATTGGTTTTGTTTCATTTGTCAGCCTGCAAGGCGAGGGGCTCCGACCTGCGCGTTCATTTCAAGGTACGAAGGTTCTCATGTTATTGCTATTTCATCGGTATTTCCAGTAAATAGTTTAAAAAAATTTGAACATTCTGTTCAAAAGATACATACTCCTTTGCCCGTATTCGTGGTGATCGTCTTGTTTACTGTATGCTTATTCTCTGGTTTCTTGAGTGAGATTGACACGAAGGCTGTGAACCATGAAAGAGTTACATTGTGCAGTGACTGCTCTATATTTGGATCTAGGTGGTCAATTTGAGTGTCGATATGACTATCGTTGCTAGAAATGAATTCTATGATTGATGCTATTACCTGCCGCGTTGTGTATATGATCATATTAACTTTGTTAAGCTCATGTTATGATTTGTTGATGACCCACCTGATGAAAAAAGCAGGGATCTGTTGCCTGTGTGAATGGATCTCTCGTAGACTTCAGGGAAATTGATGCACTGTTATTGGGTGAACCTCTGTTATCTATTGTGGCTGAAGGTTCAAAAAATGGCGTCACATCAGTATTTCCAGTAAATAGTTAAAAACAATATAAAATACTCCTTTGCCCGTATACATGGTGATTGTCTTGTTTACTGTATGCTTATTCTCTAGTTTCTAGAGTGAGATTGACACGAAGACTGGGAACCATGAAAGAGTTACATTGTGCAGTTACTGCTCTATATTTGGATCTAGCTGGTCAATTTGAGTGTAAATATGAACTATCATTGGTAAAAATGATTTCTAAAATTGATGCTATTACCTGCCATGAGGTGTATCTGATCAAAAAAACTTTGTTAAGCTGCCATTATGATTTGATGATAACCCACCTGATGAAAAAAGCAGGGATCCGTTGCCTGTGTGAATGGATCTCTCGTAGACTTCAGGGAAATCGATGCACTGTTATTGGGTGAACCTCTGTTATCTATTATGGCTGAAGGTTCAAAAAATGGTGTCACATCATAACCCCTTTGAACTCTTCAGATACGAACCTTTCAAAGTGACTTCTGTTTAGGGAATCTGGATGGGTTCCGTTTTTATATTTACAGTCCATGAGCGTCGTGGATATTTTTTCAAAAATATGGTGTATCTTGATGCCTCCATCGTTGAACTGCTATTTCACATTGTCTGTTTGGATTTAAGACATGTACATAAGGTCCCCCAATTTCATTTAAGCTGAAGATCTATATTTATCTGATCTAAGTGTTCGATGTGAATTGTCAGGACAAAAGCTGAAACTGGTGAAATATGGTTTATCTCAAGATGACAATAGTGTTGTTGCAACAACATAGGTTCATGGTATCGATTAGTTTCCATTTCCCTAATTACCAAGAACCCTGAAGAAAAAAGCAGGGCCTCATTGCCTCTTGTGGATGGAGCTCTTGTAAACTACAGGAAAATCAATTTTATCATTATTGGGTGAACCTCTGTATAATGTAATGACTGATGGTTCAGTAAATTATGGGACAATTAGTACTCATAGCCTTAAATTTCTCTTGCCTCTTGTCTGTAACTCAATCTTCTTCGGCCAAGCTAATTGTAATCTTTCTGCTTCTTAGTGAAGTGATGGCTTAGAAGGTCTCGGTATTTATCATTTTTCTCATCTCTATTGCAGAATACCAGAGAAACCGCATTTGCCATAAGGAAGTTGTCTTTGGTTAAGGCCAAGAGGTACTTGGAAGATGTTCTGGCACACAAGCAAGCCATACCCTTCAGGCGGTTCTGTGGTGGTGTCGGTCGAACTGCTCAGGCCAAGAACAGGCATTCAAATGGACAAGGACGCTGGCCCGTAAAGTCAGCTCGATTTATACTGGATTTATTGAAGAATGCTGAGAGTAATGCTGAGGTACTTATAATCTCTCTATTGCAACATTCTGGTGATAGTGGTACCTCCCGCTATTCATTACTAACATACATGCAACTGGTCATTAGGTCAAGGGGTTGGATGTGGACGCACTCTTCATATCTCACGTTCAGGTAAACCAGGCTCAGAAGCAAAGGCGTCGTACCTACCGTGCTCATGGAAGAATCAATCGTAGGTTCACTGTTGCTTCTCAGTTCTTCAAAGTTGTTTATCCTTTTTCTTTGAGCAATGAAAATTAAGTGCTTTCTTTCTTCTCCGAAACAGCTTATATGTCATCTCCCTGCCATATCGAGTTGATTTTGTCCGAGAAGGAAGAACCCGTGAAGAAGGAGGTGGGTCTCTTTCATGTACCATACAAAGTAGTTGAAAATTGTGATGATCTTTTTAATTACCCAAGCTATCTTCTGTTTAGCTGATGTGTGGAGTCATTTGATATTGCAGCCGGAGACTCAATTGGCCACTAGCAAGTCCAGGAGGTCACAGGCTGTGAGGAGTTCTGCATGAAGTTAACACCAAATGAACCAGGACGCACCCAACGGGGGCGGCCGTTCTCTGATGCCTTCTTTTTGGAGAGAGTTGTTTCGGTTTTCCCCATAGGATGTACTCTTGATTTTTGGAACAATGTGATTTTTCCGTCAGCTGTCATGCCCGACTTTATTTGCAATATTGAGGGTAGCGTATTAAATTTTAATTACCTCCGTCTTTCTCGTAGCACTCGACTTAAGCAACTTATTCTAAGTTGTAATGGAAATTTTTTTTCAATATTTGAGTATAATTCGAACTGGAACTATGCTCCTTATGCTTCTTTGATTAGTCACTCTGAGTAGGATCCACGGAATACCCATTAGATTGATGACGACAATGGAAAACGATATCTCATTGACCATTCATAGCTTTTACCTTGACATAAACCACGATTCAAAACAATGTTGTGTTCTGATTCGGTCTTCTTTACAGGGAGCTGTAGGGCAAATTTCATCCATGTGGGGTCCCTAACATTTCTTAATTATTTTTCTCGTTCTTTATTTTAACGTGCCATAAAACAAAAATGCGTCTTTTTAAAGATTTACTCGGGTCCAAGTGTGTCATTTAGAAAAGTAAATTTAATTAATATACTGTGTTTTATTTATCATTATATTTTGGGATGATAATATAAATAGTTTCTGAACTTTGACTCAATATGGTTCTTGAACTTTTAATTTATTTAATATAGTCTCTAAACTTTAACCTAATGTTCAATATGGTCCATGAACTTTTAATTTGTTCAATGTGGTCCTTCGACTTTTGATACATGTTCAATATAGTCCTCGAACTATATGAAAATATTCAATATAGTCCCTGAACTTGAATTAATGGAAGAACTACATTGAACATTTTCATATAGTTTAGGGGCTAAATTAAATATGTACCAAAAGTTTAGGGATGACATTGAACAAATTAAAAATTCAAGGACCACATTACACTTTGGGTTAACATTTAGGGACTATATTGAACAGATTAAAAGTTCAGGGATCACATTGCACATTGGGCCAAAATTCAGAGACTGTTTGTGTCATTTTCCCTTATATTTTTAAGTCTTGTTTTGATTTATTATGAAGTCACAACTCATTTTTTATCTTTCATTGATTGTATACGATAATATTCATATAAAAATTTTACGCCACCTTTGGTTCAAGTAATCTTTACACAATCATATTTAAAAAAGTGCATCTAGAATATCGAGCTTTGATTATTCTTTTTATATATGTATCCGGTGCAATTAGCTGGTTATTGATCAAAAAATGTCTGTCATGTGGCAAATTAATGATTCTCCATCATAGTCACATTTGTGAAGTTAAATGTTACTTGGCGAACGCTGATAATTTTTTTTCCTGAGTTTGGATTATAACTAATTATAAATATAATGAATTAACCATTTTTTCTCCTTTTTCGATTTTGTTGAACATGCCCCGAATAAAAAATTCGACTAAGAAAAATATTGCAATTTTTAATGTCTTCCATTTTCTTTTCTTTTCATGCATTATAGTTTAGTAAATCAGAGAGTCCGTTTTAAGATTAACAAGTGATCAAGATACTCTATCTAATTTAATTTTAATTTTTTTTTTGGCTTTATCATTTTCTGTTTGTTTGCTACTGCTGCTATTGCCAATTTCGCTGCCTCATAAGATGCTCGCTTCGTATGGTTGTTTCGAAAGAGTCGCTTTCCTGTTGATTATATGCGGTAAATATGTAATATTCATGCCATGACCATGGAGTTCAGATCGTGTGAAATGAAACCGCGTAGCACATTAATTGCTAAGTCGGAAGTATAGTTTGCGATGCCAGATCATGTGGGCGGAGGCTATGGGGAAGTTGGAGGGTAGGAGAGTGCTGACCGGGAGCGCCTGTGGCCCCAGCTTGTCCAGGGCTTCAAGGATCTTTCAAACCGCCTCAAGGTACTTAACTCGGTTAACACTACGATGCATTTCAGTGTTGAGATTTATATGCTCACATGGAGAGATGCGCCTAGGTTGCATGATCTCCCGTGGACAAGGTAGTTGCCAATGAAAATGCACTGTTGGAGGCTTGAATCTCGTACTAATTCAGGAAGAGATTTGATTTAATTTTAGAGGATAAGTAAGAGGAGCTATGCTTTAGGTACTGCCATTTAGATTAATAATGAATGAGCAAGATCATAGTCGTTGATGATTGGGAGGATGCTGCAGTGTCTACACATCGAAGTCCCTGGTGTAGAAAGGTAGATTGGTCCTCCAAGAGAGGGGCACGGCATAGATCAATTTATTCAATTAATCATATTGGATCTGATTCAGAAGATCATAGGGAGTTTGTTCAAAGGATTGTTTGACCTTAACCTTTCGGTCATATATGAATTTTATTTTTGTGCATTGCTTCTTCGGGCTTCTCAAATATTTTGTTCAATCAAACAGAGTGTCTGAATGCCAGATGGCTGAGTTGGGTAATATATTAGTTCTCATGGAGTTAATTGTGGAAGTTAAACTTGTGTTTCGTAGTGGAAGGGAACTTTTTGATGAAAGTGAACACGACAAAGAAGGTTTCTTAGGATTCATTAGGCTTGGGGCATGAAATTTTGGGCTATTTGTGGTTGCTTTGGTGTCGATTTTCTGATCGGTTTGCATATCCTAGAAATTCAGGCAGATATACAGGAGCTTTACTTTTCCAGTCATGCGTTTTTTAATTGCAACCGATGTTGTAAGTTACACGTGACAATGCCTGGTATATTGTTGATGCAGCTCCAAGATGAAGTCATTCATTCAGATGCAGAGAGACTAAAAATGACGCAGAGTAATGTGAAGATGGTATAGTTCTACTAACTTTCTATCTTTGTGCAACATATATTTTGGAATCTGCTCTCACATGCGTATCTTTTGCATCTTCAGAGACATTTTCAAGCTGACACGCTTCCCTGGATCCAGAGAATGGGACAGAAAGAGCAAGGCCTTCAAAGGCGCCTTTTGAGGGTATATCGTCTGATTAACCAAATTGTCATAGTGTCAAGCAGGAATGATCCAGGAAATGATTACATGATTTTAGTTGTTCCATCGCAAATTCAAACTACTCCACTCTCAGTCTGATGGAGGATATTTTTCTGCTGAGCATTGTTGAAGACAAACATCTATGGTTTTCTTAGTTGCCTTCATTCAATTTTGTGTGTTTTATTTAGACGTTGGAGCATGGATCGGTATTGTTAACTTTTGCTTCCTTTGGTTGCTTCTGAGTTTGTGTGGTTCTCATTTGTGTCTCTGTGTGCCTAAGGTAATGAGAATAGTGGAAGCAATGGAGAGTAAAGGATGTCGATTGCCTTTAGTCAAAGGGGAAGCTGAGTTGGCAGAGAAGCTGGCTGCAATCACTAGACAGGTTCATGTTTTGTGGCCTTCTTCTTTTGGCCGAAATATTTCGTGCCCTTGACCCCCGGGGGTTTCACCTATATCTCTTTTGGGACTTCAGTTGGTTGATGTTACTTATATTTGTATGATACCAAATGCAGCTGAGAGGATCCGGAGCAGAACTTTCGAGGAGGGTCCAGAACTTGCTGACAATATCTCGAGTTCAAGCAAATGGCATCGGTGCAACTGGTTCTATATATCTCCCAGGATCAACCAAAATACATGGCCAGAGCCTTGCTGACTTGCAGGAGGTTACTCTTTGTTGCCGAGTCGATTAAGTTTCTTGATATGTTCCTTTACGATTCTTATAGAGTTAGGCGTATCATAACAGGAATATAGAATCCAAAATATATACTGCAAAGGAACCTCTTGAGTCTGCCCATTTTATCTCCTGCATTTTCAAATTAAAACACGAGATTAACATTACTACGCCCTTTTGAGACAGGTCTTACAACAACAGACTGAGGCGATTGCGAGGCTTGGGAACGTATTGAAGAGAGATATCAGGGACATGGATATCATAATGGCTGGGGACACCGAGATGGCAGAAGACACGAGCTGAAAAGCTGAAACGGCCAAGATTGTTCTACTTTTCCTAACGAATTTTGATTTGGAGTTCCATGGTTTTAAAACTCTGAAACCCATACGTTCCGGTAATCTCAGGACTTTTGTGCCAGCCATGGTATATGCAGTTTTCTCAGATCATCCAGAAGGTTTTGCTGCATCTTTTTTGTAATTATTAGTATAATCACTGAATTGGCAGGACTCTTCGGTTTTTCTTTTTACCCGGAAGCAGGTCTGGATTTGCAAGGGTTTATTATCCCCGTCACTCATCCTCGCCATAAATCAACTGCAACGAGCTTTGGATTTCTTGTAAGAAATCACCAGAATAAGCAAAGTACCCAGCCTACAAAAACATTAATTTAACTGTAAATTCTCTGCTGCTTACGCAGTATCTGATCATTTGCAGGATGATATTCCCAATAAGACCACATATAATCTCGTAACGTCTCCTTAGGAGGGGTATCTGACACCATTCTTTGGCGTTTCCTCTCTCATTCCCATAATCTTCACTGGCCATGCAACCGTGTATCAGCACATCAGTAAATTTCCTCTAACCTTCAAAACGTCATTGAAGAATTGGGAAGCTCGTCCGGGTTGCTAGTTTGCGGTCGCGAAGGCTGTAGCAACGGTACTTTAACTTTGGCTGTAAGTTTCCAACATGATCAGCAGTACGAGCGCTGTCCAACCAGTGAATAGGCGACAGCCTTTTCCATTACCCTTTGTTTGATCATAATGTTCCCATAGAAACCCAGTCTGGTGGTAGTTGCGGACTATGTTTCTGCAACAAGCGAAAACAAGTTCATTCCCCAAGTCCAGAGAGATGCCGCTGACGAGCGAAGTCAGAAAAAACAATAAAGCGAAAATACGCACCTAATCAAGTTGCCCCTCAACTCGTCGTAAATGACTTTAGCTCTGTCTCTGTATGGTCCATCCTCTGCAAAACTCAAGAAAATATTAGGGCAAACTATTCTCGGGGATAGACAGTGAGAATGTTCGAAGGGGAAAGAGTTGTACCAGTTGAGTAGTGGTGAAGTGCAGAAAGAATTAAGTAATTCATGTTCATCCATATTGGACCCCTCCAATATGGAGGGTCATGCTCTGTATTGCGCTTCATGTACAAGGTACTGTTGCATGCAACAAAGATAGCCATTCATTACTGATACTTGCGGCTGCATACCTTACAGAGAACTAATAGTAGATGTGAATGGATCATGACACTTCACAGTTGCAGAAGGACATGCACAATCTAACCTCGTTCTGGCAAGAGACCGAAGTCCATAGTCTGTCCATAAGACGCTCTTGTTAGAGATAAGATCAAGCTGCTTTTCCAAAATCCATGAGTCCTACAGTAACCAGCAGGCATGAGAAATGCATCACCACCAAAATTTCAAAAGGGATTGCAATGCCACATATTAAAGATACATCGGCTTATTTGGAACTGTAAAGGGGAGAAATTTGGGGAAAGGGTAAATACAACCGTTGAAGTGGGAACTCCCAAGAAACTTACAGTTGGGATCATCCTCTTTATGAATGGGAAAAGGCTGACATAACCAACATGAGGAACCAGTCTCAGCTTTGGTCTTTCCAATACTTCTCGGACAAGCTCTCGAGTTGCATGATTGCTTCCAACCAATACTTCTTTCCACCTCAAACGTACCTGGAATGGTGATAATCGTATTCAATATCAGAGAGTAGATTTCGATGAAGGCACTTACTCTTTTCAGGGATGTCTAGATGTTTTGATGCATATCACGAGAATGGAAGAGAGGAACATTGGCATTCGGGAAGGGCTTACTGAGGCTTATAACGAGAAAAGCACACAATTTTCTGCTGTTCATGACCACAGCTGTCCCAACATGCTGTTTTTTCGCATGACTATACAATCTGTCGTCCAGTTCCCTCCACATCATTCTGCTTCCTTTTTTATATGATTACCAATTAGTAAACAGTCAATTCCTTCGCCCAACCATGGTACCTATGGTACCTCATTATCAGCAAATGGAACTATGGTACCTCATTTCTCAGACTAGCGAAGTGTTGTAGCTTTTATTAGCTACCAACCATGTGAGTTAGGATGATGATGACTCTTTACTTATAGCCAGTTATTTATGAAATGATAAAACATCTCTTGCGATGATTATGTTAGTGAATCAATTAGAGAGTAGATCAGGACAAGTGAGGAACTTTCACTTCCATGCAGCCCATCAATCTGTACATACGTACCCCAACGTCTTCTAACCACGACATGGAAAAGGAAGATTTGATATGTGGTCGACAATCACTATTGATGGAGTGACAGTACAGTCAAAAAGGCAGGAATTTAATGTGAATGTTCTGCCGTATTACGTTACCACAGATTTCTGCGACATCACTATCGAGTACCAATTCTTTAAAGCCGATTGTCCCAATCAACTATCAAAATTGAATAAATCCCTAAATGCAACAAAGAGAAGAACTCGTGCTTGCTAGTTGCCTGGGTCAGAATGAAATCGAGACATACAAACAACATACCTTTTCCGTATGATTCCCAAAGTCATAGTAAGCTCCATCTGCGGCATCAAAGTGCATCTGGGAAAATTTAACAGCATATGAAGGGGTGGTGCAAAAGTGGCTTAACAACACACAGGTGTTTTAAATGCAAGTAAGCACATATGCACAATGACTTATTGGCCAAAAACCGAGCTGAGGACAAAAAATAGAGTGAGAAACCTCTAGCAGGTAATTGCTCATTGACGAATGCAAAGAAAGAACAGAGACTTCAGAACATTGCAACATCTTACTGAAACCAAACTACCTTAATACAAAGGATCTATCCATGGGATACCAGTGGCCAATCTTTAGTTCTGCACACCTATTTAATGTTGAATATATTCCTCATATCAATGCCTAAGCCACTTTGCGCCGTCTATTCGACTGCCTTTCTGCATTACAAATGACATATCCTTCAACCTTTGTGATCCATTCTTATATATCCATTCCTCCCACTCCTTCCAGCTCAGTCAATCAACTGCTCCCCGGTTGCCCTTTCTACTAACAGCCCACAGATTGCACCTCTTCAATATTTGTCAAGTATCAGATGAGTATGCTTTGACATTCCAGGGAGTATATCTAAACCAAGTTGCATTCCCCATTGTTGGAATCAGCACTGCTGATCTCAATAATCTAATCCAGGTAATAAATTAACAAGGGTGTAGCAATTAGGCTTTGATTGCTTAGCTCCATTCAACAAGCCACTATTTATTTTTGTAGTGCTATCCATATATAGGCAGAGACATAAATAAACCATAACTAACAATAAATCCCTACATATTACCACACGAGGAAAAGTTTTGGAAGAAAAAACAATTGCAATTTACTTCAGTTTAACCGATCATCATAAGCATCCCATTATTAACATAAAAACCATAACCACCACAAAAGCCACATTGCCAGATGCCATGCCCACAATCTCTATTGACAACCTGGCAATGCCTTTTGCACCACTGCAGATACGTCCCAGATGATGGCACCAAAAAGTTATCATCTAAAAAGCCATGATCTAGAAACAAACAGCACTGCCATAACGGACACTCTGCTTGGGTTGGCAGGTCATTCTTACTGCCATCACTTGGATCACGAGTACAAAATCCATCTTACTGTTGCTTTTATGTCAAGGACTGGAAAACAAAGGTCATCGTGTTAAGGTAGTAACAGAAGAGGCAAAGATAGAATGTGGTCATAAACATCATTAGCAGGAAGCAGTTTCAGCTTTGAAGACAAGAAAGACACACATCTCAACTTATAAATCTGTACAAACTGTCAGGCACTAAGATTGAATGGAATATATGGCCATGGGCCAGAGAAAAAAGAATGGCAATGCTGCCTCCAAAAAAAGCACAAGCACCAGTTCAAAAGAAATCCACAGAATATTTCATAATACTACCATCGGCTAACCGTGCAACACCAGTTGAAAAGGACATGTATATCCAAAAAATTACTAAATATTCAAAAATAACTACGGATTTTACAGTAATGATGTCTGACCTGATTAAGATAGTCAAAATCTGCAAGTAGCTTAGCTGTTGCACTGTAATCCTGCATCGTTTGACTCAGATGATCAGGAAAAGGTACATGAACATTTGAATTTCCTAATAAAGGTATGCTCTTCACCTTTGTAGTTTTGTCTTCCTTTCCCAAAAGATTTCCAATTGAATGCATGCAATCAGCAGCAAGAAGCATCCAGCACCTAAGATCTAAGTGCCGTTCATCTTCGCTAGGATGTGAGGCTCGTGGATAGTCATCCAATCCTGAGGACAGTGTCTGCAGATGCAAAAGCATTGTCAAATTACAATGCCATTGTATCTCAAGAAAGTACTTAACAGTCCTACATGACGGTGAAAAGTTTCTCTTCAAGGCAGAAGCAAGGTAAAATACAAGTGGGACGGCATGCATGACCATGGTACGTGTATTTATTTGAATAATCTTTTTCAGAAGAATTCTAGTCCGCACATCAATTATAACTCCGGCAGCAATACACCAAGATATAACAGCGGACTCTAACCACTTTCTAAGGCATTCAAATACAAAATATAGAAGGGGAGGACCTTTGGATTGAGCTCACGGAGGGTCGTGCTATCCCGCCCATGCCAATAATAGCTTCCCTTCTCCTTCCCTACATATGTGGAATCCAAGTCAACACTAAATCAATTGCACTAGGTACCAGCACATTCAAATTTTAATTAAAGCAAAAGTCTACTGTTTATCCTCTTTTCCTTAAAAAATGCCCAAGCATGAGGGCCTAACATTTAGAAAAAAAGTGTCCCGTCAATTTCTTTCTGGATAGAAGACGACAAGAATGGAAGAAAGAACGAATTTTCTAAACAGGAAAAGCTTGCGAAAAGGGTTTAAGCTACATATGCCTGGAAATGCAAAAAGTCTCTTGCATCCTGACTGACATAATAGGCATCACTATTCCATGTATCTTGATCACAAGCGGGTATCCATAATACCTGACTGAGTCGTATTGAACCATTGAAACCAGGCATCAAGACGACCAGATGCAGATTCTAGGAAGGAAGAGATCTCGTTGCTTTCAGCAGCATTGAACTTTTTCGCTTTCATGCCATCAATTAAATCTGGAAAAGACAGAACTCATGAGACCAAATTAAGAATCTACATACCAGAGAAGTATTTTCAAAAGGAGCGCACAGAGATCACACAGACACACAGAGACGCCCCTTTTACAACTTGCAGTACACTAACGACTTCTTCATTTTGGGGGGACGAGACTTGCCTCATTACTTCCCACTGGGCAAGAGGTGCACAAAACCCACCTACCCACTCATCATATTTGCATTTCAAAGAATTTGCACTAAGTGGCCCTAAAATAACAGGAGCCAGTGACAGGATATGATTTTATCGCAACAAAATGACTTCCTCATGTCTGCATGAGCCTGGATAACAAAATATTATAGTAAAAAATACTGACTCGGCTGACAAAATGACGGATACTTCTTTCAAAAATTTTTCTGGTATGAAGGAGCACTAGTGATCTCTAATATGATTCAATCTGTCTGTAGACATCTATCTAGAACGCAAATGCATCTGATAAAAAACTTACCACGTAAAACCAGAAACAATGTTGGTGGATTCCCATTACTTGGATGCTGTGGAACAAATTCCTCAGGGACTTTGCTGTGATATATGGCAATATGCATTCAATTATTTCAACACAAACAACACGAAAGCCCTCCGTACAGCACACAAGTTTGGTGAAGTTCTCACCTAAGAGCTTCAGCTCCCAATATCTGTTCACGGGGAATCCAGCCATCAATGTTCATTAAGTCCAACCAGTGGCCAAGAATATCCAAACAAATCCGAATGTCCCAACGCCTGCATCCAAAAACTATGTTAGTCAATCAGCAAATCGGGCAGATTACTACTTCAGTGCTTGTAGGCAGATTTTTAACTGCGTGAATGAGTGCAATTGACCAGATCAGCAGCTGATGGAAACCTTCATCCCACAAAAAGCCCCTAGGAAAGAATGGGCGGCTCGGGACAGCAGAGTAAAGCTCAGCTGGCCAATAGGAGAGATAAACATTTCTTTGAGGCTGCAAGAACAAAATAACTAATATATGACTCTGCAAAATATCCTCATGGTAGTCAACACACATAAATATCCTCACAAGAAGCACAGAACATACAGGGTTTTTACACAGAATGGAAAGCAAGGGCTGATAAAGAAGATTCCTATGCATTTCAATAAGTAGTCTACATGTAACCAACATCAGACCATTCCATTCTATGGTTGATTAGTTAACAGATAAATAAAGAGAGCATGTGATCAAAAGCTTCTCCATAAATTGAGGTACCAAAACTCCTCAGTTATCATGAAATGATCGTGTGCATAATTATGCAAAATCTACAATGTCAATCCTAATATAGCCATAGCACAGAGGTTTGATGTTGAGGCATCAAAGCTTCAAGTTCAACCATGGTCAAACTTGGAGTTGACATCAATGGAACAAGAGAGCTTTTGAATTAGTTATTAGAGAGAATACAGCTCAATATCTACTTATGTACAAAAGATGTACATATCCAATAAGTAAGATGAAAAATCTACCGCAAACATAGACAATGGCATCATCAAGGTGCACTTATTTCCCACCACAGTCCCTCGTTGAAAGCCCAGCACCAGTTTGCACATGTTTTCATGTTCAAATTTAAGAACTCACATTACAGGTCCATCGTCAATCCCCAATTCAACACTGGCTCCTTTGACACAAGATTTAGTTCCCTCCATTTTTTTTAGGGTTTACAGACTGTCCACATGGAGACCGTCCAAGTGGAGATGGTTTGCTTTTAACTGTACAGCCTAGGATCTTTACAATGTGCAGAATGAATAAAGATCTATAAACTCACACAGTAGCTAATGAATGGATCAAGACGTGAATAGAATTACATCAACATAATTACACCACAATCCCACTACAAGAGCTCATTCTAACTTACATTAGCAGCTGCAGGGACAGATATTTTGGACTGGCCATAGAAGTAGCCAATGCCTCCCAACATGTTGCCAACAGCAGCCTTTCCAACTATCATGGATTCCTTATCTAGCTGAAAAGGAAATGCCGTTCGACTTTAAGAGAACCAACTGGCATATGAAATGAAACTTTAGCGGAACTTAAACAATCAAATGGCTCTTTTCCAAAATGCAAACCAACTTCTAACGCATGCCAGCTTGTTTAAACTTTTAAAGCTGAAAACAAGATCTCAAGCCTTGACAATTAGAAAAGGCAAAATTTCATTATCATTTCAAGAAGCCACAAAGAAAGATAGAGCTTGGCGATTGCGAGACAGCCACAGACTAAACTATAAGTGCCAAACCATTCATTTTGATACTCTTCCCACATGTTAAGTAGAAAACTAGCAGCGGGTCCTTTCCAATGCAGTGTAATGAATCAGATGGTGAACTGGTTAGGATTACGAATGACATCTTCAGTTTGGTACCTTGTCAGCCAGGTTAAAGGTCTTCTCAAATTTGCTGTCGAATTCTCTTTGCTTTTCATCCAAGCGGCTCGTCAATGATTCACCTAAATATTAAGTAGTCAAAATTGAAAGGGTAACAAAACTTTGAACAGAAACCCTTCACACCAACAGTGTTTCACACAAGTGAGACAAACCAAAATGTTTAGTTGCAAGTCATGCCAATTCCTCCTACTTTATTGAAGTAAATAATTTTTATCGGCCAGAGTCGACCAACAACAACCTAAACTTGTACCAGGAGGAAATGGGGGTTGCTTTTTAGAGAACAGCGAAATCCATAAACTTAAAAAATCTGATAACCTGTATATTTGAGAAAACCACTACCCACGAAAGCCCATTTTCCCTCAGTATCTACCAATGCATATTAGCTACCTAGCTTGGAGGAATTACTTTTGCCATTAAATTAAATACCCAGAACACTCATTTGTGATAGAAATGCCAAATTGCCAGAATGATTTGTTATAGGACCGCAATAACAGATTATATTTACATTTATATACAAGAAAAACAGAGATTAGAGAACTTTAATAACAAAAAACCAACAACGAAAACTAGTGACCACATAAGCCTAAATTGGATATACCTGTAAGACTGCTGACACGTTCTTCAACCCTTGACCTTTCAGAACCAACTCCAGATACAAAAGCAATATCCATTTTAACAGGATTCCTGGCAGAAATCTTGGTAAAAAAGGACATACACCATGAGAAGCCAGATCAAAATATAATTATGGCAGAAGCATCCTCCTGCATTAGTAAGAAAATGTAATTACTTAGCAAGATCATGTTTACTATTACCATGATCACATACCTGGAAAACTAAGACATTTGAAGAATGATGGATTGAGTCAGACAACTGCAGTCTTCCATATTTTCTTGCCTAATAGAACATAATCACATAGGCAACAAAACCATAGAACATATATACATAAGTTACAGTGCTTAATAAAGAACATACATTTTTCTTCTGTTACTAAAAACCTACCAAAATATCCAAATAAGAAATCAATAACCTACTTGTTCCCCAAGATTTTCTTGGACAAGATCAGATAAATTATGCATATGAGGTGTCCTAAAACCCGAATAATGCATTTCAACTTCATCCTGCAAAAGGGACAATTGGCTACAAATTAATATGTCAGCGAGATAGGAAGCATGACCAATATACATCAATGATAAATATAATAAATGCAGAAAGTATAAAAAAATGATCCAGAAAGAAGGCACTATTTACTAGAGCAAAAGCATGGGAAAGGATTTTTTTGTCAGAAAAAAAAAACCGAGACTACGTGGCAAAGGCATGCTAAATCCTTTTAGAGTGAATGGCAATGGAACATAATATTCCACTAAGGAACTTGCAGATAACAGTCTACTGAATTTACCGTGTTACACCATTCCTGCAATCAAGGCATCAAGTGAACTGCACCATGTACATCATTTTAACATGGTTGTACAAGCAAATACCAAAAGGAGAGGGCAATTGTGGGCACACACAAGCAAGCAAACAGATGAAGCTGCCAACTAAAATGACTAGGTAGTCATTTTGATGCCAGTGAGTACCACAACTGAACCTGGGAACTATCATGGAAGTTCTTAGAGAAGATTAGTGAGCGGATGTCGACCAATTTACTAACGGTCTCTTGTAGCGCATGAAGAAAGAAGAATATGTGTCAACATGAGGCATTATTTTACTGGCACAAATCATTCGCTATTCTTGTCAACAAAAAGCGCCTCCCATAAAGAGTAAAAGCAGCAAAGATGTTAGCATCGAAATCAAATTCGGACATTACCATTGATTTCAAATGCAGCTGCCAATCTTCAATCTCCGATCTTGTACCTGATGCCAAGAGAGTGTGATCACGATTTTTCAAGGCATCTGTGCTCATATCCAGAGAATTTCCATCTTCATCTGCCAAATAGAAAAAGAGATGCGAACTTTTCCAAATTTCTGCACCTGGAGTAGATCTGTGAATAGACATAATTTACAAATTAATGTCAACAACAAAGTTTAGATGGCAGAGCAAAGAAGAATTCTGTCCGTTTGGGCCAATCAGACTGTTCATCCGTGACAAGACAACATGCTGCCATTGAAAAACTAAAGATCAATGCAATTGACTTAGACTAATTTTCTTCAAGATTCAGGAGTCACACAATAATGCAGCCTTCTAAGAAATAGCTAAATCATATGCTCCACTAAAGTGATGAACGTATTAGGAAAATTTAAAGCAACAGAATTAACAAACAGAAGCTTTAGAAGACTAGGACAGGATCTGCAAATCACCATAACCACTATTTCTACTGAGGAACTTAAGGCCTTTTCAATCACTCCTCTCAGACCTTCTCCTTCATTCAATACAATGGATTACAATACAGCATACAAATGCATTATGTTTCATAGGTTGATACAGAGGTATGTGAATGATAAGGTAACACGGAAAATCATTAGAAGAATGGCCTTGATTAGACAAGTGAATATAATCACCAGAGGCATTAAACTGATCCATCCAGGATGCTACACTAAGAATATTCATACATTCACAATCATCAGCATTGTACAAGTGGGTATCAGAATTACAAGTTTCATAGATGAACTATAAGTAGGCATCACATGATAAAATTTCATGGTAAAACACATCAACAAAAAAATATACGCATTAAATTATGTGCATTTAATAAAGTATGCATAGAATGATAAAATTGCATGTAAATCTCAGGCGGACTTTGAGATGGTTACTTTGGGCTTTGCACCTCAATTTGCACTGCCCAGTCTCCCCCATAACCACTTCCAACTTCCTTGGATTTCAAGAAACTCGTTGCCAATACCATACCATGATCGACCAACACCTGATGCCCAAAATCACGGCCATTATGGCTGGTCCATCCGTAAGAGCTCAGTCCATCACTATCTTGGCAGACATGGCGTAAGGAGTACCTTCCATCGTTTACACCAATCCACATTAAGCCAGCTAGCAGAGAACGTGGCGCTCTGCCAAAAAAAACAGTTTATTATGACTAGGCTATCTTTGGCATAAAAATCAGGAATATCTCAACCGAATAGTATAAAGAAACAGCTTAACCAACTATTTCATCCTTAAAGCAGGGAAAATTCGCAAAGTACGTGCATACATGCTTGTTGTAGGAACTTACTATAAATCCACATAAAGCGTGGTAGTCCAAATGAAGACACCTCAAAATGGGGGGGAAGAGCCACACGAATTTATTGATAAAACTTTCATTGTTGGAATCAAAAGAGATGCAAGGTTATATATAACAACCGAGAAAAAAATGACAAACCGCTACTCCCAGTGGCATTGTGAAATTTTCAGATGAAATATGAAAGATAGCATATAATGCTTGAAAAAAAATCACGAAAATACTTTTCGAGCTTTTGACCGCCTTATGCAAAAAGAAAATCCAGGAACAGTGCATTCATGGCTATAGCCTTCATCCAATCCTCTCTCCTTATACAAACAGTAGCTAAGATAGTAAAGGATCACCTCGCTCGAATTCCTAGATAAATATGAGGCCTGTATGTACCCCAGTACAAGCTCTCTCTGTGCTCCCCTTGAAACTGCCAAAATCAAAACCATCGGAGTTTCCAAAACTAGAATCAGAAGCGCGCATCCACAACACGTTCACTCGGCTGGCCCGGCTACTATATACACAAAAGCATATCGATCAAAATCGTAGTAACCTGCGGAAGGTCAATGATCTTCGGAGCTGGGAACGGCGTCACGACCCTCGGAGGCTTCGCCCCGTGGGCCGGCTTAACCAGGTGGTTGACCATGAAAAATATAATCAGAAACGCGACGGCGCTGACGCCGAGCACGCACTTGAGGTTGACGTTGAGGATTCTGATGAAACCGTCGCTTTTCCTTCGATCCCTGGGGCGCCTCGGGTGAGGCCTCTCGCTTTGCGAAGGATCGCCGTCGCCGGAATCAGCTCCGGACTTGGTCCTGGTCCGGGCAGTTCTTCGTCCACCTCCGGTCATGATTGAATTGACGGAGCTGCCGATCCACAGATTGCCTGCAAGATTGATCAATGAAAGCGAGCCATTGAGCGATCGAGGCTCGATGAAGACTTGTAGCGGAGCGAGTGATGACGATGCGTGATGGATTTAGAGGTTTGTTTCGTGAGCTTCGGCCTCAGTCAAGTCAATATGAGACTGGCTTGCCATAGTCGATCTGGAACTGGAACCAGAACTTGGAACTCCACTGAGAGATAGAGAGAGACAGAGAGAGGAGAAAATATTCAGTGCTAACTTAGCACCACGCCATCGTCCTACGTGACGTGCATGTTCCATTCAGAGTCTGGCACGTGTCGACTTAGCTGGAAAATGAAAAATTAAGAAAGCCTTGTAGGGGAAAGGACAGAGCAATAGTAAACACCAAAAATTAAAAGCCCGCTCCAATTCTCTCTCTCCCTCCTCTTTTCAATTTTCAGCTTTACCTTCTCAACGAAGAGACTCTCTCTCTCTTTCTCCAGCACTTCGATCCCAAGCCCCCTTCGCCTCCGCCTCTGGAGCCCGGCTCTCTCTCTCTCTCTCTCTAGCACTCCCCCCACCGCCTCCGCCTCTCCCAAAAGCCCCACCGGTCGCTCCAAGCTTAGATCTGCCTCTGGCACGTCGCCCCCCCCCCTAAAAGTCCCGCCGATCGCAGCTCTCGTCGACTCTCGGCTTCCTCGAACAGCATCGCCTTGTGCCTTTTGCGGACAACATCACCACCATGCTTGGTTGCTGTTCTGTGTTCTTTCACGACACCGTCGTAGTTGCTGTGCTGTCGCCGTGCTGAACCAGCCCCGCGTTGCACCAGCAGCTGCCATCACCGTT
Organism: Syzygium malaccense; assembly: GCA_031216405.1. Lineage (NCBI taxonomy): Eukaryota > Viridiplantae > Streptophyta > Magnoliopsida > Myrtales > Myrtaceae > Syzygium > Syzygium malaccense. Next base: position 44,470,475 of record CM062254.1, on the reverse strand, counting down.
TGACGCCACGCCAAGCCCGCTGATCGCAGAGCCGCTCTCGTCCGTGCCGCCGTGTTGCCGTCCCGACGCTGACAGGAGCTTGCCCCGGGCCACCCACATCCTAGCCGCCGTTGGCCACCGGGACCCGAGCCCCCTCCGCCTCGGCGTCAACCATGAGGGAAGCTTTTTGCTTTCCATTTCGGGTCAACCAGCTTGGCTTATTGCTCTGGCGAATATGTTTGTGTTGTCCATGTGATTGGACACTATCAGGTAGATATTGTGTCTTTTCATGTTCTTCCCCTAATCCTCCTGCGATTTTTGGGGGGGTTGGACCGATTTTACCAGATCTCATGTACGATTTCTCCTGGCAGATTTATGCAATGCCAGTGTTTGACATGATAGAAACTGTACTGGTGAAGAAATTGCACTTTAACCGCACTCAAACACTCCAGTTTGTATCGTGCAATATATTTGTTGGTAAGTGTATTTAGACTCCATTCCATGATATCTCCTCCTTTAAAATTAGATGACCTTTTCACTTTTATTGAGAGATAATTGAACTCTTGAATTGATTTGGCATTACTTTCCCCTTCTTCGGTGGTCCTCTTTCCTTCTTAAGAGGATTCGCTTTTGCCCCTACAACATACTTTGTAAGTGTACCCATATAAGCAACACATGTATTTTGAATCTCTTACCAAATTGCCAATGTGCATAATCACTTAGTCTTACTCTTCTGGCTTCTACCATTTCTGTTTTTAGTTTCCCTGCATAATGTGGCTTGCAATTTATAAGCCGAGGAGGTTCAGCTTGTCTTGGTGGACAAACTGGGTATGCTTTCTTTAATTTGATTTTTGTTCATTGTTCTTCCTTTAAGATTGATAAGTGAGCCGGTCTAACTCGGATTCGTTTATCATGTCAGATATGCATTGTGATTGGAGTTCTCTTGATGATCTTAGTGCCTATTGAAGGATTGAGGCAGATCATACTCCAGGCCAAGACTTACCAATTCTACTCTTAGATCTACACTTATGTACCAGCTTACAAGGTGAAAGTGGGGTCGCCCCAACAATGTAGATTCATGCAAATTATGGGTGGAGATAAACACATCGGCGAATTGGTACAAATTGTTGTCACTTGAACAGAACTTTTGCCTTGTTTCCACGGGATCCCAACAGCATCTTTCTAGTGTAAATATTTGTTAGTGAAGAAAATTGGAAGTTAATGGACTTGAAATCAACTTAAAGGGAAGTGTATTATTCTTAGTTTTTGAGTCTATATGTCAAAACTTTTCTTGTCTCAGGCTTGTCTGTTTTCAGTGCTAGTAGAGAGGGAAAATGATGTATGTGGCTTGATTCTTTCCAGTTTTGAAGTGTGTTATTCACCCAAAAACAAAAGGTTCATTCTTGATTGAAGTAAGGGCACCATCGACAGTAGAAACAACTCCAATAAGCTTTCGACATATTCATCTTTGCAAAGTGAAATGCCCATGATGCATAGTCACGTTACGAAAGACAGTTTTGTGACAGTGTCATGCACCTGCAGCGCCTCGCTTGAACTCATTTTCAAGCTAACGACTTTATGTACAAAGCATAGAAACCCACAAAATGCTGACTATTAAAATATTTAAATATTAAATTACACTTTCATGTAACAGCTTAAATTTTTAAAACATTTTATAATGATTCCACAAAATTATACATGGTATTAGGACAGGAGATACTAAGTACGAATTTTTCCAAGCCTATATTTACCTCCCCAATCATCTACAGCCGTATAGCAAGTCCATGGAGAGTGCTTTTCTTGGTTTATCAGAATATAAAGAAACTGCTAAAGTTGATCGAACTTTGTAATATTAGAGCTCATGTGAGAATGGCCTCTTTAGCCCCGTCATCCTTTCATCCTCCTAGGACATCAAAACCACCATTGAAGCAACTAACTGTAGAGGAAGTCCTTATATAGCACCTGTTGTGACGCAGAGTTTGCATACTGCACCCGTTCATGAAACACAAACTTCCACAAAACCGCCTTTTACACAGTAACAGTGCAATTGCCAAACACAAATTTTAGCTGGCACAAAAAACTCCTACTTTTGCACTTCCCACAAAGCATACATTACAATTAATATGCATGGCATTGGCAAGATTAGTTCATTGCCACAGCTAGAATTTGACATCGGTTTCTTCATAAACATCTCATCTTTCCAGATTTCCCAAATGTATATCACCACATACGAGACTTGACCAAATAGATATATTTTGCCACCATTTTCGTGTTTCTATAGGTACATAAAACCACAGAATTGTTTTTGAGGCTATAAGCTTTAGACCGAGTTCCCTCCAATCTCCAAGCTTCAGACTCTACATTGTTCCGTGTTTGACCGATCTTTTTCAGCTTCAATCTCTGTCGAACACATACCTCACTTCATTGTAGATCACCTACAAAGTCAGGCCATGCATATGCAGGTATATAGATAATGAATAAGCTGAATAAGATAGACCCACATAGATAGACAGAGAGAATCACAAGAAAAGTGCTGAATTAGACCAACCGATTCAGTACAGAAACTTATCTCACATATGATGGAAGATTATTTGTGTGACCAAGCAGACTGATCACTATTTAGTAAGCACTCGAAGGTTGCCAAAAAACACTAGTATCAACTGCAAATAGATGATCATAACTATGAAAACACCACGCCTTAGGAAAACATCATCCTCGAACAATGACCGCCGAACCGATTTAACTTGACATCCATCTAATAACACGCTTCGCAATAGCTTCTAAAGTACCAAAAATGAAACCTAAGCTTCCATAGACTTAAACAAACAACTAATCTTGACCAAATTTATAAACGAAAAGCTGTACCTTTCGAGCTCTTCTTTAATTTCCAAGCAAAGCAAAGAAACAAAATCCTCACCTGAAGGAGAGAGCAGATTAAAAGGGGAAAACGTGTAGGTACCGGATCAGTTTGCTTATGGAACGCCTGAAGTCGAGATTTGAGAATAGCTGTAGTATCATCCTTGCGCTGAATCAAAGGTTCTTCGGCAACCTTCAACAGAATAAACAAGTAATGAGACACGGCCGGAGTTAAAAACAGATCAACTTTAACAAACAGTTTAATAATCGCAGGAGGATTAAGGGAAGAACATGAAAAGACGCAATATCTACTTGATAGCTTCCAATCACATGGACAACACAAACATATTTGCCAGAGCAATAAGCCAAGCTGGTTGACCTGAAATGGAAAGCAAAAAGCTTCCCTCATGGTTGACGCCGAGGCAGAGGGGGCTCGGGTCCCGGTGGCCAGCGGCGGCTAGGATGTGGGCGGCCCGGGGCAAGCTCCTGTCAGCATTGGGACGGCAACACGGCGGCACGGACAAGAGCGGCTCTGCGATCAGCGGGCTTGGCGTGGCGTTAAACGGTGATGGCAGCGGCTGGTGCAACGCGGGGCTAGTTCAGCACGGCGACAGCACAGCAACTACAACGGTGTCGTGAAAGAACACAGAACAGCAACCAAGCACGGTGGTGATGTTGTCCGCAAAAGGCACAAGGCGATGCTGTCCGAGGAAGCCGAGAGTCGACGAGAGCTGCGACCGGCGGGACTTTTGGGGGGGGGGGCGACGTGCCAGAGGCAGATCTAAGCTTGGAGCGACCGGTGGGGCTTTTGGGAGAGGCGGAGGCGGTGGGGGGAGTGCTAGAGAGAGAGAGAGAGAGAGAGAGAGAGAGAGAGAGAGAGAGAGAGAGAGAGAGAGAGAGAGAGATCGAGAGAGCGGAGGCGGAGGCGGAGGCGGAGGCGGAGGGGGAGGGGGCTCGGGATCGAAGTGCTGGAGAAAGAGAGAGAGAGAGTCTCTTCGTTGAGAAGGTAAAGCTGAAAATTGAAAAGAGGAGGGAGAGAGAGAGAATTGGAGCGGGCTTTTAATTTTTGGTGTTTACTGTTGCTCTGTCCTTTCCCCTGCAAGGCTTTTTCAATTTTTCATTTTCCAGCTAAGCTGACACGTGTCGGACTCTGAATAGAACATGCACGCCACGTAGGACGATGGCGTGGTGCTAAGTTAGCACTGAATATTTTCTCGAGAGAGAGAGGAGCAGAGCAGCACAGCTAGGGCAGGTGCACCGGCGAAGTGGAAAATGGGCCATACTTATGGAAGAGAAGGCCCAAAGAGATCCGGACTATGTTGGGCATCGGCCCGAATCTCGACACGGCCCGAATCACTGTCGTCTGGATAGCCCGGGCTAGACTCAAAGAAGGTCCGGGTCAGCCCGTTACCTGAATCCGATCCATTTGTTTATTCTGTGTCGCGCACTACTGAAGGCAGCTTCCGGGAAATGGCGTATAAGACAAGGTGCGGTACAAAAGTGGTATCAAATCCTTGTACGGAATCCCTCAATTGTCAAAGATTGTGGAACATTTTTCATCATAGTACGGGGAAATTTGCCAAAAGCAGGTCAATGAGAGCCTCCTTGTATCTGACCAGATCATTTGATCAGAATTTCTTACAGAAACGAAAGGGAGAGTGTCCCCTTTCAGAAAACAAGCATCGTGTCCGACATTCTGTCACGAGAGATGACCAATTGTGTACTTTTTTGCTTAATTAATTAAAAAAATTCGGTGAGCGATAAAGTGCTTAATTCAAACAACGATGCGGTTCATGTTCATATAATATTATTAAATGCTATGCTTATATTACAATCCCGCATGGACCATGAGCAACTATTTGATGCACCGAGTAAAAGTGACTGGAATTTCTGCGTTCCAAGTGCTAACTGCTAATCTGGTCTGACTAGGAAGATCATTCGAAATTGATGGAAGAGATTATTCAAATGGTAAAGTAATTTACAACCCTTACTAATCTAGTCTCTTTCGTGGAAAATACTGCCAAGAACAATAAGCATAAAGATTTTATTTCGGGGTTATGCATAAATGTCCCTAAACATGCGTTAAGCGTTGTTAGATTTTGTTAGAGTGAAGATGGTGACCGTGAAAGCTTTCTTTCTACTTCTTCCACTTCTTTCTCTCCCCTTGCTTTCAAAGCTTCATCCTCTTGAAGCCAATGGAATAAGCTCCAACACCACCGGTTGCCCTATGAAGGAAAGATGAGCCCTGTTGAAACTCAAAGCTGGTCTCAAAGACCCTTCTGGCTGGCTCTCTTCATGGATAGGCCAAGATTGCTGCCAATAGGTTGGTGTGAGCTATGACAAGGACACAGGTTGTGTTGTGAAGCTGGATCTTAGAAGCCATGACTTTTGTGACACGGTAGATGATGATGATGATGATGATGATGTATCTATACTGGAAGATTACACGCCAATGTGTCTGAGCGGCCATGTAAGTCCTTCCTTTCTTGCTTTGAAGTACTTGACTTACTTGAATCTGAGCCACAACAATTTCCAAGGCAATTCCATTCCCAGTTTTATAAGCTCTCTCAAAAGGTTGACCTATCTTAATTTCTCCCAAGCATCATTTGGTGGATTAGTCCCTCCCCAGTTAGGGAATCTCTCGAACTTGCATTATATTAACCTCGCTGTTGACCCTTATTCCAGTCAAGAGCTCCGAGTTTCGGATTTAAATTGGCTTTCTAGTCTCTCTTCTTTGAACTACCTTAACTTGGAAGGTGTCAATCTCCGGAAGGGATCTACTCATTGGCCGAAGAAGGTCAACATGCTTCCTTCTCTAATGGAGTTGCACTTGGTGGGATGTCAGCTTTCTGAGTTCATTGAATCTCTATCATTTGTGAACTTCACATCGCTTTCGGTTCTTGATCTCTCTTTTAACAACTTCAACTCCACAATGCCTCAGTGGGTTTTCAACATCACAACTCTTCTTGAGCTTACACTCACTGGTTCTGAATTCAAGGGTGCCATTCCTGCTGTTGTAGAGGGTGTGCTGTGCAAACTGCAGAAGATAGACTTGTCCTTTAATAACTTGATAGGAAACATAAGAGAGCTTACAATGGGCTTGTCTGGATGCAATAATAGTAGATTAGAGGAGCTAGATTTGAGTGCCAACAAGTTCAACGGTCCGTTGCCCGACTCTTTGGGATTGCACAGATATTTAAGAGTTCTTCGACTCTCCGATAATTCCTTCTGGGGACCAATCCCGAGTTCTCTAGGAAATCTGTCACGATTGGTTGAGCTGAAGTTGTCCTTCAACAAGATGAATGGTACCATACCAGAGAGCATAGGACAACTGTCGAAGCTGACCACTTTGGGCCTATATTCGAATTCTTGGGAAGGTCTTGTTACGGAAAGTCATCTCTGGAATCTAAAAGAGTTGGAAAATCTCAAACTATCATCTTATCGGGCTAGTTCATTGAAGTTCAGATCCACCTGTGGTTGGGTTCCCACTTTCAATCTAAGTTCCATCATGATTAAGAATTGCCAGTTGGGTTCGAAACTTCCCAAATGGCTGAAGAATCAGAAGAAACTGTTGAGCATGATCCTTTCAGGAGCTGCGATTTTGAGCACAGTGCCCGATTGGCTGTGGGAACTATCTCAACAGCTTTGGACATTAGATCTTCCCGAAAATAGAATAGTGGGGAAGCTTCCCAGATTCTTAGATTTCGGCTCTCAAGCTAAAGTCAACTTAGCTTCCAACCGGTTGGAGGGTTCATTTCCACTCTGGTCAAATGTGAATCAGCTCTCTTTGAGGAACAACTTGCTTTCAAGACCTGTCCCAACAAATGTTGATCGCCACATGTCAGCCTTGAATTACCTGGACGTGTCGAACAACTCACTCACCAGGTACCTACCTTCTTCAGTGAGTAGGCTGAAGAATCTGGTTTATCTTGATTTATCGTGCAATGCTCTCTCTGGAGACATTTACGCCGAGTGGACCGTTATACCGAAACTGAAGATCTTGGATCTTTCCAAGAACAATTTCTCCGGTCACATTCCCTGCCAAATGTGCTCGTTACTACCTTCCCTTAAATGGCTAAAGTTGAACACCAACAATATTTCTAGAGAGTTACCCTCTTGCTCGTTAAACTGCACTCGCCTGTACACACTCAATCTTGGGAAAAACAGACTTCACGGGATAATACCATAGTGGACTAAAGAAAGCCTCAATTCCTTATCGGAATTGATCCTCCGGTCCAATAGTTTCAGCGGAAGAATTCCTGAGCAACTGTGCAACTCTCTGAAGCTGCATGTCTTGGACCTTGCCGATAACGACTTGTTCGAATCAATTCCCAGATGTCTCGGCAATATGGCAGGGATGAAATCTTTAGAGCCTTACTATGAGTTACCCCCGGAATTCCATAGTTTTTACTCTGGAAGCATCGAGTTAAACATGAAGGGAAGGTCGATAGAGTATAACGAATTGATTCCGCCGGTGAACATGATAGACCTTTCAATAAATAACCTCTCAGGGAAATTCCTCTAAAGATATCAAATCTCTCCACCTTGAAGGCACTAATCTTTTCGAACAACCAACTGACGGGAAGCGTACCGAGCAACATATCAGGGTTGAAACAGTTGGAAACTCTCAACCTCACATTCAACCGCCTTTCGGGCTAGATTCCTCCCGGCATGTCTTCCATGACATTTTTGAATAGTTTGAACCTGTCATACAACAATTTGGACGGAGAAATTCCCAGAGGCAACCAGTTCCCAACATTCAATCCATCCAGCTTTGAGGGAAATCCAGGCCTCTGCGGGCTTCCGTTGTCACAAGGTTGCTCGACTCCGACAGGTCAAGATGTACAAGATCACGAGGGCGAAGGCAAAGGAAATGAGGAAGGTGATCATGGAGAAGTATGGTTTGACGTAAGCATCACACTAGGATTTCTGGTGGGATTCTGGTTTGTTTGCAGCACACTGGTGATAAAAAAGTCTTGGAGACAAGCTTATTTTAGATTCATTGATAAGATGAAGGACAAGCTCTATTTGGTCGTCCAACTGAACATAGCTCGTTTGCGGAGGAAGTTGGAAACAGGACCTGATGTTTTCCCTAGGAAGAGACGAGGGAGATGCTTCATTTGAGTCAAGTCATGCTTATATTAATGGATATCGTCGTTTTTTTTTTTGCTAGAAATGGATATGGTCGTTATAAGCTTCGGCTTATAGTATTAGCTTCTGTAAAACCCATGCCCTTTGCCCCTAACCTACAACACACAACATAGAGTAAATCGTTCTCTTGCAGTATAGATATTCGCCCATTATCTATCAGTATGGATGAGGTCTTCATTCTAGTTGTAGATTTTACGCATTTACACTCGAACTCCAGCTGCAACCGAATCCAGCATATCCTCCACAAAATTTTCGACCTCATGCAGTGACCTACAGGTAGAAACTACAGATATGAAATATTCTAGCAAACTGTATGTAACCTAAACTGTCCATCTTTGGCTTTAAAGGGAAGATGTGCTAGCGATAACAGAATGTCTCCTTATTTTGATTGTTGTCCGGGACATCCTCTCCAACACCCAAATGTGCTCGACGGTGCTGACCCGAGCACGTTTATGAGGTTAACGTTGAGGATTCTGATGAAACCGTCGCTTTTGCTTTATTGTCTTGCGGGACAAAAAGGTAGTATAGAACTATGCGAGTAGGTTAGTTTGACAAATCATATGAATTGGTTCGATTATATTGAGTCTCATGTGCATTTTATTGATAGTGAGGAACCTCATAGAAAAATAATCTACAAGAGTTAAGAAAAAAGGTCATCTTTTAACGATAACCATTTTTCTTTAATCAGAGCATGTGACACGACTTTTAAGTTTCATGTAGCTCAAATGTTATCAACGTTGTCTCGCACTACAGCTTTTGGAATCGAGAAGCGATGGTTGAACTAGAGAGGAAGTCGGTACGCATGCGTATTGTGATTGCAAGAGCTAGTTTTGTTAACCTGATCATCCGCCGTCCGAGGTTATAAATTGACTTTAGAAGAAGATGGTACACCTTGATCCTGGCCATTTAACCCTCACGATAAAAGATGATTCTATGTCTCCTCAAAATCATGCAGCTGCAAAGCCGATGAAAGAGGAATGGAAAACGGGAGGGTGCGTTCGTTTTGTAGAAAACGAATGATATGAAAAATATTTTCTTACAAATGATCGCTTGTATTGCTTAAAATAATTAGTTAAAGAAAGTTTTTTGCATTATCGATTACATTTTTATATTTAAACATTTTCGTAGATATTTTTACTAATTTATTTTTAAAAACGACATAAACGATCATTTTAAAATATATATATATTCTAGATTGTTCACCACGAAGCCTTAATTCTCATATATTCAATGATCAAAACTATTCTATTCACACATTACCGAAGGCAGCTTCCGCGAAACTTTCACGTGGCGATTAATGCAAAAGATGCCATACAAAGTGAGAAAATATTGGGTACCCGAGCGGTGCCATGTCAGCAAAATAATAATCCACTCAGTGATGGACACGTGTTGATCGAGCCTACTGTCGGGATATTTTCTCCTGTGTGGGGCCCACTCTCTCTCCCCTCCTGACCCTCACGAGACTCCCCCTTCACTTTCTCTTTGCCGCTTCCTCTGCAATTCCTCATCTTCTCCATGGAAACCAAAAGCGGACGACGACGGTGTGCCTCTTAACAGCTCGTCCAAATCGGCATCACCGACGTCTTCTCCATCCCTGGCACCGGAGTGCGAGCCCGAGGCTCGCGGCCGCCATGGCCACGGAGCTCGACCTCGAGTAACCATGGTCGCAAGCCCGTTGTCAAGCGACCATGGCGGTTTGGAGGGGGAAGCTCTTGAGCTTGATTTGGCGGAAGCAGGGGGAGGACGATGGGTGGAGGTGGAGCGGGCGGGCCTGGCGGCGACGGGGATTTTCAGCGTGAGGTTCCCGACCGTGAGGCACACGAAGGGACAAGTATCCATCGGCGGTGAGATCGTTGCCGGAGACTCCGAGGGTCCTCTTCGCCATGGCCAACAATGGCGGTGGCTAGGGCTCGAGGTTAGACAAGGGAAAAGGGGTGAAGCGGAGGAGAGAGAGAAGGGGAAAGAGAGAGATCGAGAGAAAAGAGGTGGGCTGAAAATTTGGCTGACACAGGTGGGCCTGACGACACCTGTCCATCACTGAATGAATTATTATTTTGCTGACATGGATACCCAATATTTTCTCCTACAAAGTAGTATCAACTCCTTGTACAAGATTCCCTAATAGTCAAAGATTGCGGAATATCCTTCTAATATAATACGTGGAAATGTCCCGGAAAGTAGGTGAGCATTTGAACAAGCGAGTACCTCCAGGGCTCTAAATCTGATTGAGTTATTTGATAAAAATTTTTGGCGATAAGAACATTAGGAGTGTCATAACTTTCGTATAGTACTTACTTGAATTTTATAATTTGTTTTTCGCTCACTTGAGTTCTATAAATTTGAAAAATTGATAACTTGAGTGCCATCGGCGATTTGCCTCGCTGGAAAATATGACGTGGATCCGGTTATCCTACGTGGCTTAGCCGGAGCAGATGTTGATAATTTTTTAATATTTTTTTATTTTTCTTTTTATTTTGCAAAAATTTTTTTCAATGCCGACAAGAGTCATCGGCGACCCTCGCTGGCTATGAAGGCCTCGCCCAGATTGGGCGAGGGCTGCTGTGCCCTTAGTCATGAAGGCCCTGGGCAAGGCCGCCAAGGTTGCGAAGGTCGTCACCAGATCAAGGTGGCCTTACCCGCAGTCACGAAAGGCCCTCACCCTCGACCGGCGAGGCCATCGTGGCCTCGCTAGTCTCGGGTGAGGTGGCAAAGGCTCTCGATCTCAGTCGGCGAGGCCACAATGGCCTCACCAAGGGCCTTTGTGGCCATACCGGTCGATGGCGAGGCGGCCCTCGACCAGTTTGGTCGAGGGCGAGGCCTCCGGCGAGGGTCACCGGCGGCCCTCGCCAACCTTGAAAAAAAAAAGAAGGAAAAATAAGAAAGATAAAGAAAAATAAAAAGATAGTAATGCTGAGAGTAATGCTGAGGTACTTATAATCTCTCTATTGCAACATTCTGGTGATAGTGGTACCTCCCGCTATTCATTACTAACGTACATGCAATTGGTCATCAGGTCAGGGGGTTGGATGTGGACGCACTCTTCATATCTCACGTTCAGGTAAACCAGGCTCAGAAGCAAAGGCGTCGTACCTACCGTGCTCACGGAAGAATCAATCGTAAGTTCACTGTTGCTTCTCAGTTCTTCAAAGTTGTTTTATCCTTTTTCTTTGAGCAATGAAAATTAAGTGCTTTCTTTCTTCTCCGAAACAGCTTATATGTCATCTCCCTGCCATATCGAGTTGATTTTGTCCGAGAAGGAAGAACCCGTGAAGAAGGAGGTGGGTCTCTTTCATGTACCATACAAAGTAGTTGAAAATTGTGATGATCTTTTTAATTACCCAAGCCATCTTCTGTTTAGCTGATGTGTGGAGTCATTTGATATTGCAGCCGGAGACTCAATTGGCCACTAGCAATTAAGTCCAAGAGGTCACAGGCTGTGAGGAGTTCTGCATGAAGTTAACACCATATGAACCAGGACGCACCCAACGGAGGCGGCCGTTCTCTGATGCCTTCTTTTTGGAGAGAGTTATTTCGGTTTTCCCCATAGGATGTACTCTTGATTTTTGGAACAATGTGATTTTTCCGTCAGCTGTCATGCCCGACTTTATTTGCAATATTGAGGATAGCGTATTAAATTTTAATTACCTCCGTCTTTCTCTTGGCACTCGACTTAAGCAACGTATTCTAAGTTGTAATGGAAATTTTTTTTCAATATTTTTAAGTATAATTCGAACTGGAACTATGCTCCTTATGCTTCTTTGATTAGTCACTCTGAGTAGGATCCACGGAATACCCATTAGATTGATGACCACAATGGAAAACGATATCTCATTGACCATTCATAGCTTTTACCTTGACATAAGCCACGATTCAAAACAATGTTGTGTTCTGATTCGGTCTTCTTTGCAGGTAGCTGTAGGGCAAATTTCATCCATGTGGGGTCCCTAACATTTCTTAATTATTTTTCTCGTTCTTTATTTTAACGTGCCATAAAACTAAAATGCGTCTTTTTAAAGATTTACTCGGGCCCAAATGTGTCATTTAGAAAAGTAAATTTAATTAATATACTGTGTTTTATTTATCATTATATTTTGGGACGATGATATAAATAGTTTTTGAACTTTGACTCAATATGCAATGTGGTCCCTGAACTTTTACTTTATTTAATATAGTCTCTAAACTTTAACCTAATGTTTAATGTGGTCCATGAACTTTTAATTTGTTTAATGTGGTCCTTCGACTTTTGATACACGTTCAATATAGTCTTCGAACTATATGAAAATATTTAATATAGTCCCTGAACTTGAATTAATGGAAAGATTATATAGTTTAGGGACTAAATTAAATATGTACCAAAAGTTCAAGGATGACATTAAACAAATCAAAAGTTCAAGGACCACGTTGCACTTTGGATAAAGTTTATGGACTATATTGAACAAATTAGAAGTTTAGGGACCACATTGCATATTGGGCTAAAATTCATGGACTATTTGTGTTATTTTTCCTTATATTTTTAAGTCTTGTTTTGATTTACTATGAAGTTACAACTCATTTTTTTTATCTTTCATTGATTGTATACGATAATATTCATTTAAAAATTTTCCGCCACCTTTGGTTCAAGTAATCCTTACACAATCATATTTAAAAAAGTGCATCTAGAATATCGAGCTTTGATTATTCTTTTTATATATATATCCGATGCAATCAACTGGTTATTGGTCAAACAATGTTTGTCATGTGGCAAATTAATGATTCTCCATCATAGTCACATTTGTGAAGTTAAATGTTACTAGAAGGACGCTGATAAATTTTTTTTCCTGAGTTTGGATTGTAACTAATTATAAATATAATGAATTAACCATTTTTTCTCCTTTTTCGATTTTGTTGAACATGCCCCGAATAAAAAATTCGAATAAGAAAAACATTGCAATTTTTAATGTCTTCCATTTTTTTTTCTTTTCATGCATTATAGTTTAGTAAATCAGAGAGTCTGTTTTAAGATTAATAAGTGATCAAGATACTCTATCTAATTTAATTTTAATTTTTTTTTGGCTTTATCATTTTCTTGCGCTCAGTGGACATATTGACTTCCTTTGTGAATCGCGCTACAAGATTAGGAGAGACTTCGCGGCGTCCGTTTTCCTTTATAACCCTCTCCATTTTCAGACAAGGGAAGAAGTCGTCCAAAGCGCCGTCTCGATCTGGTCAGCTCTCACGTCGCACCAGTAAGCGTCTCCCTTCCGTGCTTCTTCTGTTTCAGGAACTCCACGTTTTAGGGTTTTTTTTTTCCCAGTTCCTCAATCTCTGTTTGATTTTGTTCCTGATTTTTGTGCCGCCTTTTGATTATCGAAATCCGATTGAGATCGAGAAATTCGCCTCTTGTTGCCGTAATTTTTCCTTGAAGGCGTCCGAATTTGACGTTATGCGATAGATCGGGCTCTTTGTTTCTTTTGGCGAAATCGATCGTTTGCACGCAACGTGGGACCTAGCTTTCGAGATCAAATGCTCTCGATCGCGATGGTTAGGTCGGAGTTGTGGTAATTGGCCGTGTGATTAGGTCCGGTAGTCGCTTGATTGCTCTAATTTGCGTCGATTCTCGTGATGCTAGAGATGGATTGGCAAGGGCAGAAGCTCGCGGAGCAGCTGATGCAGATAATGCTCGTGGCGTCTGCTGTGGTGGCATTCGCGACCGGTTACACCATTGGGTCTTTCCAGATGATGATCCTTATATACGCAGGCGGCGTCGTTCTGACCACGTTGGTCACCGTCCCGAACTGGCCCTTCTTCAATCGCCATCCGCTCAAGTGGTTGGACCCGACCGAAGCTGAGAAGCATCCCAAACCGCAGCCCCAACAGACCTCCTCGAGTTCAAAGAAGAAATCTTCTAAGAAGTAGGCTTGTTCCAGTAGTTTCCTCAAAGTCCTACAGCCCAGTGATTGTTCTTTTGAGCGTTGGATGAATGGATTTTCAGAGGATAGATGGCTGAGATTGTCAAGAATTTAGACAATATCCGGAACAGAAAATTTTTGGACTCAATGTTTTCTGTTTGCTTGCTGCTGCTGCTATTGCCAATTTCGCTGCCTCATAAGATGCTCGCTTCGTATGGTTGTTTCGAAAGAGTCGCTTTCCTGTTGATTATATGCGGTAAATATGTAATATTCATGCCATGACCATGGAGTTCAGAATTGTCTGTCTAAGCATGCTAAATAGTCGGATTGGTTTTAGTATGCTTGATCTTTGAGTGATTCCAGTTTTACCCTGTCTATGGAGAGTGTAGCGATAGGTGGACTGACATCTTGATATTTTGGGTTTTTAACTTCAGTTCACCAGTCGTAATTTTTATTTTTATTGTCAAGAGGGACATATACTGTGTAGGGTGGATTGCAATGCCATAAAGGATCCTTGTAGCCGACTTAACTTAGTAGCTTAAGGCTTAGTTGTTGTCCAGAGAAGTTACAGAACTTAATTCTATCTTCAGCTTTGCTTGAAGCAGCCATTTAGTGGAAATGTAGTCCAGTTTTGTCATATCTTTAGGCAATAGTAATGGTGCTGTTGTGAAGGATCTTGATGCTTCTACTTGGACACAATATTATAGCAATGATTGTGGCCATATTAGTTGAATCGGGATTTGGAAATTGGGAAAAGGTAAAAATCGGATTTATTATCTGCCATTGCATGATTTGGACTTATGCAGTGTGTTGAAGCTGATGTCTGTGTTTATTGTAATTCGATAGCCTATAACCAAAGGATGGCTGTTTTGGGAATAGTGGCCTTCTTTTTGATGTTACCTTCAGTTTAAGGTAAGGGGTTTTTCTTTTGATCCTCGAGGTTACTTGTATTGGAGATACTAGTGTTATATTTTCTAAATTCTAGAGATGCCTGCAAGTCATCACTCATTATGTCATGTCTTGCTATGGTTTGTCATTGACGTGCCCTAAGAAACGCTGTTGTTAGGTGGTATAATTGCTTGTTTTGCTCTTCAATATATGTTTAGTTGCTGAATTCGATTATCAAGAGACTCTAAACAGGTATGAAGTGGCCAGCTGATGACGTCCTTTTATCTCCTATCGATCTTTTGTCTCATATTTTCTTACTGTGTGGCTCTTAATTCGATCATTATTGGTTTTGAGGTTCATCTGAGGCACTGCGTGATGCTTATATTGCTTCGCCAATACTTTGCGATCCTGGAATTATCAAAAAGCACCATAAATGCATCCTGAAATTCTTTATGTATCCTGGAAGTGGTATGCGGAACAGTCTTCTTGTATTTTCCTCTTGTGATGATCTCTCTATGATGTTCAACTGCCTATAGATTCACCATCAGAAATTCCTGTGGTCGGTCGCAGTGACTGAAATGCTATTTATATAATCAAGTTCGGCATAGATATAAGCTGTGGCTTCTGTGGTTGAATGATTAGTTTATTTTCGAAGAACTTTCAGAGTCGTTTCTTGAAAAGTCGGCTTAAAGAAAGCTCTACTTCTCTCCCATTTGTCCAGCCAATAGCTCTTATCATCATCATCTCATGAAGAATTATCTGACATAGATAACTGTATGGAGGTAAGAACCTCGGTTCCATACATTTAAAACTCTATTTGGATCGCAGCGGAGTGCTCATCAACTGAATTAACTAATTGCTTATTTTCCACAATATAGCAGAGGGCACCGCCCAATGACTTGGCAATGGGTTTTTTGATTCGGTCGTTTCGTTGATCAAATGCATCTCCTCAAAGAATTAAAGAACTATGGAGTTTTGCTTTGTGGTCAACAGAATTGGGCAGGCTGAACGGGATTAGAGAAACAAGTGGTCAGATGACATGATGAGAATGAATAACATCTGCACCAAACATAGAGCTTCAATATCCCCTTAATACATACTATGATTATTGATGAAAGTACCGTAGATAGAATGTCGACTTGTAAAAGCAATAAGAAATTAAAAGCCAATGTCTGCATGAATTGTGATACACGGATGACGTGCACCGATTTGTTCTCACGTCGGATTGGTAAAAGCCGATGACATCTGAATTGATGCACCGACTTAAAGTTGCCAGCACGCATGGATTTCCCGTTGATATGAGATGATGACGACGACAAAGGGTATGATGCTGATTACGATAATGATAAGATTACGGCGCAACAAACTTGAACTCGCCGATTTTGATGATTTCCATGACGCGTTCTGGGACTTCTTCCCAAGTTGATAAGCAAATTTTGCTGATAAGCACTCGAGACTAGGTTACTCCAAAAGATCTTTCTTTTTCCAAAATTTCGCTGAAAAGTATACATATATAAACTTTTTTTTTCTCAGGAAGTCGTCTCCGAAGAAAGATAAATAACACAACACTAGCCCGTTCCTTCGGGCAAGGAGCACCATCTCTTTCCAACGAAGTTTAGAAGGAGAAGAGACTTTCTTCTCCCTGACGTGGTGCTTCACTGTCATCTTTATCTTCTCCGGACCTTTCTTTCGCCTCTCTATATAAATCCTCATTGCTTTCAAATATTTCAAGCTCTCGGAACACCAAGTGTAACCACTCTCATCGTCATGACCTTTCTTTATCTATTTTATATACACCAAGCTGGCAAGTTTCAGGTGGCTTCTTCATTTCATTCACACTTCTCCATCTCTCTCTGCTCTTCCTGAAGAAAAGCTGCTATATCCATGCTTGTTGTGGACATCTTTTCCTTGATTCTGAGTGTCTTGGGTGGATAGTGTTTTTGGCATCTGTCATCTATGCAGCTTCATGGGTTCTCTCTCTCTCTCTCTCTCTCTCTCTCTCTCTTTCTGTTTGTGTCCTGTTCTAGGAGTCGAGCTAAATGGATGAGATCTGAGTGTGCTTTGTCAGGGACGATTAGGAAAGGGCTCTTGAATTAGTTATTTTATGCCAAGTATTTGTATCCCAGTTAGAATAAAATGCTTGTTCCCCTGGTTTGGTTAGTATAAAGAATGGGTTGGAGTTGGTTTGACAAGTTCGGATAAGGTTTGGCTTATCACGACTTCCATAGACACGGTCAAAGTTCTGTCTGCCAATTATGTTGTTCGACTATACGATGTACGTTGTCATGACCTTATGATGTGTGACTGTCCGTTGCATATTTCATTTTCTCAGGCAGGTGTTTTCCACCAACTTAAGAAACTGCCTTTGGAAGTTCTGACGAGTATTCGAAAAACTAAAGTAGCAGGGTTTCGCAGGCGCTAGAGTTGTCGGCATCTATTTTTGTAAAGTAAATCATAGGCTTCGTGCGTGAACAGGACGAGATTTACTAGATTCAGCGATGTGTTCCTCCACTTTGGTCCAGCCAAGCAAGATGGCCGTTTCAAGAACAGGTCCTAACTCATCTTCTGAGATTCTCGGTAAATTCGACAGCCCGATAATACCCGGTTTGCCTGATGATGTGGCGAAAACATGTCTTGCACTCGTTCCTCGTCGCGAGTTCCCATCTATGGGCTTGGTTTGCAAAAAGTGGAGGTCATTTCTCGGGAGCAAGGAATTTCAACTCGCGCGAAAATTGCGAGGTGCCCTCGAAGAATGGATTTTTATCCTAACCACGGATGGCAGAAAGAAGGAAAGCCATTGGGAGGCCATCGATAGCTTAGGAAACAGGCACTGGCGCCTTCCCTCGATGCCCGGTCCGTTGAAGTCCGGTTTTGGGGTGGCTGTTGTCGATGGAAAGCTTTTAATTGTTGGCGGCTATTCAGTGACGGGTGGATCCGGCACTGTCTCTGCGGAAGTCTACCAATATGACTCTCGTTTGAACAGGTACACTATTACGCTTGATGAATTTCTCCAAATTTCTGATAAAGTTGTTCATTGCACGAGGCATTCCAAAAGATAAGAAGAGATCATTTTAGATTCTGATGATCAAATTCTCTAGCGTAAACTGTTCATCTAATTTGATTGTCAATCATGGATTCTTGCTTCAAGTCCTCATAAAGCTGTCATATATCTGCAGAGTGCGTTCTCTGTTTCAAACAAGTTTAGCTCTCTGCATGAGAAATAGCCAAATAGCTATAGCACACAGTCGACTCCCTCATTGGAATTTCAATCATTGCCCTTGAAAAAATCTCTCGAGGGTTGCATAGTTGTTATTTTTTGAGGCATGCCTAAATCAATTCAAATCGGAAAAGATGAAAATTTTATTTTGTGTGCATATACTTTCACTAATTTTCTAATTAGGTTTACTTAAACGAAACGTCTTATAAAGTCTCTACGATACAAAATCCGGTTAATGGAGCTAAGATGGCCACCGTAGGACACTGGAGTGTGACATGGATGAAAATATTTTCCTAAATGGATACCATCGTGGGTCGTGTACAGTGAATGGATCCACATTTTGTCAATTTGTTTATGCTCCCATCAGTTGAATATCCTCCCATCAATTCGATATTCTTGGAAAGTGTCACGCAGGCAATTTAATTCACGTCATGCTCCGGGGTCCTCTACGGCCATATTAAGCTGGATTTGACAGGATCTTGTGACGGAAAATGGCATGCACAGTAGAATTGTAGGTATCGTGACTTAATTGGAGAAGTAGTAAAAGTACGAGAGGTAGAAACTTTCCGACTGAACAGATCAACGCAGAATCTCCTGTAATGATCTAGTTAGCTCGGTTTGCAAAACAGAAATGAGTCTCACTCGTGTATGCAGTTGGAGCAAATTGAGGAATATGAACGAGGCTCGTTGCAACTTCGCCTGCGCCGAAGTTAATGGAATGGTCTATGCCGTCGGAGGGTACGGTGCCGAAGGCAACATCATCGGTAGCGCCGAGGCATACGACCCCGACATGGGCAAGTGGACTCTAATAGAGAGCCTTAGGCTCCCGAGGTGGGGATGCTTTGCCTGCGGCTTCGAAGGCAAGCTCTACTTGATGGGAGGGCGGTCGAGTTTCACTATCGGAAGCGCGAGATCGGTCTGCGTCTATGACCCCGAGAAGCGCACGTGGTGCGAGCTGAAGAACGGGTGCGTCATGGTAATCGCCCACGCTGTGCTCGGGACGAGGCTCTTCTGCATGGAGTGGAAAAGCCAGAAAAAGCTGTCTGTTTTCGACGCGGAAGGGAACTCATGGAACACGGTGTCGCTCCCGCCTCGTCGGAGCTCGGGAGCCGCGTTTCGGCTCGGGACTTTAAACGGGAAGCTGTTGCTGTTCTCGGCTAAGGAAGTCGCCGGTTATCATACTTTGTCCTATGACCCGAATGCGACGCCCGGTTCGGAATGGCAAGTTTCTAAGATCAATCCATCCGGTCCATGCTTGTACAGTGTAACAATCAAGGCATAAAAAGGGCATGCCAATATCTGTATCCTCTCCTGTAAATAGCAGTTACTGTTGGATTAGTCGTGTAATTTTCACGGTGACTTTTCTAAGCTGACGTTTTCAAGATTTCTCGGAAGAACCCCTTCAAAATATTATCCGTTCGCATTAGCACTTCATCACCATCAAGAAATGGTAATGTTTTTGACAGTTCGCCTTAACTCTTTAGAGCCCTAGAGGGATGCACTTATTGTCCTTCTCCACTCAAGAAATCAAGAAAAAGAAAATTATATCTTCTTTCTGGGAAATAGAGATTTAAAAGAAAAATGTTTACTTTTAGTTCATATGAATTCGATTTAACTACAAATGGACCTGTGATTTGCTGCCGAAAGTAACATGTCTTCTTTCCTTATTTCACGGAAGGATTTGGTAGAAGGAAAATCTCTTTGTCGCTACGTTATGCGCGATACGATACAGTTGCGCGTGGTCTCTCTATTCACAAAACTTGTAAGACGTGAACAGTAGTCGAGAAAGTCGCAGTATTCACCACCCTCTTCGGAGGGACGAGAAGCAATGGCGATGGCACGAGAGAGAGAGAGAGAGAGAGCAGGAGAAGAACCAGAATCAAATTTAAAGCAAGACCCGTTTCACGGACAGAGAGAGAAACACGACAACACTTGACGGTAGAGAGAGAGAGAGAGAGAGTAGGAGAAGAACCAGAATCAAATTTAAAGCAAGACCCGTTTCACGGAGAGAGAGAGAGTAACACGACAACACTTGACGGTAGAGAGAGAGAGAGAGAGAGCAGGAGAAGAACCAGAATCAAATTTAAAGCAAGACCCGTTTCACGGAGAGAGAGAGAGTAACACGACAACACTTGACGGTAGACACAAAGAGAGAGAGAGAGAGAGAGAGAGAGAGAGAGGAAGAGTGACCAAAGGTTTCCGCAATGGAGGACTCTCACTCTCACTCTGTTAGCAATGGACGTAGTGGTACCTCTTCGTGGTGGCACGCGGTCAAGCCATTTGCCAACGGAGGAACAGCTCGAGTGCTTCAGGGGCTCCTCTACGAGAGGACTTGTTATCACCATCCACAAAAGATCAACCTCGACAAGGTCGACCATTTCTTTTTTGTTTTTCGTTCTTGCCTTGTTTTTTCTTTTGGAAACAATACTATCTTGATCCTGTCTTGTTTCACTTGAAAATGGTGCAACACTTGTCTATTTCGCTAGTAAAGCGAAATACATGCATGCTTTTGAAGCCGCATTTTGCCATCTGCTTTCTGCAAAACTGATGTTTTGTGCAAACGCTCTCTTCTGTCACTGGGACAAAAAATGACAGTCATCGTGCTTTGAGCTTCTGGTCGCTCACTAAACTGGAGGTAGATGCCGTGTAACTTGAAACGTTGCTTTTGTTCTGGTGCGAAAGCAACATCTGGATATCAGTATGGATGAACTTGCGGAAATGATGCCAGACCCGTCTGCGTTGCCATAAAAATGAGCATATTAAAACACTCGAAAGATTTATTACATTTCGGATGAGTGGACAAAGTCATTAACCAAATGCCAAGAGATTAAAGTGTCAGGGCATGAGTCATTCTGAGCAGCTTTGGATTTTGTTGAGCCTAGATACTTAGATCTCATAGGAAATTTAGTGGTAAATCACGAGTCATTCTGACTCTAGATAATAAGATCTCACAGGAAATTTGGAATGCATATGAACACACTGGTGTCATCGTGAGAAAGTAAAGGGAGGTCCGATGGTTGGTGTTTGTTTGCCGGGACTTCATGATCGGGTCAAGGAGAAATGGCTAGAACTATAGTCATCCACCATTTCACAGAATGTAGTACAAACTCGAGCTTTTGGAAAGAATGTTGTCTTGTATATGGTACTCTCTCGAACAACTCTTAACTTAGCTTTTGGTTCTGTTATTTCCAACAAACTTATCACATCTGCATTCACGGTGTGTGAAGGTACTGATATCACAGTTTGATCTGCCATGTTTTAATCAAATTTGCCGTTTTCTTTCCTTTTAAGGCATCGGAGCAAATCTACACAATTTGAAGATGCCGGGTCTATGTGCTTTCCTTTTCCCTTTATATGTATACTCTTTGTCCCTCAACTTGTTTGCCATCCAAACTCTCTTCTTTGTCTACATTCTATTAATATTGCACAAACATCATAATGCCTGTTGCTATTGCATTTTCTGAGGAAAGTAAGCAGTTAAACATGAAACCAATGATAAGCGCTTGCTTGGCTACCACCCGATACTGATTGATTATCCTTGTGCATTTTCCTTTTCTCTGTTTCTAGGCAGTATGCTTTCTTTTAATGCTCAGAGGAATCTAGTGTAAGGTTTTCGTATATGATGCCTATTAATAACATTGGTTTGTGTGAGAAAGATAATAGCATTCATCAAATCTGCTTATTTTTTTATTCACCATTCTCTGCCTAAATTTTGAATTCCAAGAGTTCAGGTACCCAGCGGGAAGGTCCTGGCTTCTCTACCTTATGCTGTGATGTTTGGTTCATATGAGTAAGCGCCATGACACCTATTTTTGGGAAGCACACGCTTGCGAAGACTGTCCCTTCGAACACCATTGAGTTACTTCAGGAAGCATATTCTTCTCTTTACGTTTCTCTCTAAAAGAAAAAGAGTTTGATTTTGCTTGTTATTGTTAAGGAAAGTTCAGTATTTTCCCCTCAGTAAATGGACCGTTTCCCTGTAGCTGAAGTGAAATATAAACGGCAAAAACAGAATCAATTGACTGATTGATTGATTTAAACAAGGGGGCAAACATTGAATTTCAAATCGCTATCATGAATCAAGAGACGAATTTCTTAGTACTGCTGATTGTCATACGCCATCGGTACTGCTTGAAACACGATCACTCGGAGAAAGATAGTCTTAACTCTCATGTGCACTGCTCGTCATTTTCTTCCTCCCATGACTCGAGTCTCGGTTCACAAATGTACAGCGTCTGTAGGTTTCTGGAGTGAGATTGATCGTCTCTGGCTTTTAGTTGTGTACTGCTTGCATTAGTACCACCAAGAGAATGAGAAATATACAATATCTCCAGAAAGATAATTTAAACAATTCATATGTTGCTGAATACTAGGTTGGTTTAGCGAGTACTAATAATGTTTCATATCACATGCTGCATCGACATGAAGCTGTACATTTATGGAATTCTCGTTCATGTAACTATCACATTCAAGTGGATTTTCTACTGACTTGTTTATCTAGGAAAATGCTACTGCGAATCTGGAGTAATAAAAAATGCTCGTTCTGTATTAGAGAAAGATCCTTATTGACATAACCTTACTACCACCGATCTCACCTTGCATTTTTGCGTATTGTTTAAACAGGACTCTCAGAAGAAAAGCCATATCTGCCAATGGAGGCATGCCTTTGCCTTTCTATCGAGAAGTAACATGTGGGATTCTTGCGGCAACATCGGCATCATTCGTATTCATTCCGAGATTTGAGATAGAAAAGCTTATTGTGGCTGATGCTGCTTTGCCGGCTGCACAACGTGTGAATTATAGAAGCGCTGTTCATGCGATCTCTAGCATTGTTGCAAAAAAGGGAATCTCAGCACTGTGGAAGGGTCAATATCGAGTGACGGTGGGCACATTACATTGCACGACCTTCCTCCTGTCTTATAATCAATCATTCTGTTATCTTAAGGATTCTGTTCACGTTGACGAATCATGTGCACGCTTAGGTAAGTCTATTTTGGATCTCATGTTCAGTCATCAGTTTTCTGCTGAATGACAGTGTTAGCACTAGTCAAATTTTTCAAGTTGATCTATTCGCACTTGTGGTCAAATTTTCTGGCTTCGCATGTGATTTTGCTTTCATATAAATTCAGGAGATGCTTGATTTATGTATCTTGCTGTTTAACCCGCATGACTTTTAGGGGCGACTGGGGTTTCTGGGCTCGCTACGCCGATCTGCTGGACTTTTTATAGAAATTTTTATGTCTTCACGCAACTCATCAAATCCCAGGCAGGTCAGAGGCCTCCTCCCATTAGCTCCATCGATTGTGCCTTCAACATGCTGAAGTTCGCAGGACGTTTCAAATTCTTCACCGGTCTCTCTGGTTATCTATTCACTTGGTCACCTTTTCTTATGGTACGATTAGTTCTATCGATCATGGTTCCATCAGTTCTTTCATTGTTCTTTTCTCGAGATTATTTCCGCTTTCGATTTACTAACTTCTGCAGAAACGCTGGTGCAGACCATGTTGGTAATGCGAGACTCGCTCCAGGAAATGGAGGAGCTCATTGGGTGGTAATTCTGGCAACTCCCGCGCCCAACTTTGGCTTCTTCACCTGCATACCTATCCTTGACCGGGTGTTCTGTTTAACTGATACAAAATGGAACTACGACAGTTGTTGCCAGATTTCTTTATTTCCAAGAGACGGCCTTTTCGACCCGCGTAGTGCTGCAGTAAGCTAGGTGAGATGGAGCTTGATGTAGCTCCTTTATCGTTCGAGTTAGTCGCCCACATGCGACATATAACATTTGACAGATAACAATGCAACTAGGCCAGGCAACAGCAACATGCATGTGATATTGCAATCTACCAGATTACTCGGTGGCTACACTCCTTGTATTCCTGTCTCTACGAAGCTCGCAAGTTACAGGGATATGTCGCATGCTCTCGGAGTATTGCTCTCTGTGCATCTCGACCAACACACGGATATTACATTTCACAGAGTGAAGCTCAGCTTCACACATGGAGTAGCTTTTTCTTTTCTTGCTAAAACACACATCGAGTAGGTTAGATCAACCGAGAGAGCGACGCTTTCAAAGTGACCGATACTCCCTGTAATCGCCGGTCCGCGACAGTGAGTCTTGAAAACTAGTCCAGGATTCAGTACTAGTCGAGCAGCAAGTCGAGTTGATGCAGTTTACCATTAAAATCTCTTTCCTTGCTAAAGAAATTCGAGGCTCGATACTCAATTCAGACCGGATCAGATTGGACTTTTAGAATCGTGCTCGACTTTGACTTTGTGTGAAGTATATGGTATACTTAGGGCGCGAATGATAATCATTCTGTTTTTCTACTTTCCTATTTTTTTTCTCTCACTTGGAACAGAAATCCGTTTGGTAAAATAATTTTATTTTTTTATTTATGTGACAAATTTTGGCCGAGAAATAGATTTGGAACAAAAATGAGAAGTTAAAATTTTCTACTTTTCTATTTCTGAAACAGAAAAAGAAATAAAATTTCTATTTATTGCTCATCCTTGCCACCCACCGTCGCCCACTCGCCGCCGGCCGTCACTCATTGGTCGCTTGCCCCCGCCGCCGCTCGCCTGGTCGTCTGCTACCGCCCCTCACCGATCGCCGTCACCCCCCTACCGTCCGCCGCTACAGTCGCTTGCCGATCACTGGTCGTTTGCCACCGCCCCTCATTGGTCGCCGCCACTGACTGGCCGTTCGCTCGCCGCCCCTCACCAGCCGTCTGCTCGCTGCTGCCACTTGCCAACCACCTGTCGCCGACTAGCGGGAATAGAAATTTTGTGTCGTTATCAAACGAATTTCTATTTTGAGAATAAAAAATTTGCATTATTATCAAACGGTACTTTTTGCTCAGAAACATGTTCGGGAAAGAAAAATAGATTTTTATATTTCTAATTAGAAATAAGGTTGGGAAAGAGAAATGTTGTCATTTGTGTCCTTAGAGCTCAAACAAGCCGGTCATTCTCAAGCTAAGTACACATCAAACATTTCGAGCAAATTCTTCTCTTGCTTGAGTAACAATCCCTTGTGTATTCGGCCCTGACATGGCACTAAGGTAAATTTCGCTATGGATCGCTTGATCTGGAATTTCGATAGCCAAAATAGGATTTCAAAAAAAAAAGGAAAAATACGTAAAAATAAAGTATTTGAAAGGAAAAATGACATAAATAATCATTGAACTTTGACCTAATATACAATGTGATCTTTAATCATTTAATTTATTCAATATGGTGCTTAAAAGTGTAGCCAAATATGCAACTTGATCCATGAACATTCAATGTGGCTAATGGACTTTTGAGACATGTTCAGTTTAGTCCCCAAACTATATGATTGTCCCTGAATATAAATTAATAGAAGGATAACATTGAAAATTTTTATATAATTCAAGGATTATGTTGAACATGTACCAAAAGTATATGGACTACATTGAACATATTAAAAGTTTAAAGATCACATTACACATTGAGCTAAAGTTTAGGGACAAAGTTAAACAAAATAAAATCTCAATGACCATAGTGTGCATTGAACTAAAATTCAGGAATTATTTGCAACATTATCTTTATTTGAAGATAATAAAATTTAAAAAAAAAGGGAATAAATAAATGGGGCAAGGAGCGCTGTTTTGCAATCAAAAGGACGGAACATGAGAAAAGGAAGAAGGGCAACGACGAGCGTTTGAGCTGCGAAAAAGAGGAACTCCCACGTCAACAATGGCGCACCTGACCTAAGCAAAGCCTCCCCGAGAGAAAACCCCACAGAACAACCCTCGCATTCTCCAGCCTTCTTCTCGGCGCTTCTCGACTCCGTTCGTCGCGATGTTCGGATCCTCCCCCTCCTTCGCCACCCCGTCGTCGACGCCGTCGTTCGCCACTCCGTCCTCCACGCCGGCATTCGCCACTCCGTCCTCCGCGCCGGCGTTCGGCTCCGGTTTCGGGACCTCTATCTTCTCGAGCCCGTTCTCTTCCCAAACTCAGCAGCAGCAGCAGCAGACGCCGTCGTTCCAGCAACCGGCGTCCGGCGGCTTCGGCTTCCAGTCCCCGTTCGCGACGCCGCAGCCGGCCGCGACTCCCTTCGGCGGTGGCCAGCTGACGACTCAGATGGCTCCCGTGGCTCCTCTGCCTTTCTCGCTCGCCGATCGGGACATTCAAGTGATCTCTTTGCTCTACTGTGGCCTGAGACGAATTCACATTTGTTTTTCAACTCTCATTTCGAGCTTTTGCTCTGGTTTTTTGTGTTGATTGTTCTTGATATGTTTGGTGGATGTTAGGCTATCGTTGATGCGTACAAGGAAGAGCCTGGGAACCCGAAGTATGCCTTTAAGGTTAGTCTTCAGTTGTTTCAAATTGTGTGACTCTGCTGCCTTCATTTTGTAGCTAGTAATTCGTTTGAGCTAGGTCTGAGAGGTGGTTGAAGTGACGTTTGTAGTTTAAATTGTTGAAGTTTGCGCAAAACTTTTTCATGAATGAAGTCATTTTAGGGTGAGTACTCAGCAGTTGGGTAGAGGAGTTGTCTAATCCTGTGGAGATTGTGTACATTGTAAACTAAGAATCGTCTGAACTTTGCAGCATTTGTTGTTCAGCGTCACCGATCCGCAATATAGAGTGAAGCCTGCCGGTGTCTCGGATGTGAGCTTCTTCTTCGTTTTTTTTTTCTCTTTAAACGGTTGAAAAGCGTGTGAAATGAAACCGCGTAGCACATTAATTGCTAAGTCGGAAGTATAGTTTGCGATGCCAGATCATGTGGGCGGAGGCTATGGGGAAGTTGGAGGGTATGGAGAGTGCTGACCGGGAGCGCCTGTGGCCTCAGCTTGTCCAGGGCTTCAAGGATCTTTCAAACCGCCTCAAGGTACTTAACTCGGTTAACACTACGATGCATTTCAGTGTTGAGATTTATATGCTCACAAGGAGAGATGCGCCTAGGTTGCATGATCTCCCGTGGACAAGGTAGTTGCCAATTAAAATGCACTGTTGGAGGCTTGAATCTCGTACTAATTCAGGAGGAGATTTGATTTAATTTTAGAGGATAAGTAAGAGGAGCTATGCTTTAGGTACTGCCATTTAGATTAATAATGAATGAGCAAGATCATAGTCATTGATGATTGGGAGGATGCTGCAGCGTCTACACATTAAAGTCCCTGGTGTAGAAAGGTAGATTGGTCCTCCAAGAGAGGGGCACGGCATAGATCAATTTATTCAATTAATCATATTGGATCTGATTCAGAAGATCATAGGGAGTTTGTTCAAAGGATTGTTTGACCTAAACCTTTCGGTCATATATGAATTTTATTTTTGTGCATCGCTTCTTCGGGCTTCTCAAATATTTTGTTCAACCAAACAGAGTGTCTGAATGCCAGATGACTGAGTTGGGTAATATATTAGTTCTCATGGAGTTAATTGTGGAAGTTAAACTTGTGTTTCATAGTGGAAGGGAACTTTTTGATGAAAGTGAACACGTCAAAGAAGGTTTCTTAGGATTCATTGGGCTTGGGGCATGAAATTTTGGGCTATTTGTGGTTGTTTTGGTGTCGATTTTCTGATCGGTTTGCCTATCCTAGAAATTCAGGCAGATATACAGGAGCTTTACTTTTCCAGTTATGCATATTCTAATTGCAACCGATGTTGTAAGTTACACGTGACAATGCCTGGTATATTGTTGATGCAGCTCCAAGATGAAGTCATTCATTCAGATGCAGAGAGACTGAAAATGACGCAGAGTAATGTGAAGATGGTATACTTCTACTAACTTTCTATCTTTGTGCAACATATTTTTTGGAACGTGCTCTCACATGCGTATCTTTTGCAGCTTCAGAGACATTTTCAAGCTGACACGCTTCCCTGGATCCAGAGAATGAGACAGAAAGAGCAAGGCCTTCAAAGGCGCCTTTTGAGGGTATATCTTCTCATTAACCAAATTGTCATAGTGTCTAGCAGGAATGATCCAGGAAATGATTACATGATTTTAGTTGTTCCATCGCAAATTCAAACTACTACACTCTCAGTCTGATGGAGGATATTTTTCTGCTGAGCATTGTTGAAGACAAACATCTATGGTTGTCTTAGTTGCCTTCATTCAATTTTGTGTGTTTTATTTAGACGTTGGAGCATGGATCGGTATTGTTAACTTTTGCTTCCTTTGGTTGCTTCTGAGTTTGTGTGGTTCTCATTTGTGTGTCTGTGTGCCTAAGGTAATGAGAATAGTGGAAGCAATGGAGAGTAAAGGATGTCAATTGCCTTTAGTAAAAGGGGAAGCTGAGTTGGCAGAGAAGCTGGCTGCAATCACTAGACAGGTTCATGCTTTGTGGCCTTCTTCTTTTGGCCGAAATGTTTCGTGCCCTTGACCCCCGGGGATTTCACCTATATCTCTTTTGGGACTTCAATTGGTTGATGTTACTTATATTTGTATGATACCAAATGCAGCTGAGAGGATCTGGAGCAGAACTTTCGAGGAGGATCCAGAACTTACTGACAATATCTCGAGTTCAAGCAAATGGCATCAGTGCAACTGGTTCTATATATCTCCCAGGATCAACCAAAATACATGACCAGAGCCTTGCCGACTTGCAGGAGGTTACTCTTTCTTGCCAAGTCGATTAAGTTTGTTGATATGTTCCTTTACGATTCTTACAGAGTTAGGCATATCATAACAGGAATATAGAATCCAAAATATATACTGCAAAGGAACCTCTTGAGTCTGCCCATTTTATCTCCTGCATTTTCAAATTAAAACACAAGATTAACATTACTACGCCTTTTTGAGACAGGTCTTACAACAACAGACTGAGGCGATTGCGAGGCTTGGGAGCGTATTGAAGAGAGATATCAGGGACATGGATATCATAATGGCTGAGGACACCGAGATGGCAGAAGACATGAGCTGAAAAGCTGAAGCGGCCAAGATTGTTCTACTTTTCCTAACGAATTTTGATTTGGAGTTCGATGGTTTTAAAACTCTGAAACCCAAATGTTCCGGTAATCTGACGACTTTTGTGCCAGCCATAGTATATGCAATTTTCTCAGATCATCCAGAAGGTTTTGCTGCATCTTTTTTGTAATTATTAGTATAATCACTGTATTGGCAGGACTATTCAGTTTTTCTTTTTACCCGGAAGCAGGTGTGGATTTGCAAGGGTTTTGTTATCCCCGTCACTCATCCTTGCCATATAGCTAAATCAACTGCAACGAGCTTTGGATTTCTTGTAAGAAATCACCAGAATAAGCAAGCATCCAGCCTACAAAAACATTAATTTAACTGTAAATTCTCTGCTGCTTATGCAGTATCTGATCATTTGCAGGATGATATTCCCAATAAAACCACATATAATCTCGTAACGTCTCCTTAGGACGGGTATCTGACACCATTCTTCAGCGTTTCCACTCTCATTCCCATAATCTTCACTGGCTATGCAACCGTGTATCAGCACATCAGTAAATTTCCTCTAACCTTAAAAACGTCATTGAAGAATTAGGAAAAGCTCGTCCGGGTTGCTAGTTTGCGGTCATGAAGACTGTAGCGACAGTACTTTAACTTTGGCTGTAAGTTTCCGACATGATCAGCACTACGAGCGCTGTCCAACCAGTGAATGGGCGACAACCTTTTCCATTACCCTTCGTTTGATCATAGTGTTCCCATAGAAACCCAGTCTGGTGGTAGTTGCGGACTATGTTTCTGCAACAAGCGAAAACAAGTTCATTCCCCAAGTCCTAAGAGATGTCGCTGACGAGCGAAGTCAGAAAAAACAAAAAAGCGAAAATACGCACCTAATCAAGTTGCCCCTCAACTCATCGTAAATGACTTTAGCTCTGTCTCTGTATGGTCCATCCTCTGCAAAACTCAAGAAAATATTAGGGCAAACTATTCTCGGTGATAGACAGTGAGGATGTTCGAAGGGGAAAGAGTTGTACCAGTTGAGTAGTGGTGAAGTGCAGAAAGAATTAAGTAATTCATGTTCATCCATATTGGACCCCTCCAATATGGAGGGTCATGCTCTGTATTGCGCTTCATGTACATGGTACTGTTGCATGCAACAAAGATAGCCATTCATTACCGATACTTGCGGCTGCATACCTTACAGAGAACTAATAGTAGATGTGAATGGATCATGAAACTTCACAGTTACAGAAGGACATGCACAATCTAACCTCGTTCTGGCAAGAGACCGAAGTCCATAGTCTGTCCATAAGACGCTCTTGTTAGAGATAAGATCAAGCTGCTTTTCCAAAATCCATGAGTCCTACAGTAACCAGCAGGTATGAGAAATGCATCACCACCAAAATTTCAAAAGGGATTGCAATGCGACATATTAAAGATACATTGGCTTATTTGGAACTGTAAAGGGGAGAAATTTGGGGAAAGGGTAAATACAACCGTTGAAGTGGGAACTCCCAAGAAACTTACAGTTGGGATCATCCTCCTTATGAATGGGAAAAGGCTGACATAACCAACATGAGGAACCAGTCTCAGCTCTGGTCTTTCCAATACTTCTCGGACAAGCTCTCGAGTTGCATGATTGCTTCCAACCAATACTTCTTTCCACCTCAAACGTACCTGGAATGGTGATAATCGTATTCAATATCAGAGAGTAGATGTCGATGAAGGCACTTACTCTTTTCAGTGATGTCTAGATGTTTTGACGCATATCACAAGAATGGAAGAGAGGAACATTGGCATGTGGGAAGGGCTTACTGAGGCTTATAACGAGAAAAGCACACAATTTTCTGCTGTTCATGACCACAGCTGTCTCAACATGCTGTTTTTTCACATGACTATACAATCTGTCCACATCATTCTATTTCCTTTTTTATATGATTACCAATTAGTAAACAGTCAATTCCTTCACTCAAAGTTTGTTGGAGAGGCACAAGGTAAGCTAATTCTCCCTTAAAATGTCTTAGGAAGAAGAACCTGGGATCTAGATTTGTTGAATGATAATGGGCAATTGTCTACATATTGTCTGCAAATCCCAATATATTCTGTCCAGTAAAAGTAGGTTCATTTCTCATTATCAGCAAATGGAACTATGGTACCTCATTTCTCAGACTAGCGAAGTATTGTAGCTTTTATTAGCTACCAACCATGTGAGTTAGGATGATGATGACTCTTTACTTATAGCCAGTTATTTATGAAATGATAAAACATCTCTTGCGATGATTATGTTAGTGAATCAATTAGAGAGTAGATCAGGACAAGTGAGGAACTTTCACTTCCATGCAGCCCATCAATCTGTACATACGTACCCCAATGTCTTCTAACCACGACATGGAAAACGAAGATTTGATATGTGGTCAACAGTCACTATTGATGGAGTGACAGTACACTCGAAAAGGCAGGAATTTAATGTGAATGTTCTGCCGTATTATGTTACCACAGATTTCTGCGACATCACTATCGAGTACCATTTCTTCAAAGCCAATTGTCCCAATCAACTATCCAAATTGAATAAATCCCTAAATGCAACAAAGAGAAGAACTCATGCTTGCTAGTTGCCTGGGTCAGAATGAAATTGAGACATACAAACAACATACCTTTTCCGTATGATTCCCAAAGTCATGGTAAGCTCCATCTGTGGCATCAAAGTGCATCTGGGAAAATTTAACAGCATATGAAGGGGTGGTGCAAAAGTGGCTTAACAACACAAAGGTGTTTTAAATGCAAGTAAGCACACATGCACAATGACTTACTGGCCAAAAAACAAGCTGAGGACAAAAAATAGAGTGAGAAACCTCTAGCAGGTAATTGCTCATTGACGAATGCAAAGAAAGAACAGAGACTTCAGAACATTGCAACATCTTACTGAAACCAAACTACCTTAATACGAAGGATCTATCCATGGGATACCGGTGGCCAATCTTTAGTTCTGCACACCTATTTAATGTTGAATATATTCCTCATATCAATGCCTAAGCCACTTGGCGTCGTCTATTCAACTGCCTTTCTGCATTACAAATGACATATCCTTCAACCTTTGTGATCCATTCTTATATATCCATTCCTCCCACTCCTTCCAGCTCAGTCAATCAACTGCTCTCCGGTTGCCCTTTCTACTAACAGCCCACAGATTGCACCTCTTCAATATTTGTCATGTATCAGATGAGTATGCTTTGACATTCCAGGGAGCATATCTAAACCATGTTGCATTCCCCATAGTTGGAATCAGCACCGCTGATCTCAATAATCTAATCCAGGTAATAAATTAACAGGGGTGTAGCAATTAGGCTTTTGATTGCTTAGCTCCATTCAACAAGCCACTATTTATCTTTGTAGTGCTATCCATATATAGGCAGAGACATAAATAAACCATAACTAACAATAAATCCCTACATATTACCACACGAGGAAAAGTTTTGGAAGAAAAAACAATTGCAATTTACTTCAGTTTAACCGATCATCATAAGCATCCCATTATTAACATAAAAACCATAACCACCACAAAAGCCACATTGCCAGACCCATGCCCACAATCTCTATCGACAACCTGGCAATGCCTTTTGCACCACTGCAGATACGTCCCAGATGATGGCACCAAAAAGTTATCATCTAAAAAGCCATGATCTAGAAACAAACAGTACTGCCATAACGGACACTCTGCTTGGGTTGGCAGGTCATTCTTACTGCCATCACTTGGATCACGAGTACAAAATCCATCTTACTGTTGCTTTTATGTCAAGGACTGGAAAACAAAGGTCATCGTGTTAGGGTAGTAACAGAAGAGGCAAAGATAGAATGTGGTAATAAACATCATTAGCAGGAAGCAGTTTCGGCTTTGAAGACAAGAAAGACACACATCTCAACTTATAAATCTGTACAAACCGTCAGGCACTAAGATTGAATGGAATATATGGCCTTGGGCCAGAGAAAAAGAACGACAATGCTGCCTCCAAAAATATCACAAGCACCAGTTCAAAAGAAATCCACAGAATATTTCATAATACTATCATCGGCTAACTGTGCAACACCAGTTGAAAAGGACATGTACATCCAAAAAATTACTAAATGTTCAAAAATAACTATGGATTTTACAGTAATGATGTCTGACCTGATTAAGATAGTCAAAATCTGCAAGTAGCTTAGCTGTTGCACTGTAATCCTGCATCGTTTGACTCAGATGATCAGGAAAAGGTACAGGAACATTTGAATTTCCTAATAAAGGTATGCTCTTCACCTTTGTAGTTTTGTCTTCCTTTCCCAAAAGATTTCCAATTGAATGCATGCAATCAGCAGCAAGAAGCATCCAGCACCTAAGATCTAAGTGCCGTTCATCTTCGCTAGGATGTGAGGCTCGTGGATAGTCATCCAATCCTGTGAACAGTGCCTGCAGATGCAAAAGCATTGTCAAATTACAATGCTATTGTATCTCAAGAAAGTACTTAACAGTCCTACATGACAGTGAACAGTTTCTCTTAAAGGCAGAAGCAAGGTAAAATACAAGTGGGACGGCATGCATGACCATGGTACGTGTATTTATTTGAATAATCTTTTTCAGAAGAATTCTAGTCCGCACATCAATTATAACTCCGGCAGCAATACACCAAAATATAACAGTGGACTCTAACCACTTTCTAAGGCATTCAAATACAAAATATAGAAGGGGAGGACCTTTGGATTGAGCTCACGGAGGGTCGTGCTATCCCGCCCATGCCAATAATAGCTTCCCTTCTCCTTCCCTACATATGTGGAATCCAAGTCAACACTAAATCAATTGCACTAGGTACCAGCACATTCAAATTTTAATTAAAGCAAAAGTCTACTGTTTATCCTCTTTTCCCTAAAAATTGCCCAAGCATGAGGGCC
The DNA here is from genome assembly GCA_031216405.1 of Syzygium malaccense. Taxonomy (NCBI): domain Eukaryota; kingdom Viridiplantae; phylum Streptophyta; class Magnoliopsida; order Myrtales; family Myrtaceae; genus Syzygium; species Syzygium malaccense. Next base: position 44,436,700 of record CM062254.1, on the reverse strand, counting down.
TAACATTTAGAAAAAAAGTGTCCCATCAATTTCTTTCTGGATAGAAGATGACAAGAATGGAAGAAAGAAAGAATTTTCTAAACAGGAAAAGCTTGCGAAAAGGGTTTCAGCTACATATGCCTGGAAAAGCAAAAAGTCTCTTGCATCCTGACTGACACAATAGGCATCACTATTCCATGTATCTGGATCACAAGCAGGTATCCATGATACCTGACTGAGTCGTATTGAACCATTGAAACCAGGCATCAAGACGACCAGATGCAGATTCCAGGAAGGAAGAGATCTCGTTGCTTTCAGCAGCATTGAACTTTTTCGCTTTCATGCCATCAATTAAATCTGGAAAAGACGGAACTCATAAGACCAAATTAAGAATCTACATACCAGAGAAGTATTTTCAAAAGGAGCGCACAGAGATCACACAGACACAGACACAAACACACAGAGACGCCCCTTTTACAACTTGCAGTACACTAACGACTTCTTCATTTTGGGGAGACGAGACTTGCCTCATTACTTCCCACTGGGCAAGAGGTGCACAAAACCCACCTACCCACTCATCATATTTGCATTTCAAAGAATTTGCACTAAGTGGCCATAAAATAACAGGAGCCAGTGACAGGATATGATTTTATCGCAACAAAATGACTTCCTCATGTCTGCATGAGCCTGGATAACAAAATATTATAGTAAAAAATACTGACTCGGCTGACAAAATGACGGATACTTCTTTCAAAAATTTTTCTGGTATGAAGGAGCACTAGTGATCTCTAATATGATTCAATCTGTCTGTAGACATCTATCTAGAACGCAAATGCATCTGATAAAAAACTTACCACGTAAAACCAGAAACAATGTTGGTGGATTCCCATTACTTGGATGCTGTGGAACAAATTCCTCAGGGACTTTGCTGTGATATATGGCAATATGCATTCAATTATTTCAACACAAACAACACGAAAGCCCTCCGCACAGCACACAAGTTTGATGAAGTTCTCACCTAAGAGCTTCAGCTCCCAATATCTGTTCACGGGGAATCCAGCCATCAATGTTCATTAAGTCCAACCAGTGGCCAAGAATATCCAAACAAATCCGAATGTCCCAACGCCTGCATCCAAAAACTGTGTTAGTCAATCAGCAAATCGGGCAGATTACTACTTCAGTGCTAGTAGGCAGATTTTTAACTGCATGGATGAGTGCAACTGACCAGATCAGCAGCTGATGGAAACCTTCATCCCACAAAAAGCCCCTAGGAAAGAATGGGCGGCTCGGGACAGCAGAGTAAAGCTCAGCTGGCCAATAGGAGAGATAATCATTTCTTTGAAGCTGCAAGAACAAAATAACTAATATATGACTCTGCAAAATATCCTCATGGTAATCAACACACATAAATATCCTCACAAGAAGCACAGAATATACAGGGTTTTTACACGGAATGGAAAAGTAAGGGCTGATAAAGAAGATTCCTATGCATTTCAATAAGTAGTCTACATGTAACCAACATCAGACCATTCCATTCTATGGTTGATTAGTTAACAGATAAATAAAGAGAGCATGTGATCAAAAGCTTCGCCATAAATTGAGGTACCGAAACTCCTCAGTTATCATGAAATGATCGTGTGGATAATTATGCAAAATCTACAATGTCATCCCTCAATAGCCATAGCACAGAGGTTTGATGTTCAGGCATCAAAGCTCCAAGTTCAACCATGGTCAAACTTGGAGTTGACATCAATGGAACAAGAGAGCTTTTGAATTAGTTATTAGAGAGAATACAGCTCAATATCTACTTATGTACAAAAGATGTACATATCCAATAAGTAAGATGAAAAATCTACCGCAAACATAGACAATGGCATCATCAAGGTGCATTTATTTCCCACCACAGTCCCTCGTTGAAAGCCCAGCACCAGTTTGCACATGTTTTCATGTTCAAATTTAAGAACTAACATTACAGGTCCATCGTCAATCGCCAATTCAACACTGGCTCCTTTGACACAAGATTTAGTTCCCTCCATTTTTTTTTAGGGTTTACAGACTGTCCACATGGAGACCGTCCAAGTGGAGATGGTTTGCTTTTAACTGTACAGCCTAGGATCTTTACAATGTGCAGAATGAATAAAGATCTATAAACTCACACAGTAGCTACTGAATGGATCAAGACGTGAATAGAATTACATCAACATAATTACACCACAATCCCACTACAAGAGCTCATTCTAACTTACATTAGCAGCTGTAGGGACAGAGATTTTGGACTGGCCATAGAAGTAGCCAATGCCTCCCAACATGTTGCCAATAGCAGCCTTTCCAACTATCATGGATTCCTCATCTAGCTGAAAAGGAAATGCCGTTCCACTTTAAGAGAACCAACTGGCGTATCAAATGAAACTTTAGCGGAACTTAAACAATCAAATGGCTCTTTTCCAAAATGCAAACCAACTTCTAATGCATGCCAACTTGTTTATACTTTTAAAGCTGAAAACAAGATCTCAAGCCTTGACAATTAGAAAAGGCAAAATTTCATTATCATTTCAAGAAGCCACAAAGAAAGATAGAGCTTGGCGATTGCGAGACAGCCACAGATTAAACTATAAGTGCCAAACCATTCATTTTGATACGCTTCCCACATGTTAAGTAGATAACTAGCAGCGGGTCCTTTCCAATGCAGCGTAATGAATCAGATGGTGAACTGGTTAGGATTACGAATGACATCTTCAGTTTGGTACCTTGTCAGCCAGGTTAAAGGTCTTCTCAAATTTGCTATCGAATTCTCTTTGCTTTTCATCCAAGCGGCTCGTCAATGATTCACCTAAATATTAAGTAGTCAAAATTGAAAGGGTAACAAAACTTTGAACAGAAACCCTTCACACCAACAGTGTTTCACTCAAGTGAGACAAACCAAAATGTTTAGTTGCAAGTCATGCCAATTCCTCCTACTTTATTGAAGTAAATAATTTTTTATCGGCCAGAGTTGACCAACAACAACCTAAACTTGTACCAGGAGGAAATGGGGGTTGCTTTTTAGAGAACAGCGAAATCCATAAACTTAAAAAATCTGATGACCTGTATATTTGAGAAAACCACTACCCACGAAAGCCCATTTTCCCTCAGTATCTACCAATGCATATTGGCTACCTAGCTTGGAGGAAATACTTTTGCCCTTAAATTAAATACCCAGAACACTCATTTGTGATAGAAATGCAAAATTGCCAGAATGATTTGTTATAGGACCGCAGTAAAAGATTATATTTATATTTATATACAAGAAAAACAGAGATTAAAGAACTTTAATAACAAAAAACCAACAATGAAAACTAGTGACCAGATCAGCCTAAATTGGATATACCTGTAAGACTGCTGACACGTTCTTCAACCCTTGACCTTTCAGAACCAACTCCAGATACAAAAGCAATATCCATTTTAACAGGATTCCTGGCAGAAATCTTGGTAAGAAAGGACATACACCATGAGAAGCCAGATCAAAATATAATTATGGCAGAAGCATCCTCCTGCATTAGTAAGAAAATGTAATTGCTTAGCAAGATCATGTTTACTATTACCATGATCACATACCTGGAAAACTAAGACATTTGAAGAATGATGGATTGAGTCAGACAACTGCAGTCTTCCATATTTTCTTGCCTAATAGAACATAATCACATAAGCAACAAAACCATAGAACATATATACATAAGTTACACTGCTTAATAAAGAACATACATTTTTCTTCTGTTACTAAAAACCCTCCAAAATATCCAAATAAGAAATCAATAACCTACTTGTTCCCCAAGATTTTCTTGGACAAGATCAGATAAATTATGCATATGAGGTGTCCTAAAACCCGAATAATGCATTTCAACTTCATCCTGCAAAGGGACAATTGGCTACAAATTAATATGTCAGTGAGATAGGAAGCATGACCAATATACATCAATGATAAATATAATAAATGCAGAAAGTATAAAAAAAATGATCCAGAAAGAAGGCACTATTTACTAGAGCAAAAGCACGGGAAAGGATTTTTTTGTCAGAAAAAAAAAAGCAAGACTACGTGGCAAAGGCATGCTAAATCCTTTTAGAGTGAATGGCAATGGAACATAATATTCCACTAAGGAACTTGCAGATAACAGTCTACTGAATTTACTGTGTTACACCATTGCTGCAATCAAGGCATCAATTGAACTGCACCATGTACATCATTTTAACATGGTTGTACAAGCAAATATCAAAAGGAGAGGGCAATTGTGGGCACACACAAGCAAGCAAACAGATGAAGCTGCCAACTAAAATGACTAGGTAGTCATTTTGATGCCAGTGAGTACCACAACTGAACCTGGGAACTGTCATGGAAATTCTTAGAGAAGATTATTGAGTGGATGTCTACCAATTTACTAATGGTCTCTTGTAGCGCATGAAGAAAGAAGAATATGTGTCAACATGAGGCATTATTTTACTGGCACAAATCATTCACTATTCTTGTCAACAAAAAGAGCCTCCCACAAAGAGTAAAAGCAGCAAAGATGTTAGCATCGGAACCAAATTCGGACATTACCATTGATTTCAAATGCAGCTGCCAATCTTCAATCTCCAACCTTGTACCTGATACCAAGAGAGTGTGATCACGATTTTTCAAGGCATCTGTGCTCATATCCAGAGTATTTCCATCTTCATCTGCCAAATAGAAAAAGAGATGCGAACTTTTCCAAATTTCTTCACCTGGAGTAGATCTGTGAATAGACATAATTTACAAATTAATGTCAACAACAAAGATTAGATGGCAGAGCAAAGAAGAATTCTCTCCGTTTGGGCCAATCAGACTGTTCATCCGTGACAAGACAACATGCTGCCATTGAAAAACTACATTCAATGCAATTGACTTAGACTAATTTTCTTCAAGATTCAGGAGTCACACAATAATGCAGCCTTCTAAGAGATAGCTAAACCATATGCTCCACTAAAGTGATGAACATATTAGGAAAATTTAAAGCAACAGAATTAACAAACAGAAGCTTTAGAAGACTAGGACAGGATCTGCAAATCACCGTAACCACTATTTCTACTGAGGAACTTAAGGCCTTTTCAATCAGTCCTCTCAAACCTTCTCCTTCATTCAATACAATGGATTACAATACAGGATACACATGCATTATGTTTCATATGTTGATACAGAGGTATGTGAATGATAAGGTAACACGGAAAATCATTAGAAGAATGGCCTTGATTAGACAAGTGAATATAATCACCAGAGGCATTAAACTGATCCATCCAGGATGCTACACTAAGAATATTCATACATTCACAATCATCAGCATTGTACAAGTGGGTATCAGAATTGCAAGTTTCATAGATGAACTATAAGTAGGCATCACATGATAAAATTTCATGGTAAAACACATCAACAAAAAAATATACGCATTAAATTATGTGCATTTAATAAAGTATGCATAGAATGATAAAATTGCATGTAAATCTCAGGCGGACTTTGAGATGATTACTTTGGGCTTTGCACCTCAATTCGCACTGCCCAGTCTCCCCCATAACCACTTCCAACTTCCTTGGACTTCAAGAAACTCGTTGCCAATACCATACCATGATCAACCAAGACCTGATGCCCAAAATCACGGCCATTATGGCTGATCCATCCGTAAGAGCTCAGTCCATCACTATCTTGGCAGACATGGCGTAGAGAGTACCTTCCATCGTTTACACCAATCCACATTAAGCCAGCTAGCAGAGAACGTGGCGCTCTGCCAAAAGAACAGTTTATTATGACTAGGCTATCTTTGGCATAAAAATCAGGAATATCTCAACCGAATGGTATAAAGAAACAGCTTAACCAACTATTTCATCCTTAAAGCAGGGAAAATTCGCAAAGTACGTGCATACACGCTTGTTGTAGGAACTTACTATAAATCCACATAAAGTGTGGTAGTCCAAATCAAGACACCTCAAAATGAGGGTGAAGAGCCACACCAATTTATTGATAAAACTTTCATTGTTGGAATCAAAAGAGATGCAAGGGTATATATAACAACCGAGAAAAAAATGACAAACCGCTACTCCCAGTGGCATTGTGAAATTTTCAGATGAAATATGAAAGATAGCATACAATGCTTGAAAAAAAATCATGAAAATATTTTTCGAGCTTTTGACCGCCATATGCAAAAAGAAAATCCAGGAACAGTGCATTCATGGCTATAGCCTTCATCCAATCGTCTCTCCTTATACAAACAGTAGCTAAGATAGTAAAGGATCACCTCGCTCGAATTCCTAGATAAATATGAGGCCTGTATGTGCCCCAGTACAAGCTCTCTCTGTGCTCCCCTTGAAACTGCCAAAATCAAAACCATCGGAGTTTCCAAAACTAGAATCAGAAGCGCGCATCCACAACACGTTCACTCGGCTGGCCCGGCTACTATATACACAAAAGCATATCGATCAAAATCGTAGTAACCTGCGGAAGGTCCATGATCTTCGGAGCTGGGAACGGCGTCACGACCCTCGGCCGCTTCGCCTCGTGGGCCGGCTTAACCAGGTGGTTGACCATGAAAAATATAATCAGAAACGCGACGGCGCTGACGCCGAGCACGTACTTGAGGTTGACGTTGAGGATTCTGATGAAACCGTCGCTTTTCCTTCGATCCCTGGGGCGCCTCGGGTGAGGCCTCTCGCTCTGCGAAGGATCGCCGTCGCCGGAATCAGCTCCGGACTTGGTCCTGCTCCGGGCAGTTCTTCGTCCACCTCCGGTCATGATTGAATTGACGGAGCTGCCGATCCACAGATTGCCTGCAAGATTGATCAATGAAAGCGAGCCATTGAGCGATCGAGGCTCGATGGAGACTTGTAGCGGAGCGAGTGATGACGATGCGTGATGGATTTAGAGGTTTGTTTCGTGAGCTTCGGCCTCAGTCAAGTCAATATGAGACTGGCTTGCCATAGTCAATCTGGAACTGGAACCAGAATTTGGAACTCCCACTGAGAGATAGAGAGAGACAGAGAGAGAGAGGAGCAGAGCAGCACAGCTAGGGCAGGTGCACCGGCGAAGTGGAAAATGGGCCATACTTATGGAAGAGAAGGCCCAAAGAGATCCGGACTAAGTTGGGCCTAGGCCCGAATCTCGACACGGCCCGAATCACTGTCGTATGGATAGCCCGGCCTGGACTCAAAGAAGGTCCGGGTCAGCCCGTTACCTGAATCCGATCCATTTGTTTATTCCGTGTCGCGCACTACTGAAGGCAGCTTCCGGGAAATGGCGTATAAGACAAGGTGCAGCACAAAAGTGGCATCAAATCCTTGTACGGAATCCCTCAATTGTCAAAGATTGTGGAACATTTTTCATCATAGTACGCGAAAATTTGCCGGAAAGCAAGTCAACGAGAACCTCCTTGTATCTGACCAGATCATTTGATCAGAATTTCTTGCGGAAACGAAAGGGAGAGTGTCCCTATTCAGAAAACAAGCATCGTGTTCAACAATCTGTCACGAGAGATGACCAATTGTGTACTTTTTTACTTAATTAATTAAAAAAATTCGGTGAGCGATAAAGTGCTTAATTAGAATAACAATGTGGTTCATCTTCATATAATATTATTAAATACTATGCTTGTATTACAATCCCGCATGGACCATGAGCGACTATTTGATGCGCCGAGTGAAAGTGACTAGAATTTCTGCGTTCCGAGTGCTGACTGCTAACTTGATCTGACTAGGAAGATCATTCGAAATTGATGGAAGAGATTATTAAAATGGTAAAGTAATTTACAACCCTTACTAGTCTAGTCTCTTTCGTGGAAAATACTGCCAAGACCAATAAGCGTAAAGATTTTATTTCGGGGTTACGCATAAATGTCCCTAAACATGTGCTAAGCGTTGTTAGATTTTGTTAGGGTGAAGATGGTGATCGTGAAAGCTTTCTTTCTACTTCTTCCACTTCTTTCTCTCCTCTTGCTTTCGCAGCTTCATCCTCTTGAAGCAAATGGAATAAGCTCCAACACCACCGGTTGCCCTGTGAAGGAAAGACGAGCCCTGTTGAAGCTCAAAGCTGGTCTCAAAGACCCTTCCGGCTGGCTCTCTTCCTGGACAGGCCAAGATTGCTGCCAATGGGTTGGTGTGAGATGTGACAAGGACACAGGTCGTGTTGTGAAGCGGGATCTCAGAATCCTTGACTTTTGTGACATGGTAGATGATGATGTATCTGTACTGGAAGATTACAAGCCAATGTGTCTGAGCGGCCAAGTAAGTCCTTCCTTGCTTGCTTTGAAGTACTTGACTTACTTGGATCTGAGCCACAACAATTTCCAAGGCAATTCCATTCCCAGTTTCATAGGCTCTCTCAAAAGGTTGACCTATCTTAATCTCTCCCAAGCATCATTTGGTGGATTAGTCCCTCCCCAGTTAGGGAATCTCTCGAACTTGCATTATCTTGACCTCACTGTTGACCCTTATTCCGGTCAAGAGCTCCGAGTTTCAGATTTAAATTGGCTTTCTAGTCTCTCTTCTTTGAACTACCTTAAGTTGGAAGGTGTCAATCTCCGGAAGGGATCTGCTTATTGGCCGAAGAAGGTCAACATGCTTCCTTCTCTAATGGAGTTGCACTTGGCGGGATGTCAGCTTTCTGAGTTCCCTGAATCTCTATCATTTGTGAACTTCACATCGCTTTCGGTTCTTGATCTCTCTTTTAACAACTTCAACTCCATAATGCCTCGGTGGGTTTTCAACATCGCAACTCTTCTTGAGCTTACCCTCACTGGTTCTAAACTCAAGGGCTCCATTCCCGCTGTTGCAGAGGGTGTGCTGTGCAAACTGCAGAAGATAGACTTGTCCTTTAATAACTTGACAGGAAACATAAGAGAGCTTGCAGTGGGCTTGTCCGGATGCAATAATAGCAGCTTAGAGGAGCTAGATTTGAGTGCCAATAAGTTCAACGGTCCGTTGCCCGACTCTTTGGGATTGCACAGATATTTAAGAGTTCTTCAACTCTTCGATAATTCCTTATAGGGACCAATCCCGAGTTCTCTAGAAAATTTGTCACGATTGGTTGAGCTGAACTTGTCCTTCAACAAGATGAATGGTACCATATCAGAGAGCATAGGACAACTGTCGAAGCTGACCACTTTGGGCCTATATTCGAATTCTTGGGAAGGTCTTGTTACGGAAAGTCATCTCTAGAATCTAAAAGAGTTGGAAAATCTCGAACTATCATCTTATCGGGCTAGTTCACTAAAGTTAAGATCCACCCATGGCTAGGTTCCCACTTTCAATCTAAGTTCCATCATGATTAAGAATTGCCAGTTGGGTCCCAAACTTCCCAAATGGCTGAAGAATCAAAAGAAACTGTCAAGCATGACCCTTTCAGGAGCTGCGATTTCAGGCGCAGTGCCCGATTGGCTGTAGGAACTGTCTCAACAGCTTTAGACATTAGATCTTTCCGAAAATCGAATAGTGGGGAAGCTTCCCAGATTCTTGGATTTCGGCTCTCAAGCTATATTCAACTTAGCTTCCAACCGGTTGGAGGGTTCATTTCCACTCTAGTCGAATGTGAATCAGCTCTCTTTGAGGAACAACTTGCTTTCAGGACCTGTCCCAGCAAATGTTGACCACCACATGTCGGCCTTGAAGTACCTGGATGTGTCGAACAACCCACTCACCGGGGACCTACCTTCTTCAGTGAGCAGGCTGAAAAATCTGGTTTATCTTGATTTATCGAAGAATGCTCTCTCTGGAGATATTTACGCTGGGTGGACCGTTATGCCGAAACTGAAGATCTTGGATCTTTCTAAGAACAATTTCTCCGGTCACATTCCCTGCCAAATGTGCTCGTTACTACCTTCCCTTGAATGGCTAAAGCTGAGCACCAATAGTATTTCTGGAGAGTTACCCTCTTGCTCGTTAAACTGCACTCGCCTGCACACACTCGATCTTGGGAAAAACAGACTTCACAGGATAATACCACAGTGGACTGAAGAAAGCCTCAATTCCTTATCGGAATTGATCCTCCGGTCCAATAGTTTCAGCGGAAGAATTCCTGAACAATTGTGCAACTCTCTGAATCTGCATGTCTTGGACCTCGCTAATAACGACTTGTTCGGATCAATTCCTAGATGTCTCGGCAATATGGCAGGGATGAAATCTTTAGAGCCTTACTATGAGTTACCCCTGAAATTCCGTAGTTTTTACTCTGGAAGCATCGAGCTAAAAATGAAGGGAAGGTCGATGGAGTATAACGAATTGATTCCACTAGTGAACATAATAGACCTTTCGATAAATAACCTCTCAGGGCAAATTCTTCCAGAGATATCAAATCTCTCCACCTTGAAGGCACTGATCTTGTTGAACAACCAATTGACGGGAAGCATACCGAGCAACATATGAGGGTTGAAACAGTTGGAAACTCTCGACCTCTCATTCAACCGCCTTTCAGGCCAGATTCCTCCTGGCATGTCTTCCGTGACATTTTTGAACAGTTTGAACTTTGTCATACAACAATTTGGACGGAGAAATTCCCAGAGGCAACCAGTTCCCAACATTCAATCCATCTAGCTTTAAGGGAAATCCAGGCCTCTGCGAGCTTCCATTGTCACAAGGTTGCTCGACTCCGATGGGCCAGGACGTACAAGATCACGAGGGCGAAGACAAAGGAAATGAGGAAAGTGATCATGGAGAAGTATGGTTCTACGTAAGCATCGCACTAGGATTTCTGGTGGGATTCTGGTCTGTTTGCGGCACACTGGTGATAAAAAAGTCCTGGAGGCAAGCTTATTTTAGATTCATTGATAAGATGAAGGACAAGCTCTATTTGGTCATCCAACTGAACACAGCTCGTTTGCGGAGGAAGTTGGAAAATAGGACCTGATGTTTTCCCTGGGAAGTGACGAGGAAGATACTTCATTTGAGTCAAGTTATGCTTATATTAACGGATATGGTCGTTATAAGCTTCGGCTTATAGTATTAGCTTCTGTAAATCCCCTGCCCTTTGCCCCTATCCTACAACACACAACATAGAGTAAATCGTTCTCTTGCAATATAGATATTCGCCCATTATCTATCAGTGTGGATGAGGTCTTCAGGCTAGTTGCAGATTTTACACATTTGCACTCGAACTCCAGCTGCAACCGAATCCAGCATGTCCTCCACAAAATTTTCGACCTCATGTAGTGACCTATAGGTAGAAACTATAGATATGAAATATTCTAGCAAACTATATGCAGCCTAAACTGTCCATCTTTGGCTTTAAAGGGAAGATGTGCTAGCGATAACAGAATGTCTCCTTATTCTGATTACTGTCCGGGACATCTGCTCCAACACCCAAATGTGCTCGACGGCGCTGACCTGAGCACGTAATTGAAGTTAACGTTGAGGATTCTTATGAAACCGTCGCTTTTGCTTTGTTGTCTTGCGGGACTAGAAGGTAATACAGAACTATGCGAGTAGGTTAGTTTGACAGATCATATGAATTGGTTCAATTATATTGAGTCTTGTATGCATATCATTGATAGTGGGGAACCTCATAGAAAAATAATCTACAAGAGTTAAGAAAAAAATTCATCTTTTAACAGTGACCATTTTTCTTTAATCGGAGCATCTAACACGACTTTTAAGTTTCATGTAGCTCAAATGTTATCGATATTGTCTCACATTATAGCTTTTGGAATCGAGAAGCGACAATTGAACTAGAGAGGAAGTTGGTATGCATGCGTATTGTGATTGCAAGAGCTAGTTTTGTTAACCTGATCATTCGAGGTTATAAATTGACTTTAGAAGAAGATGGTACACCTTGATCCTGGCCATTTAACCCTTGTGATAAAAGATGATTCTATATCTCCTCAAAATCATGCAGCAATGAAACCGGTGAAAGAGGAATTGAAGACGGGAATGAAGTGATTAGAGCACCGGATGCGTTTGTTTTGTAGATAACAAATGATTTAAAAAATATTTTTTTGAAAATCATCGCTTATATTGCTTAAAATAATTAGTTAAAGAAAGTTTTTTGCATTATCAATAATATTTTTATGTTTAAATATTTTCGTGAACGGTAAAAATATTTTTTATTAATTTATTTTTGAAAGCGACATAAATAATTATTTTAAAGAAAATATTTTTTAGATCGTTCACCACGAAGCTTTAATTTTCATATATTCAATGATCAAAATTATTCTATTCGTTTACCACCGCCCGTGGCAGCTGCGTTGGCTTGCGCTCTTGTCCCCCCATGAAGGAATCGGAGTTCGAACCCCAGCGTAGTCGTTAGGGATTCTTAAGTGTGGCGCCGTGGTGGTGGGTCCTGCGCTAGCGTCACTCCAGGTTTACCCCTCCGGCTGTCGACCGTGCGGAGGGTTCCTGGGTTACCAAAAAAATAATTATTCTATTCATGCATTACCGAAGGCAGCTTCCGCGAAACTTTCACGTGGCGATTAATGCAAAAGATGCCGTGCAAAGTAGCATCAAGTCCTTGTACAAGATCCCCCAGTAGTCAAAGATTGCGGAATATCCTTCTATTATAATACGTGGAAATATCGCAGAAAGTAGGTGAGCGTTTGAACAAGCGAGAACCTCCATGGCTCTGAGTCTGATCAAGTTATTTGACTAGAATTTCTGGCAACATGCGTCCCACACGTAATCAGATAAAGACAAATCTATCACGAGAGAGGTGACCGACGGTGTGCTTTCCTGACTTTGTCAATGAAAAGAAATCAACCGAATAAGCAAGCATTTGATTTGAATACGATGTGATTCATGTTCATATGATACTATTGAAAGCTGTGCGGGTCTTACTTAATGTGCATGGACAAGACTGTTTGCTGCACATTAACTAATGAGTTAGAGCTGATAAGTTCAAAACTCATGTAATTGGTTAAAAAGAAAAAAAGAGACTAGAATTTCTGCCTTTAAGTGCTAACTGCTAACCTGGTTTGACCAGGAATATCATTAGAAATTAATGGAAGAGATTACTAAAATGGTTTAACTAATGTACATCCCTTACTAGTCTAGTCTCTTGCATGGAAAATACTCCAAAGACCAATAAGCGTAACGATTTCGTTTCTGGGATACACATAAGAGTCCCTACATAGGCGTTATCGTTGTTAGATTTTGTTGAGTGAAGATGGTCGACGTGAAAGCTGTCTTTCTACTTCTTCCACTTCTGTCTCTTCCCTTGTTTTCACAGCTTCATGCTCTTGAAGCCATTGGAATAAGCTCCAACCCCACCAATTGCCCTGTGAAGGAAAGGCAAGCCCTATTGAGACTCAAAGCCGGTCTCAAAGACCCTTCAAACTGTCTCTCTTCCTGGACAGGCCAAGATTGCTGCGAATGGGTCGGTGTGAGCTGTGACAAGGACACAAGTCGTGTGGTGAAGCTGGATCTCAGAAGCCCTGACTTTTGTGACATGGTAGATGATGATCTATCTATACTGGAAGATTACAAGCCAATGTGTCTGAGCGGCCAAGTAAGTCCTTCCTTGCTTGCTTTGAAGTACTTGACTTACTTGGATCTGAGCCACAACAATTTCCAAGGCAATTCCATTCCCAGTTTCATAGGCTCTCTCAAAAGGTTGACCTATCTTAATCTCTCCCAAGCATCATTTGGTGGATTAGTTCCTCCCCAGTTAGGGAATCTCTCGAACTTGCATTATCTTGACCTCACTGTTGACCCTTATTCCAGTCAAGAGCTCCGAGTTTCGAATTTAAATTGGCTTTCTAGTCTCTCTTCTTTGAACTACCTTAACTTGGAAGGTGTCAATCTCCGGAAGGGATCTGCTCATTGGCCGGAGAAGGTCAACATGCTTCCTTCTCTAATGGAGTTGCACTTGGTGAGATGTCAGTTTTCTGAGTTCCCTGAATCTCTGTCATTTGTGAACTTCCCATCGCTTTCGGTTCTTGATCTCTCTGTTAACAACTTCAACTCCACAATGCCTCAGTGGGTTTTCAACATCGCAACTCTTCTTAAGCTCACACTCACTGGTTCTGAACTCAAGGGTTCCCGCTGTTGCAGAGGGTGTGCTGTGCAAACTGCAGAAGCTAGACTTGTCCTTTAATAACTTGACAGGAAACATAAGCGAGCTTGAAGTGGGCTTGTCCGGATGCAAGAATAGCAGCTTAGAGGAGCTAGATTTGAGTGCCAACAAGTTCAACGGTTTGTTGCCCGACTCTTTGGGATTGCACAGATATTTAAAAGTGTTGAATTTATATCTCGAGTTTAAATCGTTTACGGAATGTGGCTCACTTGGATAAATTTCATATTTATCGTGAAGATATATATATATATATATATATTTTTTTTTCTTTTGGAGAAAATATATTCAAAATTGCCTATAAAAGAAATCCTTCTGATGGCACGTAAAGTGAAGGACGTCTTCAACAGAGAAGGAAAACTAGTGGGCCCTGATCAAAGTTATTCTTTATTAACTCTTGGAATTAAATAATAAAATAAAAGAGAAAGAGGGGGCACACATATAAAAGGCATGGTATCTTTTGCAAGGATTGGAAGCCACACACGCACAGAACCGCACAAGCCGAGAATGCCCATGAAGCTCTTAGAGAAGAAGCGCCGCACGAGAACAAAAGAAAAGAATGTATAGTCGTTCTTGGTTTCGATCGTACGAGAGCGTTTCGCTTTGGGTTTCAACACGCGGTGATTTGTGCAGTGAGTTTATTTGTCCAATTAAGTTATTTATTCGTAAACACTTTGGGTTCGGGCTTAAATCTAGGTGTGGGAAACACTCGAGCGTTTGAGCGATTTGTAACTCTAATTCTCCTATTATAGTAGATTATTTGTTGCTGGCTCTCCCCGTGGATGTAGATACCGATATTCGGACCGAATCACGTAAATCTCTGGTGTCCTTTATCGTTCCTCATTTATTTCTCTGGTATTTTCGCATTGACTTAATTTGCAAGATCCTGTCGTTTCCGCGTTATATTTCCAACAATTGCTATCAGAGCTTGAGAGTTGGATTTTCTGAATTGTGATTTGGGGCTTTTTGCTTGTCTGATTATTATCTGGAAATTCTGCTATTGCAATTATGTCTGGAGCGAAAGTTGAGATTGAGAAGTTTAATAGGAGGAACAACTTTGGGTTATGGAGCGTCAAGATGCGTGCACTAATGACAACTTAAGGTTTGGCCAAACCATTAGATGGCGAAGATGAGTTGCTCATTATAATGAAAGCGGCTGATAAAGCAGAGCTAATGGAGAGAGCAAAGAGTATAATCCTGCTGAATTTATCGGATGAAGTGTTAATAGAGGTGGTTGAGGAGAAGGATGCCGCATCATTGTGGGCAAAATTATAGGCACTCTATGTAACGAAGGGTTTAAACAATCGCTTGTACATGTTCAAACGGATGTTTCAATTTCGATCTAATGAAGGTACGTCGATCAAATTCCACCTAGATGAATTTAATAAACTCATGATGGATTTGAAGAACGTCGGTAAGATACTTGATGATGAGGAACATAGCATGATGTTATTGGCTTCTTTACCGGAATTACGGAAGCACTTTACTGATTCACTACTCCAAGGGCATACTACGATTACCTCGGAAGAGGTAAAGTCAGCATTGTTCTCTAAAGAGTGGTAGAGGAAGTTGCGAGATGACAGTCTAGCGCAGGATGTAGCGCGAGGACTAGTGATTCGAGGTAGAGAACAACATCGAGGGTCCAGTAGCAGCAGAGGTAAAAGCAGGTCAAAGTCACGCAATAAAAAGTCTAAAGGACGCGTGAAGTGCTTTGAGTGTCACGAGGAGGGGCACATTAGGAGAGATTGTCCGAAGTGAAGAAATAGAGGTGACAAGGAGAATGCCACAAGCAGTGTGGCAAACGTTGCTAAGAAGTGCACTAGTGATGCAAAGGCTGTCTTGTGTGTGACTACTGGTTCATTAGGAGACGAATATGTGCTAGATTCGAGGTGTTCTTATTATATGACGCTTCATAGGAACTTGTTTACTACTTACCAGACTGTAGTTGGTGGTAGAGTTCTGATGGGGAATAATGAAACTTGCAATGTTGTGGGGATAGGAACAGTTTGGATTCAGATGCACGATGGTGTGGTACGCACACTAACAGACGTGAGGCATGTACCAGAGCTCAAGAAGAACCTTATTTCTCCGGGGACACTCGATGATATCGGGTGTAAGTACACCGCTGAAGGTGGAGTGCTAAAGGTCTCTCGAGGTGCCATGACAGTGATGAAGGGGAAGAAAGTGAGTTCTCTCTATCATCTACTAGGAGAGATCGTGATAGGAGTTGCTGCAGTTTCATCAGGTGAGTCAGATTCTGACTTGACTCAGTTATGACATTTGCATTTGGGGCACATGAGTGAGGCAGGTATGACGATGCTGAGTGATAGGGGGTTGTTGAAGGGTCAAAAGATAGGGAAGCTGGACTTATGTGAGCACTGCATTTTTAGGAAGCAGCGTCGGATTAAGTTTACAACGGCTGTTCATTCGACCAAGCGACCGGTTGAGTACATTCATTCATACGTCTGGGGCCCGTCTCCTGTTCCTTCAAAAGGAAGTACCCGATATATGCTAACATTTATCGATGACTACTCTAGAAAGGTATGAGTTTACTTTCTGAAGTACAAATCTAATGTGTTTGATCGGTTCAAGAAGTTTAAGGCATTGATTGAGAAGCGGTCAGATAAACAGATCAAGTGCCTGAGAACCGATAACGGCATGGAGTTCTGTGGTAAAGATTTTACCAAGTTCTGCGAAAAAGAAGGGATTGTGAGACACTACATAGTGCCCAGGACACCACAGCAGAATGGCATTGCAGAACAGAAGAACAGAACTTTACTGGAACGAGCTCGGAGCATGCTTTTGCATGCAGGTTTAGGCAAGGAATTTTGGGCCAAGCAGTGAACATGACATGTTACCTGGTTAAACGATCTCCATCATCTGCTATAGAGTGAAAGACTCCCAAGGAAGTATGGTCGAGGAAACCTGTTGATTACTCCAGATTACGAGTATTCGGATGTCCTGCGTATGCTCATGCGAGTGATGGTAAGCTTGAGCTGAGGGCGAATAAGTGCATATTTTTAGGTTCTGCACATGGGGTAAAAGGCTATCGACTTTGGTGTACCGATCCCATATCACTCAATTTTCTAATTAGCAGAGACGTGATCTTCGACGAGACTGCAATGCTTCAAAGGAGGGGTCTTAAGACACAACCAGCAGAGCAGACAAATCGTGGTGTCAGTAGTGAGGTGGAGATTCAGGTGGAGACTTCGAAGACCTCAAAGGTAACGGAAGCTGAGATTATAAATGAGGCCGCAGTTCCTGAAGTCGGTGATAATGAATAATCAGCAGAGCCGTAGCACACTATAACTGTGGGTAGACAGAGAAGGTAAATGAAACCACCGGTATGTTATGGTTATACATATATTGCTTATGCATTGACTGTAGGTGACGAGATGGAGACAGATGAGCCTTTATCTTACTCTGAGGCGATGGCTAGTTCTGAGTCGTCACAATGGCTAGGGGCTATGAGTGAAGAGATGGAATCACTTCATCGGAATCAGACATGGGAGTTGGTCAAAGTACCTAAGAGCCAGAAGATTGTCGGTAGCAAGTGGGTTTTTAAACGGAAGGAGGGCATTCCCGGTGTCGAGGCAGCGAGGTATAAGGCGAGACTTGTGGCGAAGGGGTATACACAGCGAGAGGGCATTAACTACAATGAGGTGTTCTCTCTTGTGGTAAGACATACTTATATTCGTGTTTTACTTACCTTAGTTGCTACACAAGATCTCGAGCTGGAGCAGCTAGATGTGAAAACAGCGTTTCTTCACGGTGAGTTGGAGAAGCGGATTTACATGAGGTAGCTAGAGGGATTTGCTATTCCGGGTAAGGAAGATCATGTTTATTTATTGAAGAAATCTTTATATGGGCTGAAACAGTCTCCTAGACGGTGGTATAAGCGTTTCAATTCTTTTATGGCTCGTCAGAACTATTCTAAAAGTCATATGGATAGCTGTGTTTACTATAGGAGATTGGATGATGGGTCTTTGATATATCTATTATTATATGTTAATGATATGTTGATAGCAGCTAAGAATATGTCCGATATTGTTATGCCGAAGAGGCAATTGAGTGCTGAATTTGAGATGAAAGATTTAGGTGCTGCAAAGAAAATATTGGGTATGGAGATTTTGCATGACAGAACTGCAGGAATTTTACGTCTTTCTCAGAAGAATTATATTGAGAAGATTGTTGCACAATTTAATATACAATCAGCGAAATCTGTAAGTACACCTTTAGCGATGCACTTTAAACTTTCAGATAAATTATCACCGCAGACTGAGGAGGAGGAGGAGCATATGTCCCGTATTCCTTATTTTAATGCAGTTGGTAGTATTATGTATGCTATGGTATGCACTAGGCTTGATATTTCACAAGCAGTGAGCGTTATTAGTCGTTATATGAAGCGTCCTGGTAAAGCTCATTGGGAAGCTGTGAAGTGGATCCTCAGATATTTAAAGGGGACAGCAGACGTTGGAATTGTGTACCGAAGGGACAATAATGGCAGTGAGACCACTGGTTATGTGGATTCGGATCACGCAGGTGACTTGAATGAACGCAGATCTTTAACATGGCACGTATTTACGCTAGTAGGTGATGAAGTTAGTTGGAAGGCATCCTTACAGGATCATGTTGCATTGTCTTCAACTGAGGCAGAGTACATGGCACTGACCTTTATAGCGAAAGAGGCGATATGGTTAAAGGGTTTACTCTCGAACTTTGGGTTAGATCAGAAAAGTGTTGATATACACTGTGATAACCAAGGTGCGATTATTTGGTATATAATCCGGTTTATCATGAGCGAACAAAGCATATCGACATCAGGTACCACTTCATCCGAGATGTCTTAGTGAAGGGTGTAGCTGTTGTTAAAAAGATTACGATAGAGAAGAATTCAGCGGATATGATGACTAAGCCTGTTCCTTTGGCGAAACTCAAGCTCTGCTTGAGCACAATTGGCGTCTGTGGAAAGTGAGCGCTCGTCGGGGCGTTAGGAGAGCTAGCATGGATGATGAGCACTATGACTTGACTACAAATGTCGAGCAAGGTGGAGAATTGTTGAATTTATGTCTCGAGTTTGAATCGTTTACGGAATGTGACTCACTTGGATAAATTTCATATTTATCGTGAAGATATATATATATATATATATATATATATTCTTTTGGAGAAAATATATTCAAAATTGCCTATAAAAGAAATCCTTCTGATGGCACGTAAAGTGAAGGACGTCTTCAACGGAGAAGGAAAACTGGTGGGCCCCGGTCAAAGTTATTCTTTATTGACTCTTGGAATTAAATAATAAAATAAAAGAGAAAGAGGGGGCACACATATAAAAGGCATGGTATCTTCTGCAAGGGTTGGAAGCCACACAAGCACAGAACCGCACAAGCCGAGAATGCCCACGAAGCTCTCAGAGAAAAAGCGCCGCACGAGAACAAAAGAAAAGAACGTATAGTCGTTTTTGGTTTCGATCGTACGAGAGCGTTTCGCTTTGGGCTTCAACACGCGGCGATTTGTGCAGTGAGTGTATTTGTCTAATTAAGTTGATTATTCGTAAACACTTTGGGTTCGGGCTTAAATCTAGATGTGGGAAACACTCGAGTGTTTGAGCGATTTATAACTCTGATTCTCCGATTATAGTGGATTATTTGTTGCTGACTCTCCCCGTGGATGTAGGTACCGATATTTAGATCGAACCACGTAAATCTCTGGTGTCCTTTATCGTTTCTCGTTTATTTCTCTAGTATTTTCGCATTGACTTAATTTGCAAGATCTTGTCATTTCCGCGTTATATTTCCAACAAAAAGTTCTTCAACTCTCCAATAATTCCTTCTGGGGACCGGTCCCGAGTTCTCTAGGAAATCTGTCACGATTGGTTGAGCTGAACTTGTCCTTCAACGAGATGAATGGTACCATACCAGAGAGCATAGGACAACTGTTGAAGCTGACCACTTTGGGTCTTTATTCCAATTCTTGGAAAGGTCTTTTTACGGAAAATCATCTCTGGAATCTAAAACAGTTGTAAAATCTCGACCTATCGTCTTATCAGGCTAGTTCGCTGAAGTTCAGATTCACCCATGGTTGGGTTCCCATGTTCAATCTAAGTTCCATCAAGATTAAGAATTGCCAGTTGGGCCCGAAATTTCCCAAATGGCTGAAGAATCAGAAGAAACTGTCGAGCATGACCCTTTCAGGAGCTGCGATTTCGGATACAATGCCCGATTGGCTATGGGAAATGTCTCAACAACTTCGGATGGTAGATCTTTCCGAAAATCAAATAGTGGGGAAGCTTCCTAGATTCTTGGATTTCGGTTCTCAAGCTACAGTCAACGTAGCTTCCAACCGGTTGGAGGGTTCATTTCCCCTCTGGTAGAATGTGAATCAACTCTCTTTAAAAAACAACTTGCTTTCCGGACTTGTCCCAGCAAATGTCGATCGCCGCATGTCGGCCTTGAAGTACCTGGATGTGTCGAGCAACTCACTCTCCGGGGACCTACCTTCTTCAGTGAGCAGGCTAAAGAATCTGGTCTATCTTGATTTATCAAAGAATGCTCTCTCTGGAGATATTTACGCTGGGTGGACCGTTATGCCGAAACTGAAGATCTTGGATCTTTCCAAGAACAATTTCTCCGATCACATTCCCTTCCAAATGTGCTCGTTACTACCTTCCCTTGAATGGGTAAAGCTGAGCACCAACAGTATTTCTGAAGAGTTACCCTCTTGCTCATTAAACTGCACTCACCTATACTCACTCGATCTTGGGAAAAACAGACTTCACGGGATAATACCGCAGTAGACTGAAGAAAGCCTCAATTCCTTATCAAAATTGATCCTCCGGTCCAATAGTTTCAGCGGAAGAATTCTTGAACAACTGTGCAACTCTCTAAATCTGCATGTCTTGGACCTCGCTAATAACAACTTGTTCGGATCAATTCCCAGATGTCTCGGCAATATGGCAGGGATGAAATCTGTAGAGCCTTACTATGAGTTACCCCCAGAATTCCGTAGTTTTTACTCTGGAAGCATCGAGCTAAACATGAAGGGAAGGTCGATGGAGTATAACGAATTGATTCCGCTGGTGAACATGATAGACCTTTCGATAAATAAACTCTCAGGGGAAATTCCTCCAAAGATATCAAATCTCTCCACCTTGAAGGCACTGATCTTGTCGAACAACCAACTAACGGGAAGCATACCGAGCAACATATCAGGGTTGAAACAGCTAGAAACTCTCGACCTCTCATTCAACCTCCTTTCGGGCCAGATTCCTCCCGGCATGTCTTCCTTGACATCATTGAGAAGTTTGAATTTGCCGTACAACAACTTGGATGGAACAATTCCCGGACACGGCCAGTTGCAAACATTCGAAACACGCAACTTCGAGCAAGGGAAATCCAGGCCTCTGCATGTTTCCATTGTCGCGAGATTGCTTGATTCCGACAAGATGGGACGGACAAGATGACGACGGCAAAGATGAAGGAAATAAGATAGATGATCAAATATGGTTCTACATAAGCATCATATTAGGATTTGTGGTGGGATTCTGGTCTGTTTGCGGCACACTGGTGATAAAAACGTCCTGGAGACAAGCTTATTTCAGTTTCATTGATAAAATGAAGGACAAGCTCTATTTGGTCATCCAACTGAACACTGCTCGTTTGCGGAGGAATTTGGAGAACAGAACCTGATGTTTCATTGAGAAGAGACGAGCAAGGTACTTCATTTGTGTCAAGTTCTGCTTATATTAATGGATATGGTCGTTATAAGCTTCGGCTATTAGTATTAGCTTATGTAAAACCCCTGCCCTTTGCCCCCATCCAACAGCACACAACATAGAGTAAATCATTTTCTTTCAATGTAGAGATTCGCTAGATTGACCCAACACCTATTTCCGGGACGGAAAGGCCTCCACGGTGAATAGCAACCCATTATCCATCAGCCACGTATGGCTGAGGTCTTCAGGCTAGTTATAGATTTTAAACATTTGCACTCGAACTCCAGCTGCGACCGAATCTAGCATTTCCTCCACAAAATTTCGACCTCATGCAGTGACCTACAGGTAGAAACTACATATATGAAATATCCTAGCAGCCTAAATGCAGCCAAAAATAGTTTATCTTCGGCTTTAAAGGGAATATCTGCGACTGCAAAAAGAATGTCCCCTCATTCTGATTACTGTCCAGGATATCCACTCCAACAACAAAAATTACATGGGTAATACCTCACAGGCTCATACACAAGCTTGCCTTGTGATATAAAACTTATGTGCAGTAAAGAGGCGTGTAATGCATAGTTACCATCTGATACCAGCAAATTCTAAGAAATGATACTATGGGAAATTCCTGGAGCCATCACTCAAAAAATGCACAGGAGTTTGCCAAGTAGTTACACACCGAGTATCCCTATAGAAGCATGCCTTAAAAGTCCAAAAGACTAGACATTCGGAAGCTTTTTACAGTTAACTCAATCATAGCAATGCTATGCAAGTGTACTATCGACCTGTTGAGGCTTCGGGGTGCTTCCACCTCCATAGCTGGGGCTCATCCTCTTCTTCCTGTCGCCAAAACTCAGGTTTCGTACCAAATTCGGTAGGCAGCACTGGGAAGATGGTCCGGATTTCACCTTTGCTGTTTTCGAAGATCGGTTCGGGGTTGCCTCGCTGCTGTAGGCAGAGTTCCTCCCAAGACTGAATGGGCTTTTCATTGGGGACTCGGTAGGGAATGTGGTATCACTTGACTTGGCATTCAACCTTACCTGCAAACTCTGATCTTCATGAACAGCATCTTCATTAAAACTTTCCTGGAAAAGCTCAAAGAGCAGCTTCTTGGGTTCAGCCGACGGGGACGGCACGGAATTAAGCGCTCCATCCGCCTGAAGAGATTTATTCACTGGCACATTTCCAAAAGAGCTTCTGGGGTGGATCGGAGTGTTGCCACGAGACGGGGTTCCATCTACACAAGTAAAATGTATTCAGGTCACAAAAGTTATAACCCTTTTATATGCAGCAAACACATGGACATTGCGTGAATCAGCTGTAAGCACGAGCGGTCGCAGGATATAAGATTACCATCGCAGACGCTGAAATAATCTTCACAGTCAGATTCCCACCAGCCTTGAGATTCAAAGAACATCTCCTCCTTGGTACCTACGTTGGACACTTTACGGTTCAAGCAATCAAGCTTCAATAGCCAGCCAACAACAGCATAACATTGAGCATCGAGAACCCAAAAGCACCCTGGAACTATATTGCAATTCTCGATCCAACTGCATTTTAGTGCGGAGCAAAGAATCTAAATTACATCTGAACATAACCAATTGAGAAAGCCGTCGGTTACAAAAAGCACAATACATACTCAACTACGAAAGGAGAGTAGCCAAAATGTGGCAAGTTGGCAACGTTGTCAAGTATTTGGGAAAACAGACACTAGCCCCACACCACACCCATAAACCTCAAAATTTGTACCCACAGAGGAATTGGCTGCTTCTATCCAATCTCACCGTACAGACAGTCGCAGAAAAGCCAAAAAGGAAAAAGGAAGATTATGCAAAGTCGAAGCAAGTCATAAAGGGTACGATCTGATCATGAACACGAGTGAAAAAACGAAACAGCTCGCACAAAAAACCATACCGAGCTCGCGGAAGCTCGTCACAGGCGTCGGTTGCGGCTTCGGACCGGCTTCGCCAACCGAATTCCGGGCTTCGGCGCCCGCTTCCTGAACCGGGACGCCGTCGGTCTTGGGGGCCACGGACAGATCGAGCTTCATGGCGGCGGGGTTCTGATTCCTGGGAACAGTGACGCAATTACCCATGACGGGTCTGTCTGGCTCTGGCTCTGGCTCTGGCTCCGGCTTATCTTCCCCCCTCATACCACCTCCATTGCAGCAGCAAAGCTCAAGGGCCCGAAGTTCAGTTGATCTTTCTGAAGAGACAGCTATGGAGAGAGAGAGAGAGAAGGGCAGGGAAGATTTGGATTTTTCTGTTTTTTTCTTTTCTGGAGGGCAATGATTCGATGGTTTTGGCTTTTTGCTTGAAGGAGGTAAAAGCCACTGCCCACTCAAGCTCAACAGAAGGTCTGGCAGGGAGGAAGGAGATGATCGGTCTTGAAAGCGAAGTAATGTGCTATGGGCAGGGCCTGCCGTGGTCCACAGCCACTTTGAATAAAGTTTTCCAAAAAAATGCATTGCTAAAAGTAGTATGTGAATTTCGACCCCGACAGGAAAAAGCAGTGCGTGAACTAATCACGCCACGTCAATTATTTTCCTGAAAAGTCCGTATACTTTAGCGGCTACATCTGACCATAATCATTATTAGATGGGATATTTCCAGAATCTCGAAATTACTCAATGTCCTCCGAATAGGCGATCTCGCGCTTAAAACATGACGACGGGAGAATGCTCGTATCGCGAAATGTCATGGTAACTATATATGGGAATTCAGAGCTCTTCTAGTGTCTGTCTGTCTGGCTGGCTAGCACGTACGTGCTCTCGAAATGGCACCGAGAAGAAACATGAACGTGCCAATCTAAAGTTAAACTTTCGAGCCTCGAGAAAACGGGATGAGCAGCTGTACTACGTTATGAAATGAGTAAGCTTAGCTTATACTAAAATAGAGAGACAATATGAGGTTCATATGCTCTTTATATGCATATGAGTTGGACTTTCTAATACGGTGTCAAAGTCAGCTTCAGTTACTTTCGTATGTGCGTCGGCCCTGTTAGTCAGATTTCACGTGCCAACTCCCCTATTTCGATTTGCACGTGAGAACCTGTGTTCATATTATCGATTTTGCAATCATTATCCGGGCATTAACTTTAATTTTTTTTTGCATAAAATCGATCTTAGGTTACGACGTATCGATGCAAACGGTGCGGAGCAGGTGAGAACAAAATCCTCCTTTCATTCTTCTTTTGTCATTGTCCGAAAAATGACAAGAAAAGATAAAAGTGGTCTTCTGTTCTCGTTAGTCACTTCCGCCATTGTCTCTACGCGGAGACCGTACTTGGCGTCGGCATTAGACAAAGATTATACGGAAGCGGGCTGCGCAGCGGGGGCGTAATCTCTTTGATTGGCGTTTTCTTCCCGCCTTCCTATGCCCTCCCCGAGAAAAGGTCAAAAAAAGAAAAGAAAAGAGAAACATCGAAATTTAGGAAAGTAAAATATTAGATCATGTCCGTCTCCGGGTAGAAAGAAGATGAAGCATCCACATCTGTCGGTTGTGCTGGCCTATGATCAGAAACACATTGAATGCAATGCTGATTCCTGGTTCATGTAGATTTAGGGTTGGTTTGCTTGTATCCTAGTAAAAGTGAAAGGTCGACCCTTTTCGCCTTTTCGTTAAAACATTCATTGTCTTTTGGATTTCAAAAAAGTTACTGAAGAAATTGCTTATAACTCGCAAACTCGCATGTCGTCATCTCTTTGGGTATCGTGAAAGTTCCGAGAGTTTCGAATTCACAAAAAAAAAAAACAAGCAAGTACGCGAGTCGTGAGATTTGGATTTTGAATAGAAAATAAAAGGTAAGAATCACTCAAAATAACTTTCGTGACGTATGACATGATTACAACTCTGGATTTTGCCATTAGGGGCTTTATTTATTTATTTTTCGCATCGGTCTAGAAAGCCGTGCACGCACGTATTGTGTGTAAATAATCTTTCGATATTTCAAGCGAACCGGTGTATGCAATAATCCGTAACCACATCATATTTATCAACTTGTATCTCATAAGAATCGTTTCATTGCTCAATAAAACATATTAGCTTAGAATTAAATCTTCCTTTTATGATTATCTCAAAGAAGTGTGGACGTTCCTGAAGTCAAAATTAATACGAGTGCGCGCACTAAATCGAGCGTCTCATTTAATGCGGGATTTTGGCCTTTCTCTCCTGGAGTCGCAAAACGAGCAGGAATAGCGAAAGCCAGACCAATCGGGATCGACCCTATTGAATTGTCAGTCTTTTCCTTGACTTTCTCCAGCCAGCCATCTGCGCCCCGTCTCTATCTCGCATTCATTCCCTGAACTATTCCTCCGATTATCTACCGATATATCTCAACAGAAATAAAACAAACTTAAAAAAATAGATAGGAGGAGCTAAAGACGGAGGCTTTGAATTTGATGTCAGATTGTGACCGGGGTGCTTAATAATTGCCTTTTTATATAGTTAAATTATCAAAAAATTAGAATATATATTGAATAAACAATCATGTAATTATTTCTTCATATTATTCACTGGGTGAGTATATATATAATTTATATAATATCTGCTCCGTTCGCTCACTTTCGTGAAGCAATGAAAACTAGCATAGTACGCAAAATTTTTTTTTTTGATAGAAGCATAGTGCACAGTTACTATGGCCTCCGTATTGAAGAGGGCATGTCGCTCATAAATACGAGCCAACCAACTTTGATATGCTATAAATGATTACATACATAAGATAATCACACATTCATTTATATGATATAATTTAGACTAATTTCTTTCTATGCGAACTGTGCATGTCCTGTAAATTCCGCGAAAAGGGTCGGTGATCCGAACAGCGTTCGATAATCAATACTTTCGTTACTCGCGTTAGTCATTTGCGCCGCTCAGACCACCGTCCGCCGCCACATTGCCACCCATGCTGCGGCGTCCCCTTCACCAGTCACCATCATCAGCATCGCCAAGTAACCCCATAAAACCAGACCACCATCAGGCAACTTCCATGAAGTTTCTTGGACATGAACCAGGGAGCGATGCAACTTATGGACGATCCCTTGGAATTGACTACTTTCTGGTTTAAGTAATCTCAGGCAAACACAAGGCGTGCTTTCCAAATTCTGATTTTGTAATGCGATGTGTCAATTGTCGGATAGATAAATATATTAGAAGTATATTATCCTCTCGTCTTATAAATCAATTTAGTAGATCGACTTTATATCACTGTCGTTATTCTTATGGCTTGAGTCGGGGCAACGAGATGGTAACATCACCATCTTGGTCTAACAAGAAAAACTAAAAAGATGGAAAGCTAAGTCTGGAGGCGTGCAAAAGATCATAGGCAGAAGCTAATCTACTCGGGCCAAAGGAATCCTCATGCTATAAAGCTATCCTTGGTAATTGTTTTCATTCTAGGTTTAATCAAAAACCAAAAAGAGAAGGGTCTAATGCACTGATTTGCTTATCGTACGAGACAAACGATGCATCGGAAATGACAATCTTTCTTCGTATAGGTTTTTGATGAATGACCTAGAGGGAGCACTTGTTAGCAAAATTAAAAAAAAAGGAGGAGATTTTGATAAATGTGACCACTCATTCTAATGAATTATATATATTATATTTCAATAGAAAACATGATTCACTGTATGCCACGCTTAAAATTATATACTCCAAGTGTTTTCAAGGTTGTTGTTCTCAATTTTCATCAAATCATTGATTTACATTTCTCTCCTCGATAGGCAATTTCTTTATACTTATCGAAGGGAACAATGGTTGTAGAACTAGTCATGGGTGGGTCGTGGTGATTGGAAGGACAAGTCAGACCCTTCAAGAATGCTATTTTTTGTGTCAAAAGTAAACACCGAGGATAAATTTCATTCATATAAATGTTGTTTTACGGAATAACATGAAATATCCAAATCTCCGGTTCAACTAATATGAAAAAAAAATCATGTACATTGGCATGTCCACATATACTTTTGTGACTTTGAACCTATTGCACTTTTGCGCTTTTGCTAATTTAGAGTCACAATTCCATTTGAAACAAAAGTTTAGGACTGATTACTAGTTGAGTCCTAAATCTATTACGCTTTTGCGGTAGTCACACAATTTCAATTAAGAGTCACATGATTTTTTTTGCCAATTTAGAGTCACACAATTCCATGTAAATTGCCGTGTCCACATATATCCACCTCGCTCATGTAAATTCACTCAATTGCTACAAGGTTGCTCAATTTGGGATACTTGTGCGACTCTGAACAAAGGATCTATCCCATCTAAAACAAAGCCTCAGTTGTTCGGCCCATTCATTTGGTCGAGGCTCTACATATATGGCAACATGCTTCTAGTTTTATAACAATCTGGTAACTCGCCAGAAGAAAAGAGACCCACATTAAAATGTGGCACGTGAATTCACGGAAAACTGAAGCGACGGTTGTGCGTATCGGTTGTGTTCTGCTACATTCCTAGCGCCACTCAGTTTGTCGCAGCCCCCAACATGCCTCGGAAAAACATGTCCGCTTGAAGTTAAATCATGCATCGCGCATGCGCCGTTCACATTGCTTTCGAATTCAACAAAGACTTCGTCTATATCTACCGCGCCTAACTATGCAACCTTTCATCATCTCAAGCAACTAAATTCAATTCGGTCCAAGCAATCCTCGATTCTCATAGCAAACTAGCAAAGCAACCAACGTCCTCCAGTTGTTTCCTATAATAGAAAATCATGGACTTTTAACTAGATATAGCGTCGGTGAAAAAAGGTGATTTCGACCAAAGGTGCTGCATCGGCTGCTTCATATACGCCCTTAATCCTTTACGGCCTCCATTAACAATGTTTCTCCATGGATCCTATCCACAAAGAAATGACCACTTCTGGTAAGATGTACATTCACATTGAACTAACTTCAATGAGCAATGATATGGATCATGTTTTTCCAATTGGAGGGGATTCTAATGCTTTTGTCACAGGCTATGGCAAATGGTTTGCCTTGCTTTTTGCCCTACGGTTCACGTTACTGCTTAGACGTAAATTATTCGCCGACAAAGTTCTAACCTAATATCAACTCTGTCTTGCGAATTGGTTTCATCGGGTCTTCAGTATTTTTTTAAAAATTTCTCCCTTACAAACAATTTCCTCCCGTCTTTATTGTACTGTTCCCCGTAGCAATCCTCACACAATAAACTGCAAAAACCCCACTACAAGCTTTATCATTTGTTTGGCTAGTGATCTTAAGGTCTTTCCTGCGGCTATCCCTCGTAAATTTGGGCAACCTTCATTGGATATTCTTTATTCTTATAATTAGACAAAACCAAAAACATAAGAAGATCTGGTTGGTGTTCTGAAAAGTAATATACATACTTACCTTACCAAAAAAAAAAAAAAAAACATAAGAAGACAGAAAAATCACCATTTCCTTATAGACAAGCGATAACATAGACACCATTCGAGATCATTTTCAACCTGCCTAACCTGTGGATTAGCTTTCTCAGGCATCTGACTTAAAAAAATTTGACGTGATGCCTCCAGGGTGAGCAATGGCCCTCGACGGCAAGCTGCTGATTTTGTCTTGTACTCGTAGTTCTCTATATTGATATCATAGGGATCCTAACATAACGTTTCCTCTATCTTTACACACCAAACAATCGAGAATACGAAGAGTTGGCCGAATGAAGAAAAGCGAGAATAGGAACAGAGCGAGAGAAGACAAGAATGCTCTCGACCCAACCCATTTGCCGAACAAAGATAGCCCAAGTTTCTGTAGATAGGAAACCTTCAAAAGCAGAAATATAAAATATGGGATGGAGGACAAAATGCTGATCCTGAAGGCGCAAAAAATGGAGGTGATTTTAAATAAGGGGGATTGCCTATGTCATTTAGGCCAAGCATAGGAAGGATCGCGGTCATTTTCACTTAGAAATATGACAGAAAATGCCAATTTCAAGAGTACTATTCCTAGTTCTCCAAGCAAAGAATTTCGCTACCTAACCATCAGAAATCAGAATTGTAGAGAATGTCGCTACCTAACCAAGTAAGAATTTCACATTCAATCTGGAGGATTGTCTACCCTGGCGACAATACAAACTCCTCTCCCAGACAAATTGCCCATGCATTCGACACTAGAAACAAAAGAATAAACGTAGAGCATCAACTCTTCTCCCAGACAAATTGCCCATGCATTCGACACTAGAAACAAAAGAATAAACATAGAGCATCGTGTTCAGACTCAACAGTTACACTGACATATGGAAAAGATCAACTCTAAACAAGCATTTAAAAACACATTTACCTATCTGTCTCCATCATATGGACGAATTACGCAGTACACGCCAGTATATCCTTGTGGAAAATCGCGAATAAACCAAATACAAGAGTCCACAATAGCTCTCAGCAAATAAATGAATCAGTCTTGATCGCTCTTGTATCTTGTGGGATTGTCCAGTACTTTCATAAATTACTGACAACCTCATCACACTATCTATGGACTATAAAACTTTGAGTTCTGCTCAGCAACTTGACACAGAATGCTCAGGCATGGATTGCAATGGCTTAGATGAAAATGAGGCAAGATTGAGGAGTTTTCTCCCTTGAAGACTACAATATTAGGAGAGCATTTTTGAGGAGTTATCCTCTCCACTTGGGAGGAGAAGACCAAGGAAATGGTGATGAGACGGTCAATGTACCAGCTCAGAGCAACGAGAAGAAACCAATGAAGAAAATCATCCTCTCAATATTTAGCTGGGAAGGAGGGAAGGGTTTAGTCTTGAGAAGATTCAAGAGCAAACTAGCAGTTCGCGTTCTTTCTTGTGTCCCTGTTGGCTGCAAGGACCCTAAGATCCTGATTTCATCCTAATCCAACCCTTTTTTTCCCTCATCATCCAAACTTTGACCGCTAGCAAACCAGGTACATACTACATGCATCAAGATGTAAAAATAATACACGAGATTGCACTCCGTATTTCTCTCGCAGAATCGAGGAGTGAACAGTGTTGCTGGCATGTTTAAACCCACAAATCTCTCTCTCTCTCTCTCTCTCTCTCTCTCTCTCTCTCTCTCTCTCTCTCTCTCTCTCTCTCTCTCTCTCTCTCTCTCTCTCTCTCTCTCTCTCTCTCTCTCTCTCTCTCTCTATATATATATATATATATATATTGACACCGAGCTTTCTGCTCTAATTCGATGGCAAGCTCTGAAGAACTATCATTTATATCTCCAACTAATGGACCTATATTGCCTTTTCGTTCTAGGCGTGGTAAAAAATAGAAACTGGAACGCTCAATTCGAGCACGATGCTGTTAAACTTATAATGGCTCAACTTGATTAGACACGCTTAAGTATAAGAAAAAAGGAAAGAAACACTCTTTGTTAGTATAGAATCTTAAAAGGATTGTGAGGAGCTTGGGCTATAGATCTTCTCATGAAAAGATAGGTAAGGTGTATAAAAGCAAGTGAGCCTAATCTAGAAGACCATCCAGTTCAAAAAATGCATAAAACTTGCCCCTGCGACAGTGAATGATTGCGTGTATCTTAAAACAACACACTATTTTTTTCACATTGCATACATAACTGTTAAGAAAACATGAAGCTTACAAGCATGTCTTGCTTAGAAGAATATAATAGACACGCCCATTGAAAAACATCCGATGGCCACCCAAGGACTAAGACGCTCACCTATTCCAAAGACACGGAAAAGATCATCAGCCAAAGAGATGCATAGCAGGTGGAAGAAAGAACAAATCATTCATTCCCCCAAATGATTTCCAGGAATAAATATGCAAGCTTCAATGTGAAACCAGAATGCTAAAGAACTTCATGCAGGAGTCAAACAAAGAAATAGAACCAAATTCAACTCATTTCTTCTATTATAAAAGGAAAAGGATCTTGACGTGGAATGCCTGATCACATCAAATGAAATCCACCTTCTATTTAAGCACTGTATAAATAAGGCAGTTTGCTAATTGGAAATACAAGATATTGATTGATAGTCTAGGCTCCGTTTGTTTCGTGGAAAACATTTTCCTCATTTTCCTTTCATTTTCCGGTGTTTGGTTCACTAAGGAAAATGAGTCAACAAAAATATGTTCCTAGTCAATGGAAAAAGTTTTCCCACCAAAGCTTAAATTCAGGAAAATGATATCTTCTTTAAAAATCGGAAATCATTTTCCAAAATATGACTAGGACGACCGGCGTCTACGTCAGCAATTTCCGATCAAATGAGATTTTCCTTACCAACCAACGGAAAATATTTTCCAGTTCATTTTCAAGTCTCAGCCAAACAACAGAAAATATGGTTAATTTCCTGGAAAATGACTCCTCGGAAAACATTTTCTAGAAATGTCACATTTTCCGCGAAACAAACGGAGCCTTAATTTCATTCATTGCTTGGACTATATTGTAGCATGAAGCAGAAATCAAGATTGACTATTGTAAAATAACAATTTTAAGCTAAGCTATCAAGACAAATGATGTACTAGGAAAAACTTTAGAGGACACTCAAAGGCCCATGACATCGACATGATGCACGCTGCAGCAGGGACAGGGTTGCATACCTATTCTAGCTGCCTTCCAAAAGAAACCACGAAACCTGTAAGGTATGCAGCAAGATCATAAGGAACTAGACCAATAAATGTACTATATACTGGATGTAAACCATGGTAAAGAGTGGCCGTTAAACAGGGATCACAAGGGCAAGGCTAATACACCATAAGCTTACCTCCTTTGTGTTGTATTACCGAATTTCCACAAACCTTCATCTTAATACATGCCGAAATGTTTATTTATCGAGAGGTTCAGTATCAGTCATTGAAGGAGATCGTTGTCAAACAATGACATGAATATTTGAACAAGTCAAAGAATTTCAATAAAATGTATAAGTGTTAAAAAGACTATTAAACTTCTCTACGGCCAAACAAAGACTCTGTTTAGAACTCTTCTCGTGCAAATTTCAAGGATGATGGAGTGAGCATTTACTGAGAACTGATGCAGCCCTTCTTGATTCTAACTATTGTTTCTCGATTTTCTGTCTTCTATCTACATCAATGCCCCAAACTTAAAGTCAGACATCAAAACACCGTTGTTTTCATATGTTTACAATAGATGTGGCATTTGCTGACACAACCAGGTCAAAAGACTGATTTTTGGGGGCAAACTTAGAGCACTCCAATCGGAATAAATCAAGGTTCGATAGTTAAGGGAAAAATTCAGTTCAGGCACCTCAAGCCCAATGATCACTCGTATCAAGAGTGACATTAGTAAAGCAAACAGCAAAGTAAAGGGCTGTTTTTCTACTTCTCTTACAGAGCTAGCAGGTACGGCGGGAAGATGCTTTTCGTGAAACCCATATCACAATGATACTTACTGCTTTCTAGCGAACTACTTCATATTGCAAATGTGGAGGCAAACATTTGCCGCACCTAGTATACTTCTACTCCAATACCAAACTACCAAAACATATCCGACAGACAATCACGATCAGCTCAACCGTTGTTGGTGGTGAATGATTCAAAGAACATACCCAGTCCTCTGCTCCAGAATGGCCGGAAAGTGCATCTTCACATAAGTACACGTACATATTACCAGCAGCACTACCGTGAGAAAAGAATGGAAATTGAACAGTGCCGACTGGACAAAAGACCATCGTAAGTTCGTTAATCGTAATCGTAAAATCATATGTACGAATGCTAATCATTCCGAAATTCAGAAGCTCGATTTCACGTTACCATGTCAATATCACCGACGGCGTATCTCGCAGCTCTCCGCTTTCCTCAATCTGCAAATCAAAAGATCTACACATGCTCAGCACCGTTGTTCACAAGCCCAGACTGTCTAAAAGCCACGTAAGATGTCACCGAGAATGTACCGCAATCTGAATTCAGGGTTACCCGGGAGGCGCTCGAGTCGCCGGCGACCTGCGATCTGGATCGGGCGTTCCAAACGAATCGGCGAGGACGAAGGCGGAAAGGGGAGAAAAACCGTACGCCCAATTAGCGTCGTCAATCTTGATTATGCTCGCCGCACACGTCGATTTGCGCCTGGGAATCTTCTGTTGCCAGTGTTGAGAGAGAGACGGCAGAGGAGAAGGAAGTCGAGCGCCTCGAAACCTCGATGCGAGCGCGAGCAAGAAGAAACGTCCTGTGGCTGTGGCTGGGCTGGGCTGGGCTGGGCTTTTGAACTTGGGCCGTAGCGAGACAACAACTATTGTGGAGAAAAACACGATGGGCAAGTTTTTTCTTTTTTTGTCGAAAGACGATGGGCTAGTTTCAATGCACCAGATTTTGCGAGCCCATTAAGTAAAATGCACTTTGTCTGTTTGGAGAAAATATTGGGAGGTTAGTAATCATTAGGGTGTCAAAAACCGAATAAAAAATCGAACCGAAATAGAAATCGAAATCGAACCGAATCGATCCGAAAATTCATATACTTTCGGTTCGGTTTGGTTCGGTTCGGATGTCAGTTTGGATAATAAGTAAAAAAATTCGATTAGTTGATTATTCGATTTTGTTCGGATCAGTTCGGATCGGATCGGATCAAATTTCGGTTTCTTTTTCATTTTCTTCTCTTCACGTACACTCTATCTCCTCCCTCACTATTCATGATTCTGAACCGCAGCTCTCTCTCCCTTTTCTCTCTCTTCCCACTTGTATTTCTCTCTCTACGTCTGCTTCTGATAGAGACGCCACAGACCATCTCTCTCTGTCTTTGCGATAATTTAGCATCCCAAGGAGAGAGAAAGAGCAAAAGGCACTGTTTCGCTCTCTTCCTCTGCTGCAACAAGTCGATCTTTTAAAGAGATGTTTCGCTCCTATCGCTTCGCATGATCCCTCCTGTTTCTGCCCCCAATGTCTCTGCAATCTCTCTCCTCAAACCCTTTAACTTGAAAAAGAAGGGTGGTCGGGAGCTTCAACGAGTGGTTGAGCGAGTACGGCAAGAGGAAGTGCAGGAGTTTCTTGCAAAAAGCTAGAGCTGCGATGAAGAAGAAGAAGAGGAGCGACGGTAAGCCGCATTGGACTTCTCGGCCACCGCTGCCTCCTTGTACTCGGGGAAGCTTGCGGCTGCGGCGGAGGGCGACGGTGAGCTCGGGGACGACGTGGCCATGTCACCGGGCTGGGTCAGGAAGGGGAGGGTGTGAAGAGAAGAGGCGCAAAAAAAAAGAAAGAAAAATCGAAAATCGAACCGATCCAAACCGAAAAGAACCGAACTTAATCACGTTTTCAGTTCAAATCATATGTGATTCACGTGACCTTTTGGTTCGGAACAAGCACACATCCAAACGGTTCAGTTCGATTTGATTTTTGTAAAAATCCAAACCGAACCGAACCATTGACACATCTAGTAATCACCACGTCATCGGTGCACATGGCGTCCGCGAGCCTAGTTAACTCTAATCAAAAGGAGACAAGTGTCTTCTGACATGGATTAGCTAGAAAATAAAAAATAAATAAAAACCTTCCTTTCCCAATCTTCTCGGTGAAAAAGGACTAAGCACAAGCAACACTAAATTCTCACATTTAAACTCTCACTTAAAACTCTTATCATCTTTTCAATTTTCTAGGCTTTTTTACATTCTCTCTTGGAGAAGAACAATAGAGACACATCCTCTTTTTCTTTATCTGGCACGTCCCACCGCCTCCGCATCACACACAGCCCCCGGCCGTGGCTACTGCTCAAATCTGCCTCGAGCACGTTAGCTCCCCCAAGAGCCCCGTCGGTCGCAGCTATTAGGTCTCGAGCCCCCTCCTCCTTTGGAGCTCCATCAATAGCTACGATTCATTAGCTGACTCCTCACTCTCTCTCTCTCTCTCGCTCTCTCTCTCATGCACGCACGATCATGCCAACGTGCTAAATTCCAGGTTGTTTCCGATGTAGCAATCAAGCAGAAGGTCTATACCTGCGTCTATCTATTAGGGAACCCTAGCAACATCTACTATGCCCGCACCATCTCTCTCAATCTCAGCAACTTCTGGGCCTCTGTCCGACGAGCTCATCATCATGCCTCACCCCGTCCACGATTTTGTCCACTTTAATTCTCTCGTAAGGTTTCGCCCGCCAGAGGAACCGTACGCATGTGTTGTATTATGTCTCTTTAGAATTGATAAGAGCAAATGACAAGCACTTGTGATGGTTGTTCGCATGTTACTGCTCTTCATGTGGAGCTCCATTAGCATGGGAGCTAATTTGAGCAACGCGAGCTGTACGAGTCATCAATACCTCAAAAGGAGACGACGAATCTTGTGCCTGAAAAGTTTTGAGGTTCTTTGCTCATTTCATACGCTGCGCCACTCGAAGTTAAGTCCCAAGAAAATGTCTTTTTCACAAACTTGTGCCCTAATTCTGCCCATACACAATGTTAAGTACCATTTTATCGTTGTCGGGTAAGTTTGGACTGCTTTTGTAACTAAATAGACTCGGTAAGCCTGCTTTAAATTGCTCTTCGAGCCCGTTCGACCCGGACGAGCTCGAACGAGCCTAAGCAGGCCCATGGACTGACCGGCAAACCTATAATCATGTCTATTTTAGTTTTTAACATCAAATGCACCGCGTGACTAATTGACCGGGACATGCTTCATGCAGAAGTTGCGATTGATCCGACCAGATCACATTAGCCCTGCAAAGACTTTTATGAATGAGGTCGATGGATTTTTAATTATGATGGGAAAACGGAATTTCATTCAAATTTCTTTAATAGAGGAGCGATTCTCACATTTTCTAAAAGTACGTGAGTCCACCGTATAATAATCGTTACTTCATTTAAGTTTCCTACAGGTCTCGAATAATTGTTAGATCGAGTTTATTTGAGCCATAGATCACGTGGGGTTCGCCCTAAAGCGAGATTCCATAAGAAATTCGTGCGACCAACGGCAGATGGACATTCGATCAGATGGATCCGGACGAAGAGATTCGAAATGGGCCCAACAGATTTTCAATTTCGGAGGGAAACTGGATTTCCTCCGTTGTTCAAGCATCGCGTCACTGTCACAAAGACCCTCCAGCGATCGTCCGCTCTCTCGCCTTGCTGCTTACGCGAAGAAAGAATGAGCATCGAATTTGATTCTTCCATCGCCAACTTTTCGCAGCCAAAGCTCCCCACCAGGAGAGAAAGGTTCCGATCATTTTGTTCTCTCATGTCAACTTCGCAGAGTCAGCTACCGGAACCAGGCCGCACGCTTTCAATCATTCACAGGTAGAAAGAGCTCTGCATTTTTTTCCTTCCCTCTCGAGAAGTCGAGGTGCCGGGTCTCCTTTTAGGAAGACCCTTTGATTGAATGCGGATTGTCTGGTTCCAAACGATGCCGAAACCCGAAAACTCGCTTGGTAACGACCCGGCTCAATTTCGAACGATTCGTATGTGCCTGTTTTGTTCATTCATTCTCCTGCTATTTTTTGTTTTTGTTTCGGCATGCATTGAATGTTTGAAGCTGGAAAGAGAGAGAGAGATGCCTCATTTTGGCATTGGTTGTTTCTTGAACTATCAGAAGAATAGGAATACTTCTCTGCTCGAGACTTGAAAAGTTTTTCTTTTAATGGTTTTGAAAGTAATTTGATGCTTTCCTTGATGCATGGGTTGGGATTATGCTTGCTTGGGATTTGATTCTTCCTTTTGATTTAGTTTATTGGATGGTTGTTTTGTATAAATATCCAATGGCCTTGGCACGGTTTCGAGCTCTTGCTTTCCTTTTACACCAGTATTTTTGGTTCATTAGCATGGATCCTGGGCAAGGTCTCTGTTTTTGTGCGTGTTTACATGTAAATTTCTTTTGGTTTTCGTGGTAATTCAAGGGATGGCTCCCTGGAAAAATTGGGAAAAGTTGTTCATGTATGAAAGTATGCCTTGCTCTGATCATTCATCTCCTGCTCCTTCTCCACTGTGGACCTCTTTTTCAGTGGTTTGGGCAGGCCATATAAGATGGACGTTCGAAAGATGAATTAAGACGCCCTCGAAAATTTACGTATATTGTACCTGTCATCCCCAACCCATAGTTCTCCGTCCGCCGTGTTGTGCATCTGCAGGACTATACCTGTACTTGCATAAAATTTGCGATATGAATATCAGCTGCATATGTTCGTTATATTGAGTCTGAACATCTACAAAAATAACATCTGATTTTGGAGAAGATTTGACATGCCATGCATGTGTTTCATTGGGACAGGCATAGCTGGAGATGGTAGATGTTTGTTTCGTTCTGTGATTCATGGTGCGTACCTAAGAGCTGGGAAGCAATCACCAAGCGAAAGCCTTCAAAAACAACTTGCTGACGAGCTCAGAGCTAAAGTAGGACAGCTTCTTTTCTGATTCCGTCACATCCTCTGATCTTTTCAGCATGTCTCTAGAAATAGCTTGATCCTCATCTGCTTCCTAATAATTTTGGCATGTTATGTGCCTTATAAATAAGGCATCACTTAAACATGGTGCAACTGAGCTCGCCCTTGCAGCGGTGCAGCTATATGTCCTAGCTCCATGAGCCAGAGTTAATACAATGGCCGACTATCTAAATTCACGCGGATCACTCATTTGCTGTTCTTGTTAGTTTGCAATCGTGTCGTTGTCTACAGAGTATCTTTGTTGTTGCTGTGTAAAATGGATTTCAATATTTGGAAGACGTCTCAATAAGTTCTACCATAACTTTCTTAAAGAGAATACTGATCATTTTGGCAGGTTGCTGATGAATTTGTTAAGAGGAGAGCAGATATTGAACGGTATGTGGTCGGAGATTTTTCCTTTATTGGCTTGGCTCTATACTCGGAACTTTTCAAACTGGACAGATCACGTTTTATCTTTCAAACATGATTGTCTGTCTTTGTACTAATCAAGTACCAGCACAGTTTTCTCGAAGGTGATTTTGACACGTATGTAGCAGAGATGAGACAGCCTCATAAATGGGGAGGGGAGCCTGAATTGCTTATGTGCTCGCACATCCTACAGTGAGTTCCCTTCCTTTTAGATTGCATGCATCGCATGTTTACTGACTTCTTAAGGTTTGCACTTAGTTTCGAATGTTGAGGAAGTAATTAGATTTCAGAAGTGCAATCGATTGGTCTTGGATGAAGGTTTTGCCCAATTCGAGTGAGCTCATAACTTTCCTACCTGTCATACGATATTTCATTTGTTAGGATGCCCATTACGGTCTTTATGAAGGAAAGATTTTCGAGTGGCCTGAAGATCATAGCTGAATATGGTCGAGAGTACGGCACTGA
The DNA here is from genome assembly GCA_031216405.1 of Syzygium malaccense. NCBI lineage: Eukaryota > Viridiplantae > Streptophyta > Magnoliopsida > Myrtales > Myrtaceae > Syzygium > Syzygium malaccense. The sequence continues at coordinate 44,397,809 of CM062254.1, read as the reverse complement.
AAACTCCATTAATGTCCTCTACCATAGTTATGGACATTATGATGCGCTGCCGGCTCCAATTGGCAATGTGCAATCCAAGATGTAAGTAATCTGCTTTTGAGATATTCATGTTTTCAAGCGGTCATTCTACATTTGTTTCATATGAGAATAAAATGTATAGACTTAGTCTACGAGTGTGGTGTTGGACCAAGCCAATCAGAGTCTCGGAACTTAATGGGATTCACATTTTCTCAGTGAGACCTAGTTTGCATCGCACAAATTCTTGAAATACAATCAATGGGTCCAACAAAATCTTGAAATGCGTTGGACTAGTGGACTTTAGCCTATCCAATTTCATATTTGCTTGTTAATGCTCGTGATTTTCTTTATGTTCGATAATCACATTGCGGTGATCCGGATTGTTCTATGATAAATCTTAACTTTGCAGTTATTTCATTTGGAATTTACATCACATGGAAAGATTTTGCTTGTTAGGAAAAAAAAAATTCAAACCCGAACGAGTTCTTCCACTGATTCCATTGCCAAAGTTCCTCACAAGCCTTTTTTTGCTCTGGCTGATAGGTCGAACAAAAGATGATTGGAGGGAATTGCTGGAGAAAGCCATTAGGGAAACCTCGAATGATGTCTCCATGCTTTGCATCAGCAACTGAAGGCTATTTCGCATCATCCTTGTCATGTAACTGAGAAACTGATTCATCCTATGTTCCAATCTCAATTCAAGTTTCATCAGACAGAAGGACCTCTAACTTCATTTCCCCGAGTTGTGATCGAAATAGAAGGCGCTTTCGCACTGATGCCCGAGTGCCTGCGGCCTCGTCGATCCGTGAGTGGCTGATCGGAAAACGAATCTAGGACAGAGAAGTTTTCGTCGTATCAGATCAAATCATGTGGAAGTCTTGGTTGCTTGAAGTAGAAAAAAATGCATGGATACGAGCCATTGTGAATCCCCTTTAGAGTCGTAGGAGCACAGTTCTTTTCCTACCATGTTTGCTAGGACAGTGACTACCGGTTGCAAGAAAGAGCACATGAGGCTCCGACCGAGGGAGGGGATGGCCGTATTGGGCAGTGCCAGCCCGCGTGCAAGGTTCGGGCACGTTAAGCCCAAGTCTTTTTTTTTTCTCCAGTTAAAAAATCAATTGTAAATTAAAAAATCCCAAAAAAAAAATCTTTAAAATTCCTCGAAAATTAAATCTTTATTCATACATAAATTATGAAAATGTTTCAAAAAAGACAGTACATGAAAATATGATGCGTAGAATGTTGACGTTTACCAATGAAACGCTGATATCCGACCAAATGAAAAGTTCCATCGCGACCTCTTTAATTTTGATCGCATGGAGAGGCTTCAAGACCCCTTTAAGTTTCAAGCCACGAAGATAATTTAGAAAGAACAACAGTCCGGACTATACAGGAGGGTCGGCTAAGCGAGCCAACCCTATGAATTTCCACAAATTATGTCAGCCATATGTCTTGATAGCCATACAGCACTCACCAGCGAGGGTGAGCGTGGCACATTTAGCCAACCGACCCTTTTTAATCTTTCTACATTGGTCAAGCGGAAAATCAAATACCCACTCCATCACTCTTCCACTCGCTCAAGTTCCCGATGTGGGACTCTGCCACAATGGACCCATTTTACTCATCGTTTACGACGGTGGTGTTACAATAAAAACTTCTACCGTTGTCTTTAATTAAATAGATCATATTTATTCTCGTACCCAACTCAGAGCAAAAGAGCGTACCAATTTCGCGATACAGAAAAAATTTCAATCACCGTACCAACAAACGTATCGTGCTTAGCCTCATACGCTACTTCAAATGTAGCCAATCCCTGTCACTTGTTGCGAAGAAACGGAAAAACTTCAACTGGCATTGTTGGGCCTCCACCTTATAGGTAGAGATCCCTCCAAAAATTGGCGTATGCCACTATATGCAGCGAGCACACGGTATTCTTTAGTAAAAGGCGAAAGAATAGTTCGCTCTGTGCTCACTGCGTGGCTGCGTGAAGAAGACCGTGCTCTGCTTCGCAATTTATAGCTAAGGGACGAGCACTTAAGCGATACATTGCCGATGTGGGACTCCAACATCGCTTGGTACTGCCTCTCGTGTTCTATTACGCTCCCGCAAAATCCACCCCCGTGCTCCTCTCAGCTTCACATCCGGAGGAGATTTTGCACCTCCCAGTGAACTGCTGAGCTAACTTCACCGATTCATCGTCATCATCTGGAGTCATATCTTCGAAGGAAGCTGTCAAAAGGAAGAGCGCACGAGGGATTTGGCCTCACGTCACCAAGCGAAAAAGAGGGTCATCGTCACTCATCCTCCATTGGGCTGAACAGTGAATCTTTGAGAGGTCGCACATGGCTGCATCACCAGTCGCAGATCGCGAGTTCCTCCATTCGAGAAGGAGGTGAAGAAGAAGTGTGCAGACGCGGTCAATGAATTGCTATTGCTGGTTCTCCCCGAGTCGAGCCTTGTCTTTGCGGAGACCAAGCGGTAAGGACACTGCTGTTTTTGGAATGTGAGTTGTGACGCACTGCGAACAGCAATCATCCAAGCCACTGAGTAAAAAAAAATTGGCTTCCGTCGGATTCCTACGTGGAAGGCACGAAGCAGACTCGGCAGAGCTCCAGAAACGTCGACAGGGCATGAGAAACAGCGCAGGACGGACTGAGCACTGCCGTTGCACGTGCTGAGCGATAGATCCTCCCGAACGTTGACTCTCTGTGTCATTGTCGCTGTCGATCGATTCATCGCACTCCGACGCTCGCTACCATCTCGTCCTGTCAGTCTCCGGTGAGTAGCGAAACATTGGCTTGCCTTTTCCCTTTTGCTTGCGTGAATCGACGCAGCGCGAACAAGCAGTGTCTGTCAGTGTTTGTTGCCAAAACCTGCGCGTGTCTTCTCTCCGGTTCCTCGTCAGTGTCCGAATCGTCATTTGGTATCGACCCACTTGTCTACACCGCATGGTGATTGCGAGCCAGATCAAATTCGGGCTGGTCATCTCATGGACGCTGTTTTTTTCCTTGTGATTTGTTTCGATTAGGCTCGGCCTCGCTAGCGTCGACTCTGGACAATGAAGCTGACTCCGAGAGAGGTGGAGAAGCTGAGCCTTCACCACGCTGGTTTCCTCGCGCAGAAGCGCCTCGCACGCGGTCTCCGGCTCAATTATACTGAATCGATAGCCCTCGTGGCTACGCAGGTTCCTAGCTTCTTCAGTCCATTCTCTTTACAGCATGTTTCGCATTTGCTTGAAAAAACAATAAAGATGTGATGAACTGCTATTATTCGTATTGGAAGTTTGATTACAAGATTGGGACTGAGCTAAAATGACTCGTGTAATGGCTGAATACAGATAGAAATAATCAGTAATGACTTTTCCTGGCCAGACCAAGATAGTCTTATTGAATCTTTGCATACGTGAGTTTGGTGTTTTCAAAACTCTGATGGAGATGGAAGCCTTTCAATTCGGTTCATAAGAAAGAGGGCGAACCTATCAGAAACCGTAAAGGAACCCAGTCCTGTACTGTGTTCGAAATGCTATAAGTTGCATAGATTAGTAAAAATCATTGTGGAAGAAGATTCATCTTTCTTTGAATGTGGTTTTCTGCCTAGATTCTGGAGTTTGTTCGAGATGGTGACAAAACTGTTGCTGATTTGATGGACTTGGGGAAACAGCTTCTCGGGAGGTATTCTTTTCCTTGTACATTGTGCGAGACACTTCCATACTTGTTCTTTTTACCCCTTTCTTTTCTATCAACTGGACATTGACTTCAATAGGATCTAGATTCTCCCATCATGTATTACTGGTCAGTGAAAATTCTGATCGACCCTTTTTCTTTAGGGCTTTTTTTTGCTCTACTTTTGACTATATTACTCTCATCAGCTGAGTTTCAGATTTGGGTTATAAAAAAAAAAAAAAAAAAAAAAACAGTCATAAGTTTCACTCCTTACCAAAAAAAAAAACAGTCATAAGTTTCACAATTAAAAGAATCACAAAATGCTTCATATTTTGCTTAAGTGATGTTCTTCCTTTTTAACTAGGAGACAAGTTCTTCCGGCTGTTCCACATCTTTTGGATACCGTGCAGGTGTGGAACTTTACTATTTGATGACTATGTTGTGACTTTCTTACTTTCTTCTCAGCTCATTAGTCAAAGGTGGATTAGTTATCTTAAATATTCCTTATAAGAAAACAAGTTAGTTTGAGAGTTTTTCCTCTTTCATTTTCCTACCGATTACTGACTAATACTGACAGATTGAAGGGACCTTTCCTGATGGGACTAAGCTGATCACTGTTCACAATGTGATTGCTAGAGAAGATGGGAATCTTGATCTTGCCTTGCATGGCTCTTTTCTACCTGGTAAGCATGCATTCGGAAAGTGAACTCCTGTCTTCAGATGCTGATTAGCCTTTCTCGACTGATGCCGCTTCTGTAGGATAAGTTCAATTCACAATCACCCTGATTTTAGTCTTGAATAGAGTAGGAGCAGCACTTTAAGTACTGATAGTATTCTCAATATCGCCTTTCCGGCAATTACTTTCTTGATGGTTGAATGCCTAGAACAGTATGGTCTTCTGTTATTCTGCATTTCTTACACATGCAGCTTGCCAGAAGCAATCGTTGGCCATTTAATCTCAAATCCACTTCTTCGGTTACTTGACCTGTGAAAGGCAATGCAGGTCAATTGTATTTTATGCTTCATAGCCCACAACATTTGAATATGTTGGAACCTCTGGTTAGCTGAAGTTTAGAAAAACAAAAATTCATGTTCTACTGTTCTCTGCACCTGAAATCTCACCTATATCGGGACTAGCAATTTAGCATGTTGTTACAAAAGGCTAGTGATAAATCCTCCAGCGTTGCTCTATTTATTAACCATTACAACACAACAGATGCTTAACGTTTCCATGCATAAATAGCGTCTTAAGAGTCGTTTACTAAAGTAGACTTTTGGTAATGTATGTTAACAATGAAAACCTGTTCTGCAGTTCCTCCGTTGGAGAAATTTTCTCATTTTGAAGAAGACAAAATTCCTGGGGAAGTCATCTTTGGCAATGGGAATATAGTAATGAATCATGGAAGAAGGGCAGTTATTCTCAGTGTGACCAACACAGGAGACAGGCCAATTCAGGTGATTTTACAGCTGACTGTTTCCTTTTAATAAAATTGCATCAGCTTCATCCTCTGTGTTGGTCAAGAATGCAGCTATCCCACCAATATTATTGTCTTTTCACCTGATATGCAATGCATGGCCACAAATTTATTGAACATGGAATTAATGGACGTGTTCCACTGGAAGAGTAATTTTCCAATCTGCTAAATGATTTTTCATCATATGCTGGGCTCTGCCATATCTGGTTTAGATTGATGTGTGGCCTGATTAAACAGCAGTTTTGACCTTTTAAGGGTGGGGTTCCTCTGAACTTCTTTTTAAGTCTTATGCAATTAATCCTCTGCCTGTATGAGATTCTTCTTCACAACTGAAGAGTGGGAACGTTAAGTAATAGACGGTCGACACTCTTATTTATTACGGTAGTAGCATATTACAGCATTTCAAGAATTTTCTGTGTTTTTAAGATGCTAATAATCAAAGTAGAAACTGATTTTTTGGGGTGTTGAACACACAACTCATTTGCTTCTTTTCCCAGCAGATATAAGATCCATTTATATATTTCTTTATTATAATATGTATCTTTCTTTGTTCAGTTTATATGTCCTTATCTATACTATATTTTGGTATATCCTTCCTATTCTTTATTTCAGGTGGGCAGTCATTATCACTTAATTGAGGCGAATCCATTTCTGGTCTTTGATAGGAGGAAAGCATATGGCATGCGGCTTAATATACCATCAGGCACTGCTACAAGGTTTGAGGTAGAGTTTTGCTCGAAGATTCTTTGAACGATGTACCAACATGCTCTTAAAATCTTCGCTTCTCCAGATCTTATAGTCAAAGGCATGTCACTTTCCTGGAAGTACCACATGCCATGTCACTATGTCAGTCTCAAAAATATAATACTTGTGATTATTGACTTCTAATGTTTTCAGTAGAATTATTGACTTATAATTGAACCAGTAATTTAAGAAACAAGAAAAGGATGGTATTTAGGATCAGTAGTATTTTGGAAGAGGTGTGTCGTCTATTGGATGTTCTCTATGTATAGAATGACTACATTTTTATGAGGCTTAAAATAGTCAAGAATTGGAATTACTGTTTATATCCAATCATACTTGATTCTTTTGCTTAGGCATTCGTTCTCTAATTCGGATTATCCAACATATTCTGCCTACCTTGTTGAGTACTTGTGCAGCCAGGAGAAACTAAAAGTGTCATACTGGTTAGCATTGGAGGTAAAAAGGTAATCAGAGGAGGAAATGGCTTTGCTGACGGCCCTATAGATGATACCACATGCTCAGTAGCAGTGGAAACTCTGTCCACCAGAGGAATCAGAAATCCAGAAGAAGTAGGCGCCAGGTTTGGGAATTCCAGAATAACTTCTTTAGAATCCTTCCTATATCCAAAGAATCTGCGCTGACCAGTTCAACTTCATCATAATAATAACTGACACAAAGGAGCGATTTGCAGTGCAGGTATTGCAGGAGAATCCTTGACTTTCACAAAAGTTATATCTCGTGAGGCATATGCCAACATGTATGGCCCCACAGCTGGAGATAAGATACGGTTGGGTGACACTAATTTATATGCTGAAATTGAACGAGATTGTGCTAGTTATGGTGATGAATGTGTGTTTGGTGGTGGAAAAGTCATAAGAGATGGAATGGGCCAGACATGTGGATATCAACCAGCTGATTCTCTCGATACTGTTATAACAAATGCTGTGATCATTGATTATACTGGGATTTTTAAGTCGGATATTGGCATTAAAGATGGCATAATTTTTGCCCTCGGAAAAGCAGGCAACCCTGATACAATGGATGGTGTATCTCCAAATATGGTTGTTGGGGTAAGTCTTTACAGTATGGTGCCTACTTGCTTTAATCATTCCTGCTGGACCTCCAATGCTGTATTTGTAACCGTAGGCAAATACCGAGGTTATAGCTGGAGAAGGAAAGATTATAACAGCAGGAGCAATAGACTGCCACGTTCATTTCATATGCCCTCAATTGGCATATGAAGCAATTTCAAGTGGTAAGATTTTGTTTTATGTTGCAATTCATTCAGCTGTATTGTAACTGCAGTTTGTGTTCATAATATATGAAGTGTTATACAATCTCACTGATAACAGCTCCCAGACATTGGGTTTTATGGATCTAAATCTATCATATTATTTCTGTTCATATTATTTGAAGTGATATACAATGTATAGGACCTTCATCCTTTTCTTTTATGCGTCTTCCTTTTACTTCGAACATTTATTAGTTCCAAATCATGGATGAGAATTATAGACTTCCAGCATGATGGCATTTTACCTTTGAAGCAAGTCCTTGCAGCGACTTGCAAACTTCCAGCATGTTCATGCCGGATCATATGGACTTCCGGTTCCGGCATAATCACATATTAGGTCTTCAATGGCAGTATAATCCACGCTCTAAACATGATTCAATCAATGTGTTATCGTTGACACGTTAGAAAGGTCTAGAGGATCCTTTATTAAAATGGGATTCCAATGAGGTAATTGGAAATAGCATGTCGAGGAAAAGGTGCTAGTAGTTTTGTTTACCATAGTGTAGTAATGACTCCCCTTAGGCACTGGCAGGAAGCAGTATTGATTCAAACCATTTTAACAGTCATTTAAAATCGAATACTTCATCTTTTCTTTGAGTTCCTCTTTTCCCTATAGCTTTATGTCTTCTAGTTTATTATCCATTTGCCACCATCGTCCACTCTTTTCGGCGTAATAGTAGGCTCAAATAGTAACTTACTTTATATCCTCTTGTTTATTATCGGGAGGAACCATCAAATTGATGTTATAGGTTGGCAAAGGGAGATTCCCTTGAACCCCATGGGGTTGGCTTAGTTTTGAGGAGTGGACTAGTATGAGTGGATTAGGCATACGACTATACCACTTATTACAAACAATTTCATGTTGGAGCCACCTGTCTGGGCTTTAGCTCACATCTTACCTGGTTTTTTGAGGTTAGTGGGGTTTTTTCATGGGCTTAGTGTCGACTTACCTGAGGTGGGCTCCTCATCATCAGAAATGATATTGAGAGGAAACCATTTGGCACCACCATGCTGCACTCTTTTCAACTTATTGATCGACCAAATATTGCTAACGAATTAAATGATGATTTCTCTCTCTGACTTTGCATCATTTATAGGGATTACAACATTAATTGGAGGTGGAACTGGACCTGCTGAGGGGACTCGTGCAACAACATGCACACCAGCACCATCACACATGAAATTGATGCTGCAGTCAACTGACGATTTGCCCCTAAATTTTGGTTTCACTGGAAAAGTATGGTTAACTTACATGTACCCTGCTCTGTTTATCTTGTGGAATGACAAGTACAGACTTTCACCCCTATTATGAAACACAAATTAATAGCTAATAAAACATTCTTATAATTCTCTCTCTCTCTCTCTCTCTGTGTGCGAGCATGTGTCCTTCTTTGCCCATGTTCCTGGGTGCATGTATAATCCTTTCCTTTCTCAGGGTAACACCTCAAGACCTGAGGAGCTGCATGAAATAATTAAGGCTGGAGCAATGGGGTTGAAGCTGCATGAGGACTGGGGAACTACCCCCGCTGTTATAGACAATTGTTTGGCTGTTGGCGATGAGCATGATGTCCAGGTCAGTGTAGTCCTGTGTAAAGTCTTCAGTATATCTCTGAATTCAATTGCCGTCTTTCTTTACTTGTGATGGTTATGGCAGGTTAATATTCACACTGATACATTAAACGAATCTGGATTTGTGGAACATACTATTGCGGCTTTTAAAGGAAGAACTATCCATACTTATCACAGGTGTGAGTTAAATTTCAACAACTGCTTTAAACTGACATCCATGTGCAAGCTATGTGAAGAAGTCTGCAGACATCTGCTTTTGTTCTTACCAACTAAATGTTAACACGTGATGCGAGTATGAAGTAGCAAAACAAGTCAAGTGGTACATATGTTACCTATCATGCTTCCTTGCGATGTTGCAAGTACAAAACTCTCTTTTGATGATTAAAAGCCTGTTCCTTTAGCATTTTATTTGTTTTCATCTTAGCCAGGTGCCTTGCAGGCTATGTTTTATTTGATGGCTTTCAAGTAGTAGCGTTATGTTGCTTATTTTCTTGTTCATTGAATGTGCTGGAGGTCCAACTGTTTTTGCAAGTTAAAAGATCTTATGGAATATTTGTTAATGAAAACATACTTCCGTTGTTCTATGGGACTAGATTCACTTGTTCTGCCTTTTACTTTCTATTGATGCTAAGAATTAAGCTTACTCTTTTTATTCTGTTTGGTAGTGAAGGTGCCGGGGGTGGTCATGCTCCAGATATCATCAAAGTATGCGGGGTTAAAAATGTTCTGCCTTCATCAACAAACCCTACCAGGCCTTTTACTTCCAATACCATTGACGAACATCTGGATATGTTGGTATGCATGTGCAAAATGGAATCTACTTTGTACAGTTGTGCCACCTTTAATTTCCTTTTGATTTGAACATGGTGCAGATGGTCTGTCATCACCTTGATAAGGATATTCCAGAAGATGTAGCTTTTGCTGAATCAAGAATAAGGGCAGAAACTATAGCTGCGGAAGATATATTGCATGACATGGGAGCAATCAGCATAATATCTTCTGATTCACAGGCTATGGGTCGTATAGGAGAGGTGCCAGGCTCCTTTTCCCTACTCTTAGTTTATTTGTCGATTTCTATCTGATGGCATAGAATTGCCTGATTTGTTTACAGACAAATTTTTATTTTCCATCCGCACTTTCCCTTGCAAATTTTCTGTTTATTTTCCGGTTGTGAATGTTCATTTGCTCGAGAGTGTCCATACATGTGCTGTCTAGCTGATTCTTATGAGAACTGGCCGCATGCAGTAGCAACTTTAAGCTCATTAACTGAAAGCTTCTGCCAACTCTAACTCCTGATTTCGAGGGTCAGCCAAAATGTCTGCGACTCGCATGCTCTGTGTTTATCTGCTTAAGTTGATTTATAATTTAATAAGTACTCCATGAAGGTCCTCTTTGACACAAACATGGTAACTGACTGTGGCAGATATTTTCTGCGTATGATCCCTGCCTTAGCAATCTATAATGGTTTTATTAGGTGTATGAACATTTTTATTGGTTTTGAATATTTGAGATAGTCTATGGAATGATGCCTGTCCTCAAAGTTTGTCCAACTTGTTAATTGTGTTTTAAACTTTCCTTCTTGTTCATTTTGAAGTATTTTGCTTTTCAAAAAGAAGTTTAGGAATGCACTGAGTCTCACACTCGCATAACCTTTTCCTTCACCAGGTCATCTGCAGAACCTGGCAGACAGCCCATAAGATGAGGTTGCAAAGGGGATCAATTGACCCTAATGGGCTGGAAAACGATAACCTTCGTATCAAGAGATACATCGCAAAGTACACTATAAATCCAGCCATAGCTAATGGCATTTCTCATTTGGTTGGATCAGTTGAGGTATAAGCTTCTCCCGACTTTTATATTTATTTAAAGTCTCAGCCAGCTGTATAAACATGCCACTGATAAGCCTCTTACCATATTTATTTTCAATGTTGTCCAACTCCAGTATCCAATGTTCATTGTTTCATTTATATAGTACTTTCTTCAATCAGAGAAATATTGGTCCTTGTTTTTGTTTTTTAATTAGAAAATGGTAATTGTTTATTTCGGTTCCCATTTCATCATCATTTGTGCAATTACCTCTAATGTCAGTTGGAGACTTGCTTATATCAACATTTCTAGTATTTTTCTGGGCCAACAATATAGTCTAGAGCGCTTCTTTCAAATTCTTTAGCTCCATTGCAGGTTGGAAAGTTGGCTGATTTGGTTGTATGGAAGCCTTCCTTCTTTGGGGCCAAGCCTGAAATGGTGATTAAAGGTGGCACAATTGCATGGGCAAATATGGGTGATCCAAATGCAAGCATTCCCACTCCCGAGCCAGTATTTATGCGGCCCATGTTTGGAGCTTTTGGCAAGGCTGGAAGTGCAAACTCTATTGCCTTTGTGAGCAAGGCATGGCTCTCTCTCTCTCTCTCTCTCTCTCTCTCTCTCTCTCTCTCTCTCTCTCTCTCTCTCTCTCTCTCTCTCTCTCTCTGCGCATTTCTTCTTTTCCTTTAAGCTATCCAATTTTAAACAGGCAGCTGCAAATGCTGACGTAAAGGCCCTATACGGACTTGAGAAGAACGTGGAAGCTGTTGGGAATGTCAGGAAGCTAACCAAATTGGATATGAAGCTAAATGATGCGCTTCCAAGTATCACAGTGGACCCAGAGACTTACATAGTGACTGCCGATGGCGAGGTCCTCACATGTGCTGCAGCCAGTACACTTCCCCTGTCTCGGAACTACTTCCTTTTTTAGGGATGTACCAGTCTCTCTCCGTCTCAAGGAAAATAAGAAACAAAAACCCAATGCATAGAATCGTGCCCTGCAAGTAACTATGGAATCTTAAATTTGGAAATGACGATTTATATGCTTCTCCGGTGACCTGACAACAAGTGATGGTGCTAGCTTCAAGTAAGTGTTGGTCTGATTGGTCTATTCCATTGATCCACTGTGCGAATTTCCAACTTAGAAAGGAAATCTATGAAACTGGTGTTCTTGAATGCCAAGCAACTTTTTTGAGCGATACTGCTGGAGAAGAAATCTGCTAGGTTCGTTCTGGTGTGAAAAGTTTGATACTGTATTGATCAAGATCGTGATTGCTGATCTCAATAATATATGAAATCCATTTTTTGGAGTTCATTCTGCTCCGTCGGAAGTTTGCAACTTCTTTACTGGTTCACACAGCTAAGAAACTGTAATGCACTGAAATCCTCGTTGTCATCTGAAAAATTCAAAGCAAGAAGCAACACAGGACAATCTTTCGAGACACTGTGCTAGCTTGGATAGCTTGAGGTCACGAATGACATTCTCTCAGGTTCTATACAAACAATACACGATTCGACCCAGGCCTTTTGGCCATTTACTTGTATCGATCCAAAGAAGATGAGTAACACTACAACCTGCTCACAACTCGAGTCTGACAACTTTTGTCTTATGAATAGATGAAGGAGGGCCGGTGGTTACGACTGTAGGACTGAAGGGAAACTGCAACATGTAAAGCTTCAAAGCAAGTAAGATCAGAGTGGCGCATCACCCATCGGCGAGTTTCAAATTCACAATTTACTAGCACCTTCCAGTGATGCGAGCGTGCTCAGCTCCCTCCTCAAAACTTTACCAGCTGCATTTTTAGGTATGGAATCGACAAACATAACGCGTCGGATTTTCTTGTGGGGGGCGACCTACACCAGGGTTTGTCCCAGAGTAAACAAAACATCAAGAACTTATTACCAAGGACAACCTAAAGTCTGATTCATCAAACCAATTAGAGAATAATCAAGAGAAGCCAAAAGAAAGACTACCATTTTTGCAACACACGCCTTAATGCTCGACTCATCGACAGCGCTTCCCGGTTGCCTCACAATAAAGGCCATGGGTATCTGGCCGGCTTCTTCATCAGCATATCTGCCCAAAATTTAGGAGTAGATGTTACAAATGTGCACGGTCATACTTATAGCTTTGAATTTTTCTGAGAAGAGCAGCTCATGGGCGATGGAGTCGAAGCACATACGGGGCAACGGCGGCATCTATGACATCCGGATGGGATTGAAGAAGATCCTCCAGCTCGGACGGTGCCACCTGATTGAATAAAAAATATATTCAATCTAAATAAACCTTGCGAAGCACACTTTTACTAAATCATTTCTTGTATGGATGTTTTAGAAGACTGGCCTACGCTATAGTTTAACGTAACTGTCTTAACATGGTCTTTGACATTTTAAAGTACTTCGAAGACCCAGAATCATGTGAAAAGAATCGTTTGCTTTACTGAATTACTACGCTCTTCCCATCACAATCTGTCAAGGGCAATTAGCACGAAATGCAACCTCAAATTGAGAAATCCAGTTAAACGACACTAATTACCTGGTAGCCTTTATATTTGATCATCTCCTTTATCCGGTCCACGAAAAAGAGGAAGCCTTGTCCATCGATGTAACAGAGATCGCCGGTTCTCAACCACCCCTCCGTGTCGACAATCGCCCTGGTGGCTTGTTCATCTCCAACATAACCTAATTGAGCCGAAGCGTAGAAGGTAAACACATAGGAGCTTTTAGTTGGTGCTCATTATTCATGGGAGTTCCAGCTAAGTTGGTGGCAACCAGCGTTGCTACGTGTTACCCTTCATAATGGAAGATCCTCTGAGCCAAAGTTCACCGACTTTGCAAGGCGGCAAGAATGCTCTGGTGCCAGGGTCAACGATCTTAGCTTCGTTGTTGGGTAGGAGCTTTCCGGTCGCGCCGACTACCGCGGATTCCTTCGGACCAACCGTCGCAAAGGCTCGTCCCGTCGATTCGGTTAGCCCATATGCCTTTGCATAAATTTTGTGAATCAGCAACTCGTTACAGAGTTAATCATCTGTCCAATGGCTTTTTCATTTTTGCAGCAAAAGAAAGCATTGGGGACAGAAATCTCAATAGCAAGCAATTATATCAAGGTTCTTGGTGTTGTGTTTGTGTTCAACTTAGTATATGAGCAAGAATATATGACAAGAGCGATTTGTATATAGAAAAAAGGAAAAATAACACAAATAGTCTCTTAACTTTGACCCAATATACAATATCGTTTATAAACTTTTAATTTATTCAAAATTATCCTTGAACTATTGGTAAATATTTGATGCAGTGTTTTCGTTTACTCAAACTACAAATCATATGTTATTTAATGACATGAATTTTATATGATGAGTTGAATTTTTTTTAAAAAAGATATGTCAACATGTTCATTTTTTTATCCATCTACTTTATAAGAGGAAAAAAATGAAGTATTAACATGTCCATCATTATTTTAATGAGGTGGCATGTTATATTCTAATTTGAAATGAATACTTTACGTGAAAACGTAATTTTCAATAATTTGCTGGTTATGCACTTTTAAGTTTAAATATTTATAATTGATTTTCACTATTTCGAAAGCCTCCATCTGCTTCATCTGACGCAAAAAATCAAAGCGCACTATCGACATTGGGAAAATTTCAATTAAGGGCCCCAATTGGGGTTAAATTCTCAAAAGAGGACCCAAAGTAAACATAATGTCAAATAAGGGCCTGAAGTGCCCAATCAGTCTCAAATAAAGATCCGAAGTGCCCAAAAAGTCTCAAATAAGGACATGGGTCGCCGGCCGGCCAAAATGTCTGCCGGCCGGCGAGAATGTTACTATTCCGACATCGGAACAGTAAAATTTTTATTTTTTTATTATTTTTTCCTTTCTGTTTTTCCTTTTCTATTTTTTTTCTATTCCTTTTTCTTTTCTTTTTTTTTCTTCTCTTCCTCCGCCGGCCATAGCCGAGGCCGCCCTCGCCAGTGTCGGGCGAGGGCCACCCTTGCCTAGGCTAGGCAAGGTCGGCCTCACCAGTTGCCGGCGAGGTCGAGCCTCGCCAAATCTAGCGAGAGCTCGGCCCCGCCGGCCGCTGGCGAGGTTCGACCTCGCCTGCGTCGGGCGAGGCCGGTCTCGCCTGCAACGGCAAGGCTGGCCTTGCCCGACGCCGGCGAGGTTGAGCCCTTGCCAGATCTGGCGAGGGCTCGGCCTCACCCAGCAACGGCGAGGTCGAGCCTCGCCAGTTCTGGTGAGGGCTCGGCCTCGCCGGCGTCGGGTGAGGCTAATCTCGCCTGCAACGGCAAGGTCGGCCTTGCTCGACGCCGGCAAGATTGAGCCCTTGCCGGCGACCTCCGCTGGCCTCAGCTATGGCCGGCGGAGGAATAGAAGAAAAAAAAGAAGAAAAAAAACAGAAAAAGAAAAAATAGTAAAAAAATAAAAAAAATTTACTGTTCCGGTAGCGGAACAGTAATATTCTCGCCGGTTGGCGGATATTTTGGCCAACCGGCGATCAAGACCCTTATTTGAGATTTTTTGAGCACTTCGAATTCTTATTTAAAATTGATTGAGTACTTCAAACTTTTATTTAATACTATATTCCAGTCGACATTTGAGTTCTCAGGCCATGGGGTGCTCACCTGAGCCAACTGCACATTGGGGAAGCGATCCTTAAACCTCGCGACGACCGCCGCAGGAAGCGAAGCGCCGCCGCAACCCACCACCTTGAGCGAGCTGAAATCGTACCCTTCCATCACGCTCCCGCCCTTAACCATCGCCATGACAACCGGGGGGGCCACCGCCATGTGGCTGACCCTGAACCGCTCGATCGCTCTTCCCATCTCCTCCATCCCAAACCTCCCCATGCACACTAGCGTCACCCCCATCGCCACCGACCTCACGCAGTAGGCCAACCCGTACACGTGGAAGTACGGCACCGTGCACAGTGCGACCGCCGGGGAGGCCCTCGCCGCGTAGGATCCGGCCAACATTGACGTCAAGTTCCGGTGGGTCAGCGCCACGGCTTTCACTTTCCCCGTCGTCGTCCCCGACGAGTACAGGATCGCCGCCGTGTCCGATTGCAAGACATCCATTTGGTCGGGATCGCCGGTCCGAGCCACACCCCTCGTCAGGGACTCGAACTCCGGCGAGTCGATTAGAACCGTTCCGAGCGGCGGGGAAGGGACTTTGCTAGCGGTTTCGGACGTGGCGAACGCGATGGAAGGTCTCGAGAGCTGGATTAAGTGGAGAATCTCCGGAGCAGTGCTGGTAGGATTGCAGGGAGAGATCGCGACGCCGATGGAGAACAGAGAGAGGTAGAGGACCGGAATGTCGATCGAATTTGGGGAGATGATTAGGGCGCAGTCGCCTCTGGAGAGGCCGAGGCGGGAGCGGAGAGAGGAGGCCAGACACCTGACTCGGCGGACGAGGTCTGGGTACGCGACGCGGCGGCAAGTGGCGACGTCTACGAGAGCGGCGGCAGTCGCCGGCGGAGGATGGGAGGCGAGGTGAGAGAAGGTGTAGTCGGTGACAGAGAGTGGCGCGGACGGCTGAGGAAGGGGAGCGGGAGGTCTGAGGCTGTGGTAAGTTCCGGTGTTTGAGCAGAATCCAGAGTTCGGATCAATGGAAGAAGTGACGCTAGTGCTCTGATTCGCCATTCGAAGGGTCAGAGTGTGAGGTTGGGCGAACAGGGTCGAACAGGAGAAGGAATTATATTGAACAAAACAGATGTTGTTTGTCCAAATGCAGAGAGGAATGGTCTGTTCGTTCGTGAATGGAAATGGATTGTAATTGATTGAAGACGATGGGACCACAGCACCTTTTAAAGAACCTTGGCGTTCTTTGTTTGCATTGTCTTCGTGACAGCGACTGAAACGGTTGAATACGTGCTTTCTGCTTATGAACTGCCGCTGGAGACAAGTTTATCCAACATCTTCTGACGTCTGGTGCTTAGTGGAATCAGGAATTTTTATTGGTTACTTCATTATAATACTGTTGCATGAAGGCGGGTTCCTCTTGGGTGGCCCATTGAAACTTGGAAGAATAGACCGGTCTTTCCTGATTATAAACAAAAATGTGCAAGTGAAAGCAAATTTTGTCATTTTCCTTTGGACCGATTGATCTTGTGCTGAGTTCCCTTGCGCTGTCAGAGTTGCTTGGGACTCCTCAAATGATTCCTTTATTCCTGGCGTTGTCAGACTTTGATCTGGCCTGCAGTCTGGAGCAGGAATGACAACAGTTCAGAGTTTCTGACCAGAGGAGTTTGGTAGGATTCTTGAGCGAGAATAACTTATTTGGGATATGAGATCTCGTGTTAGCTGGATTTTTGGATGGGGATTGAAACAGTTTATTGCACATTGGCCATTACAAGAGAAGAAAAGCGTCTATTTTAAGAAAGATTCTGTGGGTAATTTGGCTTGCGGAGGATGAAACACACCAAACCTAATTCAATCTCACTCTTGAGATTTGCTATCAAAATGCATCTGTGCGAAGACAATTGGGCTGAAGAGAGCACCGTTGTAAATTAGTTATGGACCTTTCAGAACGGAGATTTGCACCTAAAGATCAAAGATTTCGTGAGCCAATAGCGCGTTGGGACTAGAACAAGATTGCTTATGCAAAAGTAGATAGCTATTCATCCCAGTCCCCCTCACTGCAGATGCAAACTAGGACGTGAATTTGGAATTTTAAATGACGGGTTTTAGAGCTGAAGGCGTCATATGATAATGCTTCTGAAAAGGACCCATTTTTATAAGGCAAGTTTTGCATTCTTGATGTTATCGGGACAGGGCAATTGGTCTGGATGTTTCTTGCGCTTAGTGCCCTGACAAGTGAAACGCCTGTCCATGTGCTGACTCTACTCAAGCTACATCTTTTGCTCTGACCTTGGAATTCCTCCGATTATGCTGGCAACTTCTAATCTAAATCTTCGGGAAATGGATAAAGAACAATGCCTCTGCCCATTTTGCAGCCCCTGCTCCCTTGATGGGCTCAGTTGGAATACTGTTTCCTAACCGGTTACTGAAATGATAAGTTTGCTAATTCGGCTCAAATATGTAATAGCAGAGCTGCTTAGTTAAGTGCTATTACAGGAAACAAGCATGACAAGAGCAACCAATCCTCTAAAGTAGCTTGGCAGGCTCCAAAAGCTGGTTGGCAAATTTGAACACGGATGAATCAGTGTTATAAAGCTCAGTTGGCAAATTTCAAAAAATACGTTTTTCGTTTCAAGAAATATAAAAAATGAGATTAAAAAAAAGAATCAGTTGATCCCAGATTAACCCTGAAAATGGACTAGACCCACAGGATCAATCCGATTCTCAGTCCTAGGCTCAATAGGGTCTGCCTCTAATCCTAGAAATTGGGGACCAGCACTAAATTGATTTGTACTTGAAATAGGTGCTGAATCGGTTCAACTCGGATCACGCTCACCTTAGTGACTGGTTGAAGACGATGGGACCACAACACCTTTTAAAGAAGTGGTCCTCAGCGGTTGCCGTACCTTGGCGTTCTTTGTTTGCATTATCTTCGTGACAGTGACTGAATCGGTTGAATATGTGCTTTCTGCTTATGAACTGCCGCCCGAGACATGTTTATCCAACATCTTCTGACGTCTGGTGCTAAGTGGAATCAGGAATTTTATTGGTTACTTCATTTTAAAACCGTTGCATGAAGGCAGGTTCCTCTTGGGTGGCCCATTGAAACTTGGAAGAATAGACCGGTCTTTCCTGATTATAAACAAAAATGTGCAAGTGAAAGCAAATTGTCTTTTTCCTTTCGGCCGATTGATCTTGTGCTGAGTTCCCTTGCGTTGTCAGAATTGCTTGGGTCTCTTCAAATGATTCCTTTATTCCTGGCGTTGTCAGACTTAAGTCTGGCCTGCAGTCTGGAGCAGGAATGACAATTGTTCAGAGTTTCTGACCAGAGGAGTTTGGTACGATTCTTGAGCGAGAATAACTTATTTGGATATGAGATCTCGTGTTAGCTGGATTTTTGGATAGGGATTGAAACAGTTTACTGCACACTGGCCATTACAAGAGAAGAAAAGCGTCTATTTTAAAATGATTCTGTGGGTAATTGGCTTGTTGAGGATGAAAGTGAAACGTACCAAACCTTGTTGAGTCTCACTCTTGAGATTTTCTATCAAACTGCTTCTATGGGATGACAATCGGGCTGAAGTGAGCGTCGGTGCAAACTATTTCTCAGACCTTTCAGATACAGAGATTTGCGCCTAAAGATTAAACATTTTGTGAACCAACAGCGCATTTGGGACTGGAACAAGATTGCTTATGCAAAAGTAGATAGTTATGTAACCCAGTCCCCCTCAATGCCGATGCAAACTTGGACGTGAATTTGGAATTTTAAATTATGGGTTTCAGACCTGAAGGCATCGTATGATAATACTTCTAAGAAGGACCCAAATAGAGTACGTAGCTGATCCAGGTTGAGGATGAAATTGCCTACGTTCATGAGATCTGTTTTTTTTTTTTACGGCAAGTTTTGCATTCTTGGTGTTCTCCTGACAGGGTGAGTCGTCTGGATGTTTCTTGCTCGTAGTGCTATGACAAATGAAACACCTGTTCATGTGCTGACTGTAGTCACGCAACATCTTTTGCTTTGAACTTGGAATTCCTACGATTTTGCTGGCAACGCTTAATCTAAAACTTTGGGAAATGGATTGAAAACAATGCCTATGCCTATTTTGCAGGCCCCTTCTCCCTTGATGGGCTCACTTGGGATACCGTTTTCCTAACGGATAAAATGATAAGTTTGTTAATTGGGCTCAAATCTGTAAGAGCAGACCTGCTTACTCAAGTGCTATGACAGGAAACAAGCATGAACAACCAGTCCTTTGAAGCAGCTTGGCAGGCTCCAAAAGTTGGTTGGGAAATTTGAACACGGATGAATCAGTGTGTAAAGCTCCGGATTAGCTGGGAAAGGAGGCCTAATCAGAGAGTGGAAGAGCATTAATACGTGGATTTACCAGGAAATTTGGAAAATCCCGGTTTCCACTGCAGATCTCTGGGAGTCATGATAGGACCGGGATCTGGCTGTAGCTAACAGGCTGTGCATGCTAGAAATCAAATAAGAAGCGAAAGCCATGACTTTACTTCTTTCTGCCAATTAAACTTTAATGCTACTAAATCCTCTCTTGGTATTTTAATGGTAGCAAGATGCTATTGAGGCGATACCAGCTTCTTCAGGGAATCAAAACCAAATGCGCAGATATGTTGGCGAAGATGGGAAGCTGTCAGCAGAAAAAGTGCACCAAGGACCCCCATGCGACGAACGGTAGAGCGGGTGCAAAGCGTAGAGCATCTAAGAGTGAGAAGGTGGTGAAGTCTCGCACAATGGGACAATATATTTCGGATTCTCAACGAATGAGGAAGGATTTATCTATCCATACTTGAGATATAATATAGTATGTCCCAATTTCTGTAGCCCACAGTGCCCACATTCACTTTACTAAACTATCCTGCCTTCGGCAATGACATTGTTTTTTTCTCTATGGCGCTTTTGACGTACTGAAAAGACCATGGCAAAACGGGGGAGTTTGGATACCATAAACTTCGCGGTGCCTTCCCCGGGCACCCACCTTATCGTTCCCTGTATACATTCGATCGCTCGTCTTATATGTACTTGTTTCTATGGTCAACTTGCCCAACACACGACGCCAAGGAAACATCCATGGTGTCCCTGCCTTCACTCCTCACCAGGGCATGGATCTTACGTTCGTCTTCCCTATCCTGGTCAACTTCACCGAAGCGAAATAACAGGGGATGTTGATTTCACCATTTGAGACTCACCCCGTGACCACCGCCTTCGCCATCTACGGTCTGCTCCCGTATTGCTCGTTGGTGCATGTTGCTAATCGGGCACTCCCGTCTCGCACTTGTGCTCCTTCCTGTGCTGGGGGGGAATTGCACCTCCTCATCGACTTCACCAGTTGATATCAGTAGCTTCGCTTGCGTGGTTGCTGTTCCACGACTCTCTCCACTCCATCCCCTGTTTCATGCTGCTCCTGTCGCTTTCCCTCAATCAGTTTCACGGCCTCATTCACAACCTTTGTCTGTGGTTTTACCGCAAAATTGTTCTCATGTTTATCCGGGCGGCGTGCTCTCGTCAATTGCATGGTGGAAGAGCACAGCCTTTTTAGCCGCGTACGGTCATGGATTCGCGTTTCATACTAGAAGTCCGAGTGCCGTAGATGTTCAGCTGTTCCCTGCTTAGGAAAAGTTATCTTAATTGTAGGACCAGAAATTCCGGAGCAGAATACGTTTCGAAGCAATTTTTGCATTCTGAAATAAAAATATATTTATTAAAAATACTTAATTTTAGAATGCATTTTTGATTCAGAATGCATTTTTTATTTCAGAATGAGTTTTTGGCAAGAAAAAGAGAAGCTATTTTTTGTAACTTCTCTCTTTCAGAATGCATTCTCCATCTTTTCTTTCTTTTTCGTGGCCTTTACAATACATTTTGAGATCTTACTAATTTTTTTTTCAGAAAATACATAAAAATTAAAAAATTCCAGAAAAATTCATAAAAATTTTCAGAAAATAAAAAAAATCAGATTTCGAGAAAAAAGGAAATTTGGTGAATTATTTTCAAAAAATATAAAAAATCAAAAATTTCAAAATTTCACAGAATGGCTTAAAACACATGTAGTTACCCTTAAGTGAAATTTAAATTTTTTTTAGGTGTCCAAAAAAATCAAAAAATCAAAAATTTCAAAATTTCACAGAATGACTTAGAATACTTGTGGCCACCCACTTTGAGTGAAATTTAAATTTTTTGAGGTGCCCAAAAAAATCAAAAATTTCAAAACTTCACAGAATGGCTTAAGAATACATGTGACCACCCATTTTGAGTAAAATTTAAATTTTTTGAGGTGCCCAAAAAAATCAAAAATTTCAAAACTTCACAGAATGGCTTAAGAATACATGTGACCACCCATTTTGAGTGAAATTTAATTTTTTTGATGTGCCCAAAAAAAATTAAAAATTTCAAAACTTTACAAAATGACTTAGAATGCCTTTGACCACCCACTTTAAGTGAAATTTATATTTTTTGAGGTGCCCAAAAAAAATCAAAAAAATAAAAAATTTTAAAACTTCACAGAATGGCTTAGAATATCTGTGGCCACCCACTTTGAGCGAAATTAAAAAAATTTTAGGTGCAAAAAAAAATCAACAAATCAAAATAGATTTCTGCTCCAGAAATCAATTTTTGGAATAGAATTAGTCATGTTTTTTATCAAATAAAAATCAATTTTTCCTCCAGAAATCAATTTCTGGCAAGAATTCCATAAATTAATTTCTGTCAAGAATTTGATTTTTGGAGCAGAATGATTACCATTCGCGCACTTATAAAACAACTGATAAGTACTTTATGGAGCTCGCTACTTTAGGAAACGGGCGTCTTGTTGATAAATCTTGCATTCAGAAATAAGAAATAGGTCGGTAGTGGTTGGAAACCCAGAAGCGACGAATGATTCACACAGGTCAAATGAAACATCAGCTGTTGACATCCTTCTGGCTTTGCTGGAAACTGGAATCGCTGTCCTTTTGGGCCAATTTCCGGGTCATCGTTGACTACTCTCTACAGAGAGAGATTAGCGGTCACAAACTAAAACCACGTGTCTTGGTTGTAATGGAATAGCGTTTTGTGTCTACAGGAACAAAAGGACTTCCTTAAAAATCTGAGAAAATATGCGGTGCAACTGGGATGTCACGTCACAGTTACGATGGCCCATTCAGTGACCGACACGTGTCATTGATCGGGCACGCAAGGTCTCCTCCGTCTGCGCTCTGCTCTCTCTCGCTCCCCCTCCCGACTGAGCATCCAACACGTGATAGATGGGAAAGAGAGACATTTTCAGAGGGAGTTTCAAAATTTTTGACAATGGGTCCGCGGATGACACGTGTCGTCAATGGATTTGTGCAATTCTGACATAGAGTCACAATTGTACGCACTATCTTCTCGAATTGATTTATGTGTTTCACGGCATTAATTTCTGTCTCTTGATTGGTACAAAAATTAAGCGTGCGTTTGGCAACCGACTTAACAGTAATTATTTTTATTTTTTTATTCTTAAAATTAATTTTTGAATGGAAATTCGTTTGATAAATTTTTTATTCCCGATCATAAATTTGCAAAAATTTGTTCCTAGGCATAAATTTGTAAGATTTTTTTCCCAGAATTAATTTTGAAACATAATCAAGAAACAAAAAAAAGTTTTTTCTTGATTCTAAGAATAAGAATCATAAATGGAAAAAAAAAATTTTGTTGTTGTTGTTCTTCTTCTTCCTAGCCTATGGCCAGTTGTTGGTGTCGGTGACCTGGCCATGGCCAAGGAAGGGGAAGAAGAAAAAAAAATTTTAAAGAAAAAAATTTTAAAAATTTAAAATATCATTAATAAAAAGAAATTTTGTACAGTTACCAAACGCATTTCTTTTCTTTTTTTATTTAGAAAGTAAAAATTTTGGATAATTATAAAATACCTTTAAATGTTTAGAAATTATTTTCTGACATGAAATAAAAAAGAATCATTTCTGAACAAAAATTATTTTCGAAATCATAATGATTGACAAATGCACCCTAAATTGCCGTAGCCTTTTTCGAGGTTCCATCATGTTGCAGAACTCTAGCATGTGTTGAAGATCTATCTTGGAGAAAGGCAAAACAAAACCTATGTCTGCACCAATTGGTTCAGCGAAGTCAATTAGTACTGCTGCTGCTGAGTGTTTTGCTGTGCTATGGAGCAAATATCGTCATGGGCAATCCGCCAATGGATGTGGATACCATTTTAGCTAATGAGATGATAGGCCATATGCTGAAAAATTGGTTGTGAGAACTATTATTGAAACTCTTGTAGAGATCTCCACAGCTTGTCCATTTAATATATAAGTACAACGGGTCTTACGAATGCGCTTCTTATTTTAGTGTGCCGGTGCCGGTACGATATGTACTCTAATTTTCACCGTATCTTTTTCTCCCTTAAAGAGAGGGAATATATTGTATATGTTTTACATCATAGGGATTCCGAGATCCAAACAAGATCTCCGATGAAGCCTAACTTGCTTAGGTCATATCGAATCGAGATATAAATTTTAAACCGATTTTGATTTCACGAATTGTCAACCTTAATGAAATATCAATATAATATCTAAAATTAGACTCGATATGCTACTGACTCATCAAATTTTGATGGGGTAAGTCGAGTCTTCATTTACATGCGTGCGAATCACATGGAAACCAAATTCAAAGAGCCTTTGGCCTGGAATTGTAGTTGGCCATTCTTTGCATGTTTCTTCCTTTTGTTTCCCGCGGGGACGGGAGTTGATTATTATCAATTTGATCTAACAAAAGTACAACCTCGGCATCTACCATTGCGTACGACATCTGGGGTCGGTCGCTCCCGTCTCCTTGTCCTGCCACATCCTTCCCATCTTAGCCACGACACTTGGGAAATCGGGTGGCGTCCCTTAAAATGTGAATTCCATAGGCCAATAAATTATACAAAGTAAGCGCATTTTAGTCATTGATTTACTTGAATCTCAAGATAAGACGTCCGTGATTAATGATTGAAATCGCGTTGACATGTACCATCCATAGACCATGCAATAACTGCTCTAAATAAATAGTGTCATGAGCATTGCAAAGATAAGAGGCATTAAACAACATTTGTGCCGTTCTTTCTAACTTTGGGTAAAGATCCGTGGCCACTTTTTTGCAGTACCTGTGTTATCTTTAGCTCGAGCAAAAATTTTCATGGCACGTATTATCTTCAAATCTCGACTTCTTTGTTGTCGTGATTCATCGAACTTTCTAGTACGCCTTGAATTATTTCTTTTCCCCAAAAGCATACATTCATAAAATCAAGACTCTGTTTGTTTTACATAAATATTTTCTCAAAATATAAAAATATCTTTCGTTAGTTAATTATTACAAACGATAAAAAGTGATTTTCTAAAAAAATATTATTTAAATTATTATTTTTTCGCAAAATAGACTAAGCATGATTAATGAAAATACCAAATAAGATCAATGATTAAAACGTGAATGCATCCTAATTTTCCAATGTGGTCGGTTCCATGATACGCATTATTGCAATCCATTCATTTTAAATTCAAAGGGAAAATGAAGAGAAGAGTAGACGCTCGCCACGTGTCCGGACACGGAACATAGATTTCTCTCGAGCCCCGGGGGCGGCTGTCCACCTGGCAACACCGGATCGAAAGTATCCAGACAATTCTTTTAAAACAATCAATCAATCAATCAATTAATTAATTAATTAATTAATTGGTTAATTCACGAGCAGGAGCCCGACTTTTGTCTCTTTCTTCAATCGCTTGCAGGTCCGATTCTGATTCACCCCCCCCCCCCCCCCAATTCGCCCTAAAAACCTGGGCCTGGTTACGCTCTCGATCCCGTTCCCCCGTCAGGTACTGGGCCCAGCAAAAATCCATGAAATAAAAGCAACCGAAGATCCCCCGCATCGCGGCGCCGCGAGAAAGCCGACCCTCCCCGTCGATCGTACGGTCGGCGCCGCGCCACCTCCTCACCCCCACCGGCGGAAACGTCCGTCGGCGATCGACGGGCGAGAACGGGTCGGAACCCGCGGCCCGATGAAATTTCTTTTTCTATTTGTTTCCCCATTTTCAGGCGATCCCATCGACTGCTTTGCTTCAGCTTGAACTTGATGTTGATGACTCCGCGGTGACGCTTCGTTGAAGAAACAGAAGTGTAAGCCCACGGCATTACCAGCTCCGAATCAGCTCTCGCCGTCGGCGCGAACAGGAGAAAGTCGCCGGTTCCCGGAGCTCTGCTCCCATGGCGGATCCTCATCCGGCGGCGGCGGCGGCGGCGGCGGAAGAGCCGACCGCGCAGGCGCCTCTCCTGGCTCAGGATCAGAGCCGCGGCAATCACCTGCCGCCGCAGCCGCAGCCGCGTCGCGAGGAGCGGGAGGACGAGGACCCGCACCTCGACCAGGCGCTCCACAAGCTGGAGATGTTCCTCTCCTTCCTAGGCTTCAACCAGTCAACGGTGCTCGGCACCGTGCTTCCGTGGACTGCGTTCGTGGTGATCGGCGTGGTGCTGCCGGTGATCGTGCTCGAGCTCTCCGATTGCTCGGACTGCGACGAGTACCAGATCAAGGACTTCGAGCTGGATATAGTCGCGTCTCAGGCGTGTCTCGCCGCGGTCTCGTTGCTCTGCCTTTCGCACAACCTTCGCAAGTACGGGATAAGGAAGTTCCTACTCGTGGATCGCTACAGTGGCCGGATGTCCAGGTTCCGAGACGAGTATATCAAGCAGATTAAGGTCAGTGGAGTTTCTGGTCTTTTGCGATTAGCGTGCTTAGTGAAATCGCTACACTGAGTTATATCAATTGAATGAACTTGCTCTCATTGCGTTGTAATTGTTCCTTATTTGTTTGTTGAAGGATTGGCCTGTGTGGCTCTTGCCTTGAATCTTTACTATCGTGTGCGGATGGAGTAATATTGTAAGAACGCATCGATTCTTTGAATGTGCTTCAGACTTCCACTTTGGAGTCTCAACTTAATCAATAAATGGCAAGATAGCTATGTTATTCAGTCTTTCAGTTTGAACGAAGACTGCTCGATTGATTGCTGGTAGGAATTTAATGTCTTTGCTGCCTTTGAACAAGCTCACGGACACATAGGAAAAGCTACTCTTAGCCAGCCAGCCAGCCGGCCAGCAGCTATTAAATTTTTTATTTTTCATTATATGCTGCTGTATTTTACTTTCTGAAATGCCCTCTCAGAAGCCTCCAAACTAACCACTAATGTCATATGCACTCCTTAGTCAGTCCTTGATTACTAATGAGGCCATAAAACAATCTCTTTTTTCTTAATAGCTATGATGGAGAATCCAAAAACATGTAGTCTTAGAGACAATGGCGTGATGGTAATTACCACTAGGGCTTGGGCAAAATGTTACCATGTCACATTCCGGAACACATACAATGCGCCACTTTTGGGAATACGATGAGTTTCTTATTTCTAAAGTTCCTAGGACTTCTTCATGATCACTTAAGAATTCGTTTGCTCCGACTTTTGCGCAGGGTTCTCTACAGTTGCTCATATTATGGTTACTTCCTTGTTTCGTTTTGAAGACTGTGCGTGAAGTGGTCCGTCTTGTTTATATACATCGTGAATCATGGTGGCTGTCAGTTTATATTTTGTTCTCGTTGGTTATATCCTGGACTTATGTCAGTACAATCTCTCTATCAGCCAGCACTATGTTTCATTTGGTCTGCAATCTGCAAGTTATTCACTTTGATGATTACGGGAAGCTCTTGGAAAGAGAGACTGATGTGTTGGTTTTCATTGAAGAGCACATTCGTCTACGGTACTACCTCTCCAAGATAAGCCATAGATTCAGAATTTTCCTCCTCCTAGAATTCTTGGTGGTCACAGCAAGCCAGTTTGTAACTCTGTTCCAAATAACAGGATACAGCGGACTTGTTACTGTCATCAATGGCGGTGATTTTGCTGTAAGTTATACGCTACTTCCATAGTTCTAACTGATTTTATTATTACTTCCTTTCAAATTAAGAGTTACCTCTTGGGCTTTGCAGAAATGGATCTTTGCCATTGCATTCCTCTTTACTGCATCTCTTGATAGCTCAATTCTATTGTTTAATCTCTTTGCACGATTTGTCTTCAACTTTTCAGGTCTCCACCATTGTCCAAGTTGTTGGGATTAGCCTTTGCTTGCATGCTGCTACAAGGATCTCACATAGGGCCCAAGGCATTGCCTCCATTGCAAGCAAATGGCATGCATTGATGACATGTGGCTTTACTGGTGCAGCATCTTTACGAGGCTCAGATAGTGTAGGAAGCACGGAGCACATGAATGCATTTCGTACAATACACATAGATTACTCTGAAAGTGACCTGGAATCTTTGGAATATGTCGGAATGCCTACCAGCACACAACTTGCTACTTATATGTCAACTTATCACAAGCGACAGGCTTTGGGTATGGAGCTAATTGTTTTGAACATTAATTTGGCTCACTGGTTTGCTCTCAGTTTTTTGCACATTCAATGAACGTTATAGTGAAAAGAATCTTTTCATCAAGATAGATGCATCAAGATAATTCCCCTTAGATTTGGAGATTTGATCTTCACTTTCCAAGTGAACTACGCCTACTGCAGAGTCCAGATACAGTCTGCAGTAAACACTGATGAGCTAATGATGCATTTGTATGCCATTTTGTTTTGAATTTAGGAACGGCATCCCATTTTGTGCAACCACAATTTGTTGGTTCTAGGCATGGAAATATTGCTTATTATTTTTGCATGACATGATTTACCAACATGGGGAGCTTCTTATAATGAGCAAATTCGGAGAGGTAACATGGAAAATGTGTCTTGGATAAGGTGCTTCTATAATTAAGGTTGCTTAGTGTGTTCTTCCTGCATGCAAAGACCTACATCATAGATCCCATGTAAGGTTGTCTTTTCTTTTTTTATGTCCATCGTTGGTGATTTTGACTGTCATTTGTGTATCCAGTGTTTGGTTCTTCCGTTTCCCATGGCTGAATCATGTGTTCATTTGCCCCACCTGAACAGTTTACCAGTTGCCGATAGGTGTCTAAAATCTTCAGAGTTTGCTGTTCAACTGTAATCTAGAGGGATCTCAGACTCTCATCCTTCTTTTGACTGTGCTGTTTGATTTTACAGATTTTCAAATGTTGTTTTATTCACCCTGATTACATAGTCTAAGCATTACTTCTCTCTGCACAAATAAACCAATTAGCTGGCAAAATTTCTCTTTTCTTGTCTGTTCTCTATCCATCAGCACTTGGTATATCTCAGTTGTGTGCATGTTCATCTCTCTATGTATTCCCATATCTCGTACATTCATATCCAGGAGCATCTTAAGCAACATATCTGAATGTAGTTTAAATTATTTGACTAGTAAAATTGTAGCCTAGTTACTCATACAAAATACATGTTCTACAGTAATGTACCTGCAGACCAACCCCGGGGGAATCACACTTTACGGATGGACAGTTGATAGGGCTCTCATCATTACAATCTTCTTTATTGAGCTCTCATTGGTAACTTTTGTGCTCGGGAGAACTGTAGTGTTCTCTTCCAGTTAGCTCTGGCTGGTTAACTTGAATTCTTTTGTCCGCAACGAGTTTAAAGCACTAATCAAGCCATGGAGACGGGCTGAATTTCAATGATTCGGTGAAGCATCCTTATCCAGATCAGAAAGGTATTTCAGTGCCAGTGACGATCATGTGGTCACTTTTGTTGCAGTGCAAACTGCTTTCGGTCAGACCTAAGAATTCTCTGGCGACTTTCTTGACGAGCATGGCTTTGTTCATACAAACTTATAGAAGCTGGCAAATTACTTGAGTTTCCTCAGAGGACCTATCCATCGATCTTTTGACTTCCACGATCCCGAAGTCTCCAAGCCTGGTTCTGGCCGCTGCCTCTCTATCTTCTTCCGCAAAACCTCAGTTTTTTCACCATCTGTTATCCTCTGCTAGACTAAAAGGATGTTATAGGCGCGGCTAGATTTCAATACATTGCACTCTCAGCACAAAGAACATTACTGTATACTTTGCGAACTGCCCCTTAACTGTGAGGCAAATTTTTTGTTGTCTTCATTAAAAGCCGACTGATTTCGATTGTAAATACTTCTAATTCAGCTGCTCAACCTTGGTTCACATTTAGAGTTAATTTCTCTAAAATGCCATCACCCGCGTAGACTACTTCATTCCCATCTAAAATGGCTGCTGCTGTATCTTAATTCTAGGCTTTTCTTATGCCGTATTAGTTTTGGACTTTTTTTGTTTTGGTCGAAATACTAGTTTTGGACTTGAAAACTTCATATCGGGGCTTCCTTTTCTTTTCTCTTCTTTTTATTTTTTTGGTCGAAAACCATGGAGCTGCCCGGTGAATGACTTAAATATTCGTCTTTGAATGAGTATCTCGCAATCTCTAAACGGAGGACACGAAGTACACTATGAAAACACGGAATCTTGGTATTTAGAAGTAGCTCATCGTCCTCTCCTCGTTGGATAGACAGACAGTGTGTGATAACAAATGGATTGTAACTCGTCTATGGTAGGTGATGAATCTACACAAATCTCCGTTTTGCTATTTCGCTGCTGCCGTGTGTGCTTTGTTACCTTCTTGTTGGCCGTGATGTAGCTTGCCATTTTGTTTAATACAGAACAATTTAATCATCAATGTTGGAGAGAGAGAGTGCTAAACATATGACAGAACATACCCATCACGGATCGACATTTTGAATCATCGGACCATCGTTCGAATGTAACGAACCCCATTTTAGATGTGTTGAAAGACACGGTTTTCGTATACATGAAGCTTAAAGGACATTCAAATGATCGTATTATTAAGTCCGTACAGTTTTTTATCTAACTTGCTCGTTGGAGTAATTCGGGCTTCTTAAAGTTTCGACACAACCCAATCAACTCAGATAAACATCGCCGCTCCTTATGACATTAACACTACCACGAGGGTTAGAGAAGTGGGTATTTGGATCATTGATTGATTAAAACCCCAATTTAAATTGTAGAAGAGCGTAACAAGTTAGGCATGCTTCCCAGACTCGAAGCAGTTCGAGTAAATTAAGTTTTTCGATGGTGAAAGGACGAGAAGTAAAAAAATTTGAAGGGCAACTCGGGACTTTTTAACTTTTTCGATTTTATATCGCCGGGAGTGCCCAATGGCAATTCCCAACTGACCATATAATCTGCACCATGCGCGACCATTCCCCGTTGCTTACATGCCCAATCACTGTGCAATTATCCGCGCAAGCATCCCTCCTGCATCGGTTGTCATTCGAGAAATAATCCTCTTGAGAAACGTTTTACTGTCCTCGCCCATGAGCAGAGTAAAACGAATCTAAGATATCAAGGGATGGACTCTTCGGTCGCTTCCTTCCTACACTGCATCATCTTTTTCTCCGGCTATTGCTTCGCAGTCTTATTGTAACACTAGCTTCCAGTGCGATATTCTTCTGATGAATAAAAACGAAAAGGCATAACTCTGGAGCCGGAGCACATCATAGATTTAACATTAACAGAAGATTAAAAGAACCCAGCCATAAACCTGCTTGAAGAAGCCTCCATCATCTAAGTTTCTCTTCTGCGACCGTCGGCCATTAGATTACAACTCAATCCAGGCTTCAAGGCGCCAATTTCTTGCCTCTGTATTACCCACAATGGATAGCTCCCTAGAGACACCAGAGAAAAGAGAGAACAGGCGTACAAACAAAAAACAAAAATACATGTATGGCCGATACAAGTTTCTTGTTTCACCCGAAGCAAGACAGTTGAATGTAAAAACCTCTTCTTCACATCAACCACTCCTCATAGTTGCACATACAATTCTCAACTCACAACAGGCTCGACCACGACTCAAAAGAAACAAGAGAAAATCACATCCTACTAAACTCGACCATGGAACGCAGGCGACACAATTTTTGTCTCTTTGCTTTTAATGCAATTCAATAGATTCAAAAAGTTGCACATCATCTTTCATCGCTTCAAATGAAACTCTTATCTCGGAGTTGGTAAAGTGAATAACTTCATAGCAAATCTGGAAAACAAAAAACCTTAAATACCGTTTTTATTTTTTTATAAACTTATCCAATACAAAATGCCCACCAGAGATTGAACGTTGTCTAACAATGAATGCCAAGACGAATGCATCATATTTTCTCGAGGCCTGCCAATTCTCTAAATTCACTTAAAGGTGGAAGAGTTTCACATAAGTAGTGTCAAATAAAATGAAATAAGTCCCATGACAGTGGGAATTTCTCGCCTGCACCCGAGCCAACATGGACCGGATCGATCACAACTGTATAGATCGTGTAGGTTCAACATGGGCTCCACATATGGGTCCCACATGAAAAACCACTAAGCACCCGGTCCATGGACTTGAGTCTAAGCAAGAATATTTCCCTATCATAATCGCATTTCCAAGTTTCTCCCAACCAAAGTTCTTTCCACAGGAAATGTCATGAAAAATCGGGCAAGCAGAAAACTAAATGGCAAAGCGAAAACTAAGAGTTATATGGTACCTCTGATGAGCCTGAACGAACAACTAATGGAAGTTCTATAATCCAATTTGAAGGTAAACTCCTCAACCTGCTTGCAACTTGGATACTGCAGGTGACAGCCGCAGACAAACGTCAAAATTCCGAAAAATTATAGAAATCTCGACACCATCACATGCCATCAGCACAATAAGGACATTTCCAGGGCTTCCAAGGTCACAAAATAAGTCACGTAGTTACAATATTTTGGATCCAAGCGAATGGGGCAAAACATACACGTCCTTCTGAAAAAGCCGCAAACACAATAAGCATTGACAAACAGGAGATATCTCATTAGTCAAGCTACTAATAACTTGCCAGCAGCCAGCTTATAAAGACGATCAATGAACTCCTTATATCCGCACGTCTCGAGGCAACCGAGTAAATATCAATCGTTCCCACTAACAAGAGTTGGAAGTCGAAAGGCCATCTCAATAAAGCAGAAAATTTTCTTGAATGATATTTCCTTAAGGTAACAAAAATATTACATAGCTCTGGCTGACTTCGTGTTCTCTACTTAACTCAGGTCCCCAACAAAGATTGTGATCAAACTAAAGAAAACAGTAGTAAACGGGCAAATTTGTTCCCTTATAATTTGTTCTTGCAATTCCAATTTAAAGGGCCAATATAGCTAGTTGCTTCAAAAGGCTTAAATCTTCATTGTCTATTGCGCTGAACATGACGGAACATGAATGATAGTGAATTTGCCATATTATGAGCGTTTATTTGGTTCAAACTGCCAGCAGAAAGTTCTTACAAAATGTATAAGCAACTTCTTAACCGGCTACACAATAGAACATCTTTGTCAAAAACGGCTTTCCCAAGTTTTAATCTGTCATATCAGACTCACTTCCATGTACACAATGCTGAAGGCAGACGTGTTTTAAAATGCCATGGCAAAGAAAAGAATCGGACGACAACAATGGTCTTGAACATTATTAAACAGCGCATGAAATCTTTCATGTCGATCCATTATCCACCATATCAAACAAAGAGATATTGTCCCAAAAGAAACGAAACTATCGAGACATGGACCCTCAAATCTAGAATTGGTAGTTTACCTTCCAAACATATAGGTTACTCGTTACTGTGATATTCTTCCTGTATGTAAAGAAAAGAACGTCCTTCAACTTCAGACCACCGTCTCTTGCAAACACAGCGTCAATATCAAAAAGATAGAAAAGATGAATAGCAATTTAGTTCTTTTAATAGCCAAAAAAACCCAAACCGAAAGAAAATGGTTACAGCGTACAGTCAATGCTATTTTACATACAAAAGTTCACGCTGAAATTTTTCCTTAAAAAGTAAAATAAAAAGGCCATCATGCCACACCTTGCGATGCAAGCAGGGTCGCAGATGCATATCTATTGGTGATCAAAGCCGGTGAACAAAGTAAACCTGCGAGACATCTGGCTTACTAATGGAGACCAAGAACAAACTTCTCCACCCAAGCATGGCGCCTGCTAAAAAATAACATGAATGATCTCCAGATAAATATGTTCCCAACTCCCGTCAATGCAACTCTCACCTCGACCATGTCCATTTTGTGTATACAGACTGCAGCATGAGGTTCACAGGCTATCCTATTCATTTAGCCAAACAAACCTCCACCCCCAAGCTCGCCTTGCATTAATTCCTTCCTGCGCTGCTCTTCTAAAGGATCTGGACTCTTCATAACTCTTCGCATGCGCCTAATCACAAACACAAAATGCAACAACAAGTACATAAGCAGGACAACAAGCTGGGACTGTTATAAGTTAGCAAAAAGACAACCGACATAGGCACAAAAGTTCGAAAACAGCCCAAATGCCTCCCCCAAGTAACAAAGTATCAAGCTAGGACAAGTTACCTGTCCTGAGCATGTTGAGCAGGAAAAGTAGGCATAAAATCTTTGGACTTCGGAAGAGGCACTTCACGGAACCACTCATGATTAAGGGCAGCCTCTGCAGTTATTCGCTGCTTAAGGATAAAAGACCAAGTAAGTCATCCTACAAATACAACAAGTGAAGCATGACACTACATGTAGATCTAAAATTACCTTTTCAGGGTCATAAGTAAGAAGCTTATTCAACAAGTCAAAACCAGAATCTGAAAGTACTGGAGATCCTGTGAAAGATGTTGGTGGAAATTTCTTCCGCAACAAGTTGTACCTGAAAGTAACACAACACTTGTCAATCAATAAACGAGAACTATACTCTGGAACTGAAGTTGTCACCATGAAGGCCAGAACCCAGACCAGAATCACCCAAAGCTGGAAGCCTGGGACAAATGGTATCAAGGATGTGAACATCTGGATGCCAAGTAAACTCAAGCAATTTATACATGGAAAAAGTACACTTACTGGTGCTTAACAAAGTTGACCTTGACACCAGGGAGCTTGGAGAAACCCGGCCAGATAGTCTCATTTGGGGTTCCAAGAGTTCTAAATATCTGCAGATAGGATTCCAAGTAACCAAATCAAAAACCATTGAAGCACTGGAGCAGCAGCAACAGTACAAAAGCAAACATAAGCAGATTGAGGCATTTTACCTTGTCAAGTTGATCAAATTCAGTTTTCCCATTAAAGAGTGGCTCCTTGGATAACATTTCAGCCATGATACAGCCCAGGGACCACATGTCAATGGCAGTTGAGTACTGTTTTGCCCCCAACAGGAGTTCAGGTGCCCTGCAGAACAAATACTAAGACGTGACAAACAATCCATAGCCTAGATTACTGGTATGGAGGACTTGCACAAACTGATATTTCATCACAACTACGGAAAAGCACACAAACCAGCTAACAATACAACAGAGCATGCAATAAGTTAAACAAAGAGTGACAGATACTGTTCAGCTTACCTGTACCAAAGAGTAACCACCAAGTGAGTGTAAGGCTTTAATGGGCTCCCATACTGCCGAGCCAATCCAAAATCGCAAATTTTCAACTCACCACGATTATTGAGAAGCAAATTTGATGTTTTAAGGTCCCGATGAAGCACCCAGTTGTCATGAAGATACTTCACACCTTCTAATAGCTGCAACATTAGACATTTGACTTCGCTCTGACTAAAAGGCTGTTTCATTGTCTCCATCAGCGCTTTAAGATCGTGCTCCATGTATTCCATCACCATAAAAATGCTGTCAAGATTGCTCCCCACCACAACTTCTTTCACATCCACGATCGACGGGTGATGAAAAGATAGCAGAATATTTATTTCCCTCAGAGAAGTCAAAGGAAAACCTTCCCTTTCCTTTTCCATCTTTACCTTCTTCAGTGCTACAATTTCTCCAGTTTTCTTATCCCTAGCTCTGTAGACTACACCATAAGTCCCTTCGTCAATCTTGTTAAGCCTCTCAAACTCATCAACACTTCTACAACCCTGCAGCATATTTACACTTCTCTGAGGCAGACCAGCAGGTTCTGGCGTTCCTCGAGAATCATCGTCGCTTTCTGAATTAGCGTCAGACATATCGTTGATCATATCGCCTTTTCGGTTCTTTTCATCGACATCCATGTAATCATTTTTATCAAAGTCATGGTCAGAATAGCGGTTATCACTGGATGACCCAGCAGTGCCACCTCGCCCATCAGGTTCAGAAGACCTGCCCCTAAGTTTGTCTGAGCCATCTTTCTTAAGCTTCCCCATCTCAGGACTGACTGATTTGCCACGTCCTCTGACTCCTAATGATTCCAACAAAGGTGTCTTCTTTCTTCTCATAGGCAAATCTTCATCCTCTACTATCTCACCCTCATCAACTGGAGAACTATCTCCTGCTGCCCATCTGGAAGA
Source organism: Syzygium malaccense (assembly GCA_031216405.1). Taxonomy (NCBI): domain Eukaryota; kingdom Viridiplantae; phylum Streptophyta; class Magnoliopsida; order Myrtales; family Myrtaceae; genus Syzygium; species Syzygium malaccense. Next base: position 44,362,384 of record CM062254.1, on the reverse strand, counting down.
TGATATGTTATGCATTGGCACATCATCTTCATCTTCTACCTGTGTTGCCTCCTGATCATTACCCCATCGATCATGATTTGAAGGTAAAGCAAATGCTGAAGAGTCTTCTATTGGAGACTCAGCCCCAGATTCACCACTTATATTAACCTTTTCAGTAACCGGTGAGGAAGGCCGTGGTTCTTGACCTAAATCACTTTTAACTGAAGATATCTGCACAACCCCATTGTAAGTATTAGGGATCTCACGGTATGATTTTGGAAGTGGAGGTGGAGGAGGAAGGGCAGCAACTGTGGTGGAAGCCCTTCTTTTCAATGCCTTACTTGATTCATCATCATCTCTATCCCAAATTATAGGTGAGAATTTCCTCTTCCTCTCCACTACTGGGGAGTGGGTCCCATTCTCTGCCGTCTTAGAAACCTCTACGTCCTTAACCTGTGTGTCAGACTCTATGGCGTCCTCAGACCCGCTTTCGCTGGACAATTCACCTGGCTCTCTATCCATGGTCCTAACTGAAATACCACGATGCCTAGACCCACCGCCACCTGCACCTCCACTGCTCCCAGAGTCACTCCTACTTGAAGAGGAGTGGTGCCCGCCATTTGCCACTTCCCTCTCCTTAACATCCTTCTGCCTAACCCTAGCCCTATCTCCAGCATTACGACTTCGGACTCGCTCCTCGCCGTGATTACTGCTCCCACTATGGTCATATTCCTCCTTAGAATAACCCAAATCCCGCTTCGACGCATACAAATTAGACTCACGGTCCCTCAACTCATTGTCACGATAACCCCCATGCCTCCCAGCCGCCATATGTAGATTCACAGATACACGCTCAATTTATAAAAAAAAAAAACCCTAACAGAACTGCACCTCTACCCAAAGAAACAGCAAAATACACCAATCTTTTTTTCAATTTTCCACTGAAAAACAACAAAGAAGAAAAAATTCCCAATCCCAATCCCAAGCACCCCCAAATCGGAATAACCAGAATGCCAAACCCAATTCAACAGTTGAATAACAACGGAGCAACAACAGACCGTGAATTTATGTACCCCGGCTAGGAACCGCGAAATTCAGCCGCGGATCGATCACTGAGGCACCGAGATTCGAACACCGAACCCTAAGGGACATCCGAAGCGCCGCCAAACGCCGAGCCCGGAACAAAATTCCGGATTCCTCGATCGCCGGGAGGGGGGGGCGGGGAGAGAACGGCGGACGGAGAAAAGCCGTCGAATGGCTCACCGGCGGCGAAGATAGGAACGGAGAGAGGAGGAGATGGGGGGCGAGCCGCCGCTCTGCGAGAGCGAGAGAGGCCTCGATCGAGAGAGAGAGAGAGAGTAGCGAGTAACAGAGAGAGAGAGAGAGAGGATGATTGGCCGCGGTGACCTTTTATATGGGCTGATGATGGGCCTCTCTCCTCCTCCTCCTCCTCCTCTTGTGTGCGGTGCAATGTCGAAGGAAGATTCCTAGGCATAACATTGCCGTTGACCGCGTTGACTTGAAATAAGCATTGCAGGAATTTGGAGGAGAATGGCTGAAACGATGGAGATGATAGCTCAAGGTTGGCACCCATGGAGATCTATTTTGAGCCCCTTCAATTGGATTTTGCACCTAAAGTTGGAAACTGCCGAGACGACCACGTCCAGAAATAACGCCCGATATATCCATTCGCGCCTGAATTAGGAAGGGCGTTACTGAAACTGAAGATATCGGATATCTGAGATTATAGCGTTTTTTCGCGCCATGTTAAGAAAAGCGGTTGGGAGGAGCGGGAATTAATTGATGGCGGGTAAAGTCGGCGATAATTACGGGGCGGGCGAGTGAGATTTCATTTATGGACAGGAAAAAACATAAATTCCAATAAATCGATATCTTTTTTGTGAGGGGATAGAAATAGATAGAGGGTAATTGGTTCACGGTCCGAGATGACTGGTTCCCAAAATTGGGAATCGGGGACCAGATCAATTGTTCCAGTTCGGTCCAATGGAACCGATTACTTAGGGTTTAGTTCACATTTTATTAATTTTTTGCTAATGAATTTATGTCAATGAAGTTCATTTAAGGTTTAGTTACATTTTACTAATTTCTTTGATAAAATAAAAATATAATATAAAAATTTATATGTAGTTGGTCTGATTCCCCTCTGGAATCGGGAATCGGACCAATACTCCCAAAATTCGAACCCAACCGGTCTGTTCAGTCCGGTTCTGGTAATTCCTGATTTAGGCGGTCCGTTTTGCACAACCCTAAAAATAGATAGAGAGCTTGAGAGTAATTATCAAGGGAACCAATGTGGTTGACATGATGATTGATTGGCTTTAGTTCTATTATATAGAGAATTCGCAAATTCAAAGAAAATTAAAAACAATTGAACCAAAACTGTAGCTATTTTTGCATGACTAGTCACTATTATTATCAAGGCTAAACGCATTATTTATATTATATCATGACATGGGAAATTAATTCAAATGAAAAAATAATTAGAAGCTCCTGCTAATGGACAATTGGACATCATCCCGGCCGCTTGAAAACCATCCAAAAGTGAATTTTTTTTCTTTTTACCACAAGGTGATGTAAAATTATATACATCTTAGTTAGGAGGACAAGTTTACCTTCAATAACTCTGTGGACGTGGAGATTTGAATGAAAATTAAAAATTTTAAAAATATATTTAATATCGACAAGTCGCACCAATCGTCATTGATTGAGTTAGTTTGATCAATCTTTTCAAACTATAATTACTCATATTATACGATACCCAACTTTATTAAAATTTGTATTAACACGAATTGACTTTCGCTTTCGCCGTTAAAATACTAACTCGGCGTATCAAATTAATTGTACGATATAGTACGGCAACCCTATCATCACATATCAATCAACCCCATGATCAGACCACTTGTGAAAAGGAAAAGGAATGATTATCAAGCATATGTCGAGAGAGAATTATGTCAAACCGTCCACACTAACCTTCATCTTCTTCATTTGCTGTCAATTCTACCTCCACATCGAACTATGCATATTGCTTCCACAAGACGGATGACAGGAACAATCACCATTACTCTAATCTTGAATCCATGAAGTTTCGCATAAACTATTGAGACATGCAAATAACGATTTCTCTTTTGGAAAAAATTTTAGGATGTAGATACATTGCTAAAGCTCTACCGGCAAAAGGAAGGAAGCTTGAGCGAGAACGAAGAGGGCAAGTGACCGGTCCTCCTTATGTAGTCCGCCGTCTCCGACGTCCTCACGGCTTTCTCATTCAGCTTAGCCTCCGCATTTGCGCGCTTCTCTTCCGCTATTCTCCTCGTGGAAGCGAGTTTGTTCGCTAGTTTCTCCTGCGCGCGGGCTTTCAATTTCTCGGCCTTGGCCTGGAGAAGGAGCAACAGGAATCAGAAATGCTGTTCTAGAGATGCATGTCGTGTTCCGTGGGGTATCTGCAAAATGTATGATGTTTCGGAGAGAGACATCAACTGCACAGTACGTATATCTTCAAACCCTGAATAAAGGATCTAAGATTCAAAACGAGCCATCTAACCATGCTACATCAAGTCATGTATTTCGAAGATACACATAGAGATTGATATATGAAGCCTATTTGCTCTTCCCTTTTCTCTGGGCTTTCCTTTTGCTTTGGTCCTAAAATCATGGAAGAAAAGTCTACTGTTCGATCGCAAAAAAATGTCCGGCCAATTTCCATGAATTCAAGCTACTCAAAGCCCTCCCAGAATCACTACTTGTTGATTTGGAGAGAGTTCTACTGTGACGGTGACTCGCGTAACTAAGGGTGGGACCAGAAGTATGGTGCAGCTCGATGGTTGTTATTGAGCACTTCTGATGTGCAGGGCCGATGAGACAAGCCCTTTCGACGCATCAGAAGCTGCGAAAGAAACCACGACGAAGGAGGCACGCACAAATGCCGTGTTTTCTTCAACACTTTCCTCGGACACAGTTAAGTGAAGTACTCCTTCAAGTCTCTCATGGTTTGGAACTGATAACACTAAAAAACGCTCAACATAGCAGTGTTCCCACTATACTCTCGGAATGATTTCAGGAGCCCAGCCAGAACAAGGCAATACTATTAGATTCATCAATCACACAAACCCAGGGAATCAGCATATTTCTAGCATCAATTTCTCGATGAATAGTAGGAGGGTAGCTATTCGGTATCGCTGCCAGAAGAACAATCTGTCAATGTGGATAATTATAACCGCGAAAGAATGGTACCTCCATCTTTTTCATTCGCATTTCAGCTTTCCTTTTCTCGTGATTTTCCCAGGCTTGTATCTTTACCTCCTCGCGCTTATACCTACAAGCAGGAATGATACCAAAAATTAATCATCTTTTGATTTCCGAGTCCGGCAATGCCTGAGACAATAGCGAGACACTGCTCAATCCTCAACTAGAAAAGCGTTAGGAAATTTTCATGTCTAAAGTACAGTTAGCTAGTGCCAAACCAGGGTCTCTCTGACTAGAATCACCTGGCCATGTACTTGGCGCGCTCCGCCTCGTCCCAAGCCACTGCTCGCGATTCCAGAGGACTCAACTTCTTTGCCTGATCCAAACTTATGTTCCCACTCAGCTCACTAGCATGCGCACCTTGCATACGGGCACCGATCACGCGTGGACCGTTCGCAGAAGGAGCGACCCCACCTCTGCCTTCCATCAACACAACCCCATGTTGACACCTGACGGGAGTAGAAGATCCCGAATTGATGGGGCTTCGAGCGGCAGGAGTTGTGGCTCTGATTGGGGTAGCGGTCCTGGATGGCTCCTGGCTCGCGATCGGGGTCATATCAGTCCCCATGTCCCTCACGCATACTGATCGTACAGCTGGTGTGCAATTCTGCGCCGGCTTATTGATCCGCCAGATGGACTCATCGCACTCCACCTTCTTCGTCTCCACTTCATAGTGACCTGCCATTCCATGGTCCATGCCTCCATTTTGCTCTAACTCGCATTCATCCTCATCGCTGGGATATTCCTGCTCGGGCGGGACCGGGGCAATCAATCTCCGGTCGTCAGCGTTGGAGTTTCTCGGCTTGGTTTTCGATTGGTTCTTGTCTCCTCCCACTCTTGAAATCCCGACCAGCCATTTCTGCGCATCATCCCATTTGGACGGGGTCGGTTTGCCTAGAGCGGTCCGATGATGATGGGAAGCTCGATTGGTTCCATTCGCCCTGTGAAACTCGAAGCCCATGGAACTACCATTTGAGATCTCCGGCGTTGGTCCCTGACTGTAGCAGCTCTTATCTTCTACAGGAGATTTCATTCTCTCTCTCTCTCTCTCTCTCTCTCTCCCTCTCTCTCTCTCTCTCAGATGTTCACTTATAGCTATGGGTTATATCCACCTGGGATCCTTCACATTTTTCGTGCTGGTCAAGATCAGATCTGCATTGAAGGAGCTTGTACAAGATTCATCAACTCTTCTGCACACTGAAAGCCAGAACAAGTCACATTTCTTGGTAACTACGCACAAGAGCTTGGCCTCGCATTTGAACATGACGTGACAAACTTCAATGGATCACAAGGGAGAAGGTGAAGAAACGACTTAAAAGAAAAGGCAAAATCTGAAGTATCTTGTCAAGAGGACAAATTGAGAAAGCAGGTGATTTGCCTCTTGCAAGCTGCTTAAGCACAAACCGCTAGAAACTGAAAAATCAGATGAGCATCAACGATAGTATGCGACTGCAAGCAACCCCCCCAACCCACACAACAAGATATGATGTTTCCATTGCTGTTGGAAGGGACCCACTTCAGATTTATCCTCTAGAAAAAGAGATGGCAAATATCTTCAAGTTTCGAAATCCCCAACCCCCCCCCCCCCCCCACCAATCATTCAATTCCCAGAGAGAGAGAGAGAGAGAGAGAGAGAGAGAGAGAGAGGGGGGTCTTAGTACCTGCTTAAATCACAATGAGAATACAGATCTTTAAACGAAGAGCAAAATGCGGCTTCAGAAGAGCAGAAATGGCAGATGGGCTTTTCCCTTTTTTGGCCAGAGAACGAGAAACGCCTTGAAAAAGCATGGATTGTCTCGGGGACTCGCTGAGCTACGAGGGGACGATGATGTCGAGATCCACCACACATTATTTAAGTAATTGCACCACACATGCTCGCATTTGCATGGTCCTTGATGCGTGACAGAACCAAACGGACAAGCGCTTGGCAGTAGCAGAAGGAAACCGAAAGAGAAAGAGGTGACAGTCCCATTAAAATAAGCATTTTACCTGGGAAACAGCGGAATTTAATAATGCTGGGATTTATGCCATGTACATTGTACAGGTAACATGCAACTCACTGCCGAGTTCTGCAGCTTTTTTCTCACTCGTTCGACGGAATCTGAGGCAGCGCATCGTTTCTCTCTCTCTCCCTCTCTCTCTCTCTCTGTGCTCGGCGCTGCTCCCCAGAGACCGGAGAGTGAGTTTCATCTCACTGAAACGGTTCGGTTGTCCTTGTAACGGTAACCGGCTAAAGGGTACTGCGCATTGCGAACTTCCTTTTACTGTATCGAGTCGATAAAATATCGATAAATTTTCAAGAACCGTACTAAGTTCCATAAAAAAAAAACGTGGGCGAATTCCCATAAAAATCTCAAACTTTTTATCAAGTCTCACATTTGCCCCGGACATTTTTTTATCTTGAAAAAAATCTCAAATTTTTGGTCAAGTCCCAAATTTTTCCCGAACTATTTTTTGTATTAGAAAAAATCTCAAGCTTTAAATTCAATTCCAAATATGTTCCGAATTTTGTTTTGTGTAAAAAAATCAATAATTTTCAATTTATTTTCAAAAATGTACGCCATGATCCAATCCCAACTTGACATGACGCTTCCACGTCGATAATAAATCCACATTAACAAAGTAACGGGACAATAGGTACCGATCGATGTCACATTTTCGCTTTGATAACAAAATCCAACCCAATAAAATTTGTTGAAATTCTCCAAAATAAAACTGTTCTAGAATATAAAAGTTAGCGACAATAACAAATCCACCCCAAAAAAAATTTTAAATTAAAAAAAAAAATCAACCCAATTTTTAGGTTCAGTCCAAATCTGCCTTGAACTTTTCTTTGTCTAAAAAAAGACCCATTACTTTATTGATGTGAATTTGTTATCGACGTGGAAGTGTCACGTCAAGTTGGAACTGAATCACGGGAATAGATTTTTGAAAATAAATTGAATTTTTGTGATTTTTTTTACACAAAACAAAATTTGGGACAATTTGAGACTGGACTTAAAGTTTGGGGTTTTTTCTGAGACAAAAAAACGCTTGGGGCGGATTTGGGACTAAACTTAAAGTTTGGGGTTTTTTCTGAGATAAAAAAAAAGTCCCGGGTAAAATTGAGATTTGACCTAAAATTGAAGGTTTTTTAGGGAATTAAGCTAAAAAAATACGAGTTTATCTGCAATAATTAACTCTGTTCATCATGTCGTGCATGATTGTGTCTATCATATCCCGTTGAATTAAGCCATTAGAGTCGGTTTTCCTCACATCATTGGTGGAGAGCGAGTAGTTCTCTCATATGAGCACCCCATTTGTAACTGTGAAATCACATAAGGTGATGATCGCGTGAGATCCAGCTAATCTAGTAATTGTGTCGCACATATATCGTACATACCTAGCGCGCCCAATAGTGGCTCGAGGAGTCGAGTGGGGCGGGGTGGACGAGCGGACGGCGGGAGATCCGGGGGGGAGTCGGGCGTGGGGCCTGGGTGGATGTGGGGATCGGAATGTCGATGAGGGGACTCTGAACCGATCACGTGGACGAGGGCGAGGGCCCGTCTAGTTGGTACAAAAATGGGGTCGACTGATGACCAAGTTTGGACGCTCTCACTTCACTCCTTGGACTGTATATGACATGGAGGTACGAATTGGACAGCGAGTGATCGCAATGGATTGAATAGAAATGAAGAAGAAAACTGTTGGGGCAATAAAATCACATGCAGCCGTGTTGGCTCCCTCAGAGCAACCGGACCTACCCGCGAGTGGGACTTGTCCTGGGGCGGAATTGTTCTTAGGTCTCGTCTGGTCGATGTCAACAGTGTGCTTAACCAAAAAAGAAGAAGATGCAAGTATGCCTCCATTACCGAGTAATGACTGAACCAACCTGAAGATCCCAATGGATCCCGGGGCCGACTATTATTTTCATGTGATCGATTTCACGCGCACTGAACCATTAGGCTGCATTTGGTTGTCTGAATTTCTAATTAAAATAAAATTGAATATGATAGGATTTAAAATATAAGGAATTTGCTCTATTCTATTTACTGTTTGGTGAATCACGAAAATAAAACCGAATATTTTCACATCTTACTATATTCATTATTTGTTACAAACGTCATATTAGCGTAAATGAACCCGGGAATTGCATAAATAGAGATTATAAAAATCTCTCCCTCGACACTCTTACGTACTTCATTTTTATTTGCTTATTTTTTATTATTTTTCCCTCTCTTTTTTAATTATTTTGTTTTTTATTTCTTTTTTCCCCTTCCATCATTCTCTAATAAATTTTTATTAAATAGTAAGCTATACTAATATACCTAAAATACGTAATAAATATAAATACATCAGTATTGATTTATATATGAAATTTATATCGCAAGATATAAAGAAATTTTGAATCTATAAATAAAAATAAGAATAAATAAAAAAACGAAATTATTGTTATTTTTCTTTGTTTTGAATTTTTTATATTGAAATTCATATATTATTCATATTCAAATATTATTTTAATTTTATTAATTTAACAAGTTTTTTATTCGACAAAATTAACTTTTATATTATGAATATTAAAAATCCTACCCACCTTTATCCCACCTCCTCCATGAGATAATTTTATCCGGACTATATTCCTCGTATATCCGACTTTATTCTATCTTAGGCGAACACCAAACATAGGATAGGATAAAATTTATCATATCCTGAATTTTATCCCGACTACCAAACATAACGTTAGAGTTTTCATTTCCGAGATCCCGTAAATTAGATATACCGAGCATTTTTTTTTAAAAAGTGATGTGGTTCCCTTTCTCTGATTAAGTGTTACCCATGAAGCACAGACTTTTGCCTCTTCTAGTAAGGTTCCTGGATGAATTGATCTACAAAAACAAGGTAGCCTAGTTTAGATATGATTCGTAAGGGCAAAATATAAATTTCACTGCCTACCTATTCCGGTCGTTTAGAGAACATTTCGAGCCACAAATACATTTAAGCATAAGGAGGCTACTGTAGCGAAAACAAAGATAAAGAAGAAAGGTAAATTTCACACAATGCAGTTGTTAGTGAGGAAAACAAGAGACAGTGCACCGAAGTCAAGACTCGAAAGTGATGACACCAGTTTGCCGGAAAAAAATATTCACTATCACCTATCTGCAAGTCTTTGTCACTGAGTCTGAACCAATCAATGGGGCTTTACAGGATAACCACATGCGAGAATGAACTCCCGCAATTCTACCTCTGTATCAATTTCAGCTACAAGTAACAATGATCAAATGACCAACAGCTGCTGTGACAATCCCAAGCAATCCGCCAGCAATAACCTATAAGGTTCATTTCGCGACGGTAAACCAACTTTTCCTCAGAGGATAACTGATAACAAGTGCTCTTGAGGCAAAGATGTGCAGCATAATCATATGCTTCACACATTACTAAAGTATAAATAGATCTGAAGCAGCTTACCCCCAAAATTAGGGGGAAAAGTAAGTAATTGGAGTTTTAAGTAAAACGAGAAATATGTGTACGTAAATGCACATGTATGTTAAATATGCATAGATATGTGTGTGAATGAAGGAATGAGTATTGTCTACGTATGTATAGTGGTGAGCATGAGACCAACAAGGTTGTTGAATTGTGACCCAGAGCTCATGATCACAGGCACATCATAGCCAGGCTGCATGCAAGGGCCTCATGCTCTGAAATGCTATTTTTCTGTTCTGAATGTCCTAAGTTCTGCAGAACTCGCGCTTAAAAAGAACCTAGACCAATCATTTTATATAAATGAGCTATGCTTAGACCATTTAATTATAGGCACTCTCATATTGATTTTCTCAGGCCTTACTGGCACACTTACCAGGACTTTCAACTTCTTTCGCCAACACCAGGACATTCAAATAATTCTACGACTACTTTTACATCTAGTAGAACTTCCAACATGGTATATTCCGAATCTCACCAACTTCTTAGCATAATATAGGCATCCTCCACGACCATATAAGTGCTCACAAGTAGAGTAGAAGCCATATGACAAGAAAATCTCATGTATAGTTCTTATCTACATGCATTTAATTAATTGTAGAAGTTTGTCAACTGGATCATGATGAAAAAAAGGTATTGCTTTTACCGTGAAGTGTCAATCTTATATGCAAATCCACCAAAACCAACAATTGAGCAATAAATTACTCAGCTAGATGTGAATTGAAAAACAACTTGATCAAACAATTCATGTCTCACTAAGAAAGAACGGGTAAAATAGATGATAATATGCCATACAGAAGATAAGAAAATGTTGTAAAGAGCACCTGAGGAGGTGTATGGCCTAAGAGTTCGCGTAATGGCCTGCTCTCAGACAGAGGATGTTCAGCAGGAAGTCCGTACACGATTTGATTTAAAACCTACATCAAGCCACTAAAGGTTGAAAACAGAAGATTTTACAAACTTACAAGCCCAAACCAAAAGACAGAACTTAAAGGGAGTGGCTGGCCAGTTTGCAAAAGAGAACAAAGGAGTAGCAAAGTGCACCTCTGCTTGACGACCCGCATGCAATCTTACACCGGTTGCATCATACATCACCTGCAACCAGATTTCTACATTAGAAATCTTTCACATTTGTATCACAACAATAAATTAGACATCTTTTACTTCTTCTTTTTTTCACTTCGATAGCTAAGCCATTAGACAATGCCTGGAAAAGCATAATTTGACCTGCTCAATCATACTTTCCGCATGAAATGCAACGTATCCTCACTTTTCCCATTATCACGTGACAGAGAAATTCTGAGCCTTACGATGCATGCTAAGATTAGTGCAATTGCAAACTGTGATCCTCTCAGGCCTTCTTGAAATCCAGCGGCCACAGCTAGGGCAGTGACAGTTGCAGAGTGAGATGATGGCAGTCCGCCTGATGCAATGAGTTGCCTGAGATCCAGTTGTCTCTCTTTATACCTGTGCATCTATGAAAGCTTAAGACTCAGAAATCAGGTTATACTACTGATCCACACAAGTTAATAGCATGTGTAGAATTTCCAGGATTAATCTAACACCTCATATTTCAAACTAGAAATTTTCAAGGAATCGGATAAGACCACAATAAACCAAATGTCTAAACAAACTTTAGAAATTGTTCTGCTCCTCTGAAGCATAAAGCTACATTCCCTAACGCAAGTCTTCTGCATGGTTTGATCGGATATCTTTCTCATCCGATCATTTAAAGAAACTATTTGCCCTTTGTTTCACACTGTAATGGTCCAACTCTTTGCGGAAACGAAAAAAACTTCCAAACCACTAACCTAACCGATCTAAGTAGACATGACTCCACCAACACCAAACCAATTTTTCAGACTCAAAACCATTTTATCCAAACAGCAAATCACATCTCTACAAGTCCGGCAGGCCTCAACCATTGAACAAGCCGGCACGCAGTTTTGGGTGAAAAGCATAGAAAGCAGATTAAGGGTCCAAATGAATGAGAAACCTTGTGAGATAAGTGCTCATTATGCGACACAGCTGCACAGCAACCAAAAAGCAAACTATTCTCAGAGGTGACAATCGCGATAAAAATTCTTACGGCAAAACTACTCTGTGCTTTTAAGATTGTCCTTCTCTATTTCGCGAGCTCACAAGTGATGCAAAAGCGCGAATAAACAGACGAAACCAGAGTTAATAACAGAAGGAAAGCGTGCTGGGGAGAGCAATCAATGAGAGCGGGATCATCATCGAGCAAATCAGATACTGAACAGACAATCATTTCAAAGAGAATCAACATCTAGATACTAATCCCTGACGCAACCTCAGGCCTCGGCATTCCAAATATGTGTCAATATTAGTCTCGCGGCAACCAATCATGCAGTTAAAACAATTCGCGAGAAAGACAATGCGACGCAAAGTTCTCATTCTCCCCACGTTGCTCGGATGGAAAACGCAACGGCGCAAGCCCAAACGCAAGCGCAATGACTCGAAATCAAGAGAAAGCGAGAGCGAAAGTACCAGGAGAGGAAGAGCTTAGTGAACTGAGAGATCGCGAACGCGACCAGAGCGGAAGCGAGGGGATAATTCCTGAGGATCGACGATGAAGAAGACATCGGCGAGGCGGCGGCGGCGGCGGCGGCGGCGGAGGACCAGTGAGCTCGTCCACGTCGCGGCCTCCGGCGAGGAGTTTCCGTATCGAAGAAGAAAAATGGGTCCTGGCGCTCGAGCGGAGGGCGGCGGGGCGGCAGAGAGGAACGTCGCGGTTCTGGGGCGGTTGTTGCGTTCTTTCTGGGTCTCGTGAAGTGCAGTAGAGAATTGAAGGCATCGACGGAATTCCGTTTCGCGGAATATTTCCAACGGTTTCTGGCGGGTTCCCATCCTACTCCTTGGCGTGAATGCGCGCGAGAAAATCCTTGCATGCAGCACCGCCCCCACTTATCTCCGCCGTGCGCGGGCCACGGGAGACTCACGTGATCGTGTATCGAGTGCATATACGACACCGCTTTTTACATCGTTTCATTTAATGGGATTAGGTATATTCTCGATTTTTACGGAAATAAAACCAAGGATGTCGATTCTTTTCTATGTTACCAAATTCTCTAACAGGTTTCAGTTCAGAAAGTCAATTTTGAGAGAGATCGGAGGGCTGAGGGCATGGCCACCCCCTCCCACCAATATTGAGATGGCGACATGGCAAACTTAGGCGACTCTTGCCAACAACCAACGAGTCGCCTCCTCGAATAACTAGCACGCTAATCAGTAGTTTCTCTAGTCTTTCTTCTCAATTCCCGTTCTCGGTGTACTGAACTAGCAAAGAGATGAGATTACGGGGCTCCATAAGAAGGGGACGTGGCATGATATGATCCATTTTCGAGGATGAAAAAAATGCCGTGATACTAATCGAGAATTCATCTCGATCACATCATTTCAGAAATTCGGTTATCAAAGGAAAAAAAAAACTCTCTGGTCCGCAGGTCCTTCCATCCTTGTCGCACTCTTAGCAATGAAAAATCATGAAGTTCACCCATAAAGAAGAAAAGAAATAACAAATTATGCCTTTCCTTCTCTCTTAAATTTTCAGCTCCTGAGACCACATAACGAATGAAGAGAAACTGACTAAGAACGTTGTCAAATAAAACTTTTCCATTTGGTCATTGGTTAGCAGTGGAACACCATTTAACTAGAGGTGTTAGGTACTTGCTTCGCAAATGTCCCGCCCTTTTTCTTTTGGATTGGAAATGCTCGAGTTTCCACCGTGGGTGACTATCTATCTATCTATAGCCTTGAAATTGCAACGGGCCAACTTCTCTTTTCATGAACAGAGCAATTACCGCACAATCTTTACCCCCAAACAGATTATTTCACTCCATAGATCTCGTGAGGTCCACATCAGAATCTAGAAACTTGTTAGAAACATCGCGATTTCTACAGAGTGATCGGACCACCCTCCAGTAGGACCGCTATAAGAGGCTAACAATAATCAGGCTGAGGACTAGGAGTACGTCCTGATGCAAAGCACGGTTAAGTGACCGTGCATACATAGCCAATTGATTAGGTACAGGTCCTTCCTCGTGCAAAACATTTTCCATGGATACCGAAGTTACGCATGTTACACAAATTTGGACTCTAAAAGCCAAGGATGAGGATCTGTCCAGATCCATCCCCAGTGCAAAGTGATCAGAAGAGCATTCATAGTCATTACAGTAGAATTTTACCTCTTGAATATAATATATAACCACTCAAATCATCCGTCCTATTAGCAAATTTGCCACTAGCATCTTGTTAGGCAGATGGAAGCAAGCTTGCACATATGATCCTTCGCTGAAGAAACAATAAGGGAGTGCAGTTCCTCGTCTTACCAAATGTGAGCCGAAGTGTCATCAATCAATGGATTGCGGTGAAAACAAATTCAAGAAGCTCATTTGGCAAACTTCCTTTCCTCCTTTAAGACACAAGCCAACAAAACTCATGATGCTCGGTGATTGGTCACTTGTTTAAGTACTCCACGAACCCCTGATTCTCTCCATTATTTTAATCAGTATCATGCATTTGCACGACCAAACTAAGCCTTATCCCACTAGAGAAGCCAGCTGCCACTAAGTGGGGTCAGCTAAATTGATCACACCATCAAGAGCTTAAATGACCCCTACATCTGTTCCACTTTCTTGGTCCTTGGAATAATGGCAAAATGTTACCGGAGGCAATAGATTGTGATCCTTCCCGAGACTAAAAATGCCGCTTAAACCAGAAGCATTTCTCTCCGTAAGTGTGAAATTCTACTTTCCCATCAGAAAGAATCACATAGCAACCATGTCATGATGGAGGCACAGATTCTCATAGTTTGACTTCAAAAGAGCAGCGAATGAATTAATGTGCACTTGCCTGAAATGATCACTTGCTAGCCAACCAGGAGATTGTAACATGGAACGAAAATCGACTGGTTTTGAAACATATTCGCTACCATGTCAAAGACCTCAAAGCTTAGAAGCACTCCCACTCTTGGAAGACAAAGTTTCACCGACTTTCTTCCAAGTCAGGTACAATGATTGCTGGTGATCTGTTCGAGTCAGATAGAGCACATCCATTATCCATTCAAGACCTTCTTCTTGGCATTATAACTCCCACAAGCATCTCTTTTTAACAGCAACTCCCACATTCATTTACCAAGCAAGTCTCCTCACACAAATCTCCAGAATAAAGCTGCCTAATTCCAGAAGGGAAGGGCAGTAATAGGAGGAGATAGTCAACCCACCTAAGTGCACTCGAATGGCTGCAACCATTTAACCAGAAGTGTTGTTCATTTAGTCTATACAAATCCAAGAGTGCTATTGTCAAGTTTCAGATTGTCAATCACCAAAGCCTGCAAAGGAGAGCATTAGTCTGGGACTTAACCATTTTTTCCAAATGAGAAATCACCGAACAACAGTACTTCTATCTTTTCTTTTCTTTTCCTTTTTGCTTGAAAAAGGGTACTCAATCTGATACCACTTGGGGAGTTTACTTACCTGAAAAACACCGTCCAGTTTGATTGTCGTAGACATAATATACCTCTCCATAAATGACTAGACAGTGTCTTTTCCAACAAAGTTCATAAGTTCTGCCTTCGCTGCTTCCATCACAACTTGGAAGTCCCCCTTCATATACCTTCCCCTGATTTTAAGAATCAAAACTTCGGCCCATCAGCATGTTCCTTTAAGAAGCATGTGACATCAATAGGAGTCATGAATAAACAGGATAATGATGTAACTTTATCAAAATGGGTAAAAACCGAAAGCAATTAATGATTACCTACATTGATGGGCATATTAAATAAAAAATTGCGAACTAACGAACAAAGAGTATAAGATTTTGTCAGACACTAAGTAGTGTAATCACTCGATTCATTTTTTATGATATAACAAATCACCCAGTTTTTTTTGTCCGGTCAAATCACCCAGTTAATTTAATAGAAAATTATACAAATTAGCAAAGTGAACAAGATTTTGTCAGACACTGAGTTGTGTCACGTCACTTGATTCATTCTTCATGATAAACACATCACCCAGTTAAGTCTATAAATCTTCACAGGGAAATCATCTTTGAAGTTATCAAACAAGGAGATCAAGAAAGAAAATCGCTCCCAAATAATTCTGATTCTTTGAAAGACATTTCCACAGGAACCTGACATCAAGGAGGATATCAAATTGGATTTCCTCATCTAAATTATTATCCAAACAGTACATTAACATTGTCTTAATCACATGATCCAGTGAAAGCAATCAACAAAGAAAGTGGACTAGATACCAGAAATGAGTTCTGCCCCAACTCATAGATGGGTAGGCTGGGCTTGAAATGCCATGCAATATCCTTGCAACAGCTCTTGGTGTGAACTTTGCCTGTGAATTACTTTGTAGAAAAACCTAGAACCAATAATAAATATCTAAGCACTTGGAAAGCACAAAAATCCTCTAACATAATCAAAATCCAAAATTCCGCATACCTTAATATCTGCTCTCAAAAAGGTGCTGCAAAGATCAACAGTAGTTCTATCAGTGGAAGGAGATATCTTGATTTTATTTCACAAGCTCATGATGGAATCAAATATTTAGAAAAAATCTGAACATAAGAGTTTTTTCCTTAAGTCGAGTGCTTAGGTCATTATGTACGTCGGATTTAGACAGCAAATGTTGCATTACCTGCTTTGAGTCATCTTAGTAGGGATATCACAATGGTAATCTTTGTCAAAGTAATCCATAATCTTCCTCTGCAAGCACCATGTGTGCTGGGTACCGGAACAACCATTGGTCCTCTCGCATGTATTCAACGCAAAGACTGCAGCACCATTCATGGCATCCAGTTTATAAACCTAATTTGGTCCAACATCAAAGGATGTTCGTCATTTGGTGGCTCTGGTTCGTTTGTTATAGCTAAGAACTTAGCAACAATACCTTACAACTTTCAATGTCGGATAACCATTTTGTCACGTTTGCTGAGAGAGAGCAAATATCTTCAGGAACATCCACTACCATGTAACAATAAGCTGAATCCTTCGTTTCATATGTAATTTCTCCTTTTAGCTGACAAACATTCCAAAGAATATTAGATGAGATGAGGGGGAAAGAGTCAAGGATTCCCATTAACTTTAAAGATAGAACCAACAGCTAGACATCTGGCAAACCAATGTGCAGGCTACAGTCTCTACTACGATGCAACCAACACTGAGGCATAATGCTGTAGGAAGATAAACGATTAAATGCTCCAAAATCCAAATTGCTGATGATATTCAATGATGGATCAGAGTCAAATCCATAACCACGTTTAGTTCATCTTTGTTTCTTAAAATTTTTGCACATGTGCTTTTTTTTTTTTTAGATTTCCAATGTTTAACTTCTTAAAATATGAACAGATGATTGCTATTGATGCATCTAATATTGATCCAACAAATCAATTCAGCAGCATAGCATTTTTCAAGATGGTCATGTATCCAAAGAAAGGATTCTCCTCAATTTGCAAGGAAAAATGCATCTGTGGTAAAAGGCCAAATGATATTAGCATGAAATCAAGTATGTAACCATTACGTCTTTGGATTTTTGGCAACAAACCTTTAGATGCTGTAGCCGATTAGTTAATTCTGCTGCTGTGACACCAATGCTATTTGCCACAGTAGGTATGTCAAACACATATTGCCCTTGTCTTAGTTCTGACCTGCAAATGTCGAAAGAAGCTATTGTGAACAGTTGGGCTTAAAGTATTTCAACTGTACTGTGAATCTAGTAGGAAAATACATTAATAAGGACCTATCAGATTTGAGATCTTACTCACTTTTTCAAAATTGCAGTAATTACAATATCCTTGTCAGCAAGCAACGCGGGTTGAGTCTGCACAAGGACAAATTAAAACCATCTCAATAGCCAGTACAATTAGGTTAGTTTTTCCATATCAAGACAAATGCGAAATCTGTATTGTTAAAAAGGAAGCCCAGGTTATGTTATTAACTACATTTACATATCAGTAATTAAATGGGCCATGAAACAAACACACTTGTTCAGTCGATTTATGCCATTAGATTATTTTATCTTCACATACTTCTATACAGTAATATAATATGAAGCAGCCAGACTTGGACAATCAGATGAACAGATAACCTATTTCTTCCCTCTCATATATGTTGACTAACTCCAACAAAAAGCCGATACAATTTAAGAAGTAAGAGAAGTAGTAGGATACATCCTCAAGCTCATATAAGGCATACCTGCTTCTAAGGTAATGAACAATTAAGAAGATATATCTATATGTACCTGATGGAAGTTCAGAGTGCAAGTTACATTTAATTGCGGAAGCAACTGCAAGTATTGGACTTCACCCAATTCCAAATGCGTTAAAATTGTGAGCATTACCTGCCAACATTGAAAATTTAGAACAAATTCTGCAGATCTCCAAATACAGAGCAAGGCTGGTTAATCTCAGAGGCACTTGAATTTTCAGAGATCACTAGAATCAAGAACTACATTTCGACATAGAGTCTAATACAGAAACAATACGCAACCAGGTCTGCATAGTGAAGTTAGTTGGCCACATTTGGTTTCTCTTTTGCTTCTTGAGCATGTGAACTGCTTACAAATGAAAACAAGAATAAATTCAACTGGTCCCCCCACCACTTGCATGTAATAATCAGTTGCCGATACAGAAACAAATTTAAGCTATGGCAACACTACTGACAGCATTAGGGACACAAAACAACATCGAACTAGCATAGGACTCTGCCCCAAAGTAACAATATAAGATTTAGTATGGAAAAAATGAGTATTGTTCTTCAGAACATCATAGCTTCTGCTATTCTCAGTAAGTTCTCTAGCAATAATATCATCTGTAGCAGTGAAATTGCAAGGCAGGTACCTCTTCCTTCATATCAAACCGTCGAGATGCCGATTCTTTCACGATTGAACAAATTCGGCCATGCAAATTTGTGCCATTGTTGAAAACTTGGCAAAGGAACTTATCCACTGCATACTCATCCACTCCATCACTGAGATAGTGCAAATCCATTATGCAAGTCAGCCCTAGATGTTTGATGTCCCTCAATAAAAGTGCAGCAAACAATAGGATTGTAAATTTGTTAACCTGTGAGTGAGACTACGGAGCTTGAAGTATGTCATGTCATCATAGAATAGATGGCAATAGGACACCCTCCCATCTCGTCCAGCACGGCCAATCTCCTACAACACACTAAGCTCATCATTTATGGGAACCTATTGTAATGAAAATCTTGAAATGAAGAAATAAAGAGAGAGGTTAACCTGTACATATTCTTCCAAGCTGTTGGGAAGGCTGTAATGGATTATCTGGAGGAGGTGCATATGCGTGACATCAGGAACAAAGAAATCTTGATGAGACACGAAGAAAGAGAGTTGATGGATAGCTAAGGTGAATATGATTATAATAGCACAACTATAGAATATGGTTTTAAGTGGAACTGTGGGAATCCTTAAAGATACTGCACTGTGTCATCTTGGCTCGGAGGTGCAAGTTGATGCACTCATCCATGTATAACTAAGTAAGTCTAACCATGGATCGAGATTTATTGATATTCATTCCAGTTCCTTAAGAATTTCTCCGATGAAGTTCAAACAAGTGGAAGTACAAAAGTCCCAAAACTCTGCATCAGTTGATGTTGGCTACAAGCGTAGAACAGCTGCTTGGATTCACTATGTTCATTGAATTGTTTATATGCTACAGGTTGGGCTATTCCATCCATGTATCAATAGTCTACCAAGCCACTCAATACATCTATTGCTATTCATGTAATGACACGGACCACTTCATGTTGCGTGTCAAAGTGAGCAATAGTTTTCTTCTTACCGCTCCGATGTCCCTTTTATCGAGTCCCATGCCAAATGCCACCGTTGCAACAATCTTCACACAAGAAACCAAATTATTACTTGAAATTCTACAGCCCATAACAAGAATATAGCTAGTATAAATAGTAACGACAAACAACGAGAGGTAAGATGATTGTCGATGCATTGAGGACTGTGTTATAAAACTACCACTCTAATCTTGTTGGAACAGAACAACTCTTGTATACGGGTTCGGTCCTTTGTAGGGATCCCACCGTGATAACTCTAGTTAACAATTCCAAACAACTATGTTAGATTAGAACTTGAATTCAGCAATTGAAGGTGAAATCAGGAAAAGAAGTGAAAAGAAACTTTAAGTATGAAAATAAAGAATACCAACCTTTGCAGAGATATTGTTGTCGCGTAAATATCTGCTGATTAGATCTGTCTCAGACTGCAATGTCAATACGTATAGTTCACTGTTCTATTGAAGATCTTAATAGTGTATGAATCCAATCATAGGTAACATACATTACAAAGTACAAAATCATGGAAACAAGATGTCCAAACAACTAGTTGGACCCAAAGGACAGTTTGTGCTCTGCAGCTACTAAATAAGGTATAGAGTAAATAAATCCGAAACCAGGCGCTAAAATAGAGGAGTGCGCATTTGTCTAACTGAAAATGTATGAACTTTTTCATCCTCTTATGAAGAATTTAGTAGATAATTATAAGACTTGAGAATGAACCTGAAACTTGCAGTACACAATGATGCTCTGAACTTCTGAATAGGGAGACGACCTTAATAGCATCAGCAGGTCTTTCATCCTGTCATATACAAATTTTGACGATCAAGTTCAATAGATTAAGCAATCAAGAATGATAACGCCGGTCAAGAAAACACATATGGAGAGGGAAACTCACCTGTTATGACTCGAGGAGATGAATAACTGCAGGTTATCCCTTAATGGGACCATCTGGATGAGATTGGAAGAGGGAATTTCTAGTGCGCCCATTACTGCATTCAAAGTTGTTGAAGTGGCTGTTGCTGTCATTGCAAGAATACAATTAACACGGAGCCTAACGCGAAACAGGGAAGCCCTGAGCCTGGTATATGAAGGCCGAAAGTTGTGTGACCTGTGCAAAGATAATAGCAGATTATTAGTTTTTCAAGTTTCACTTGTATGCAAGAGAGAGCCATTAGAGACTAAACAAAGGGAATGACTAGCTTCATGCTCTCAGAATAAAAAACTAGTTTCTCTATGACTTACCATTCAGATAGGCAGTGAGCTTCATCGATCACCACAAGTGACACAAGTAAAGCAGCAGAAAATATTGCCATGAAGTCCTCATTCAGGAACCTTTCTGGAGAAACAAAAAGCACCTGAAGAGCATCTTTTTAAGTTTCAGCTCATAAAAATAGGGAAAAACAAGAATCTTAATGACGAGCCTGCCTTCCTAAAAGGGAGTAACGACAAAGTTCAGAGCATATACATGATAAGATAAATATGAAGATAAAAATCTCTAGGAACATAATTGCAGATGCAGGTAAATGACCTGCATAATGATGTAATGCGCACCTTTGAGAGAAAAAAGACTGCCAAAACTTTGTGCAGAATACCAAAATATTAATAACTATACGACAATCAACTTGAATTGGATTCATAACGTGTTCACCTTAATGCTACCTTCTTGGAGTAGCCTCAGTGTCTCTAATGTCTCTTGCAACGTCTGAAACAAAGAAAACAGTCTCTCAATTCCAAGAAGCATAGGATGGAACACTGAGACAAATCACAACCCACTACTTGCCTGATTGCTACACAAAAGACCACCGCTAATCATCGGAGGCAACTGTTTTAGCTGATCAATCATCAAAGCCACTAAAGGGCTCACTACCAGGGTAATCCCAGGTAAGATCATGGAAGGTATCTGATAACACAAGGATTTGCCGGCACCAGTTGGCAAAACCAGCATAGTTGATTTCCCCGCAAGAACCATCCTGATGGCCTCCAATTGTCCATCACGGAATGAACCGTAACCATACACCAATTTCAACAGCTTCACCAAATTCACATCTGAAGCGTCATTTCTAACAGCCGAAAGAGCCCCCTCGACGGATTCGCTATCGAACTTCTTCCTCTCACTCTCCTGCCTATCCTTTTGTTTCGTGGAATCTGTGACCAGTCCTTCTTCCTCAAAAATGCCTTCCGTTTGAGACTCGGTTTCAGCCCTGGATTTCCCCTTTCTTCTTTTCGGGAATCGTTTAAAACCTGATGAGCGGCTATTCTTACTCGCACTTTTGCTGAGGAATTTGCGCCGGTAGTTGTTGTGGTTCAGATTAAGCCTAACAAAATTGCCTTCTCCGCCACTCTTTCGCAGCTTCGCCGGAGGAAGAGGCACATTCCCTCTAATCAAATTCAGGTTCTTCCGCATAGCTTTCACTGAACTTGTGGAGTTGACAGCTGATCCGTCTCTCTCCACCGTTTCACTCTTGAGCTCCGATTTGGATCTGGCTATATCAGATTCCTCATTCTCGAAGTTGAGAGAAGGTCTTTGAAGTTTGGAAAACGAAGCGGATTTGGAGAAGTGGCCAGCTGCGAGAATCCGGAAGGAATCGACGGCGGCGACGGCTTCCGATGGATCCAGCGGACGACGGACATGGAAAGGCGCGGTGGAGAGAGGAGATGGTGTTGACACCGGAGTCGGATCTTGGGAGGGAAGGTTTGAGGGTTTCGGCGGACGGTGGTTTTGGGGCTTTGGAGCGGCGGCTCTGGCGGAGGAGCGTGAAGAGGGGGTTGGTCTAGCCCTCTGTTTGAGAGGCCGGGGCGGCGGCGGCGGCGGCGGCGGCGAAATGTCGTCGCGTGGAGGAGTGACAGACACGTGAGAGCCGTCGGAATCGGATTCGGAGTCCATGGGAGATTGGAAGAGGGAGTGAGCGAGCGAGCCAAGGTAAGCGAAGAGGAAGAAGATGGAGCCGGGAACAAATTGGCACGCGTGTCCTTCGATTTCCCGCCAAAGCGTTACACGTGTGAAAATCATAAACTTTGCTTTTGGACATTTGATTTGTATTGTTGTTTTGCTCAGCTTGTGTTTTGAAATTTATTAAACCTGAAACACTAGAAATTTTTTTAAATAGTTCCAATATTGGCATGTTAAAATTAGCGTAGTCTTTTTAGTGATTTTTTAATTTCAAATTGCGAATGTAAAATTGCAAATGAAATCATGTAATTCCCAAAATAGGTTTTTCAAAATAAATAAATCATCTATCACGTTCAAAACAGGGTCTTAATTACCATATTTGCCTGTCTTTTTAGGCTACCTTCGTATCCATAAGTCAACGGGCTAAACCTAACTCAACTCACTTTGCAAATTCGAGATTTGGAATGCGACTTGAGTTCGGTAAAGTATTGATTTGCTATTAAGCTCGACTTGACTTGGTTATAGGGTCTCAATAGGTTATTGGCGCAAGCAATGTTGCAAACCATTCAACTTAATCACTGCCACTCAATCTATTCACAACTTAAACATTTAGGGTTAACTCGACAGACTCATTACGCATAGCCTTAATTGATTATGTTTGGAAAGTCGGGAACTCTCGTCACACAAATTAGCAAATGTTCAAGACACAATTTAATTGGGATTCATGCATGATATGCCTCGAACTTGTGATCTCATAAAAAGTGAATTTTTTTTTACCGCTAGGCTACCGATTATCTATGCAAAGAGGGGATGGAGGTGCTATTTGTCTAGTAATTTGTAAAAATGGAGTGTAAATAATGCTAACCTTTCAAAAAGTCAAATATTCTTTTTGGGGTAAAAGTTAAGGCACAGCTCGTATCTTACAGGATTTACATCAACCATCATTGATTTAGCTAGTTTGATCAAATTTTCAAACTACAATTACTCATATTATACGGTACACAACTAGGGGTGTACAACTGGATCGGATTTACCCGGAAACCGGACCAACCCACCCGAAAAACAGGTTCGGGAACCAGTTCTAACAAGAACCAGTTCGGGTATCGGTTCCATTTTTTGGGAACCGGTTATAACCGGTCTGATTTCCAGTTCCAAGTAAAAATCAACTCAAACCTGTTTTAGAACCGGTTTTGAGATAATGTACAAAAAAGTAAAAAGCCTATATCACGTTACCCTACTTCACCGGTTTTAGAACCGATTTCCGGTTTAATATTGGAATATGTTTCACAACTATGAGTGAAACAGCACGGCCCTTAAAGTCATCTAAATATTGTGTGATTCAGATGAGATATATAGACATTTTTCTAGTGAGAGCATATGCCTTACCGCTAAGTTTCTTGATTTTTCTTTCAAGATATTTCATTCGGAAACAGAAGTGAGGAGTTATCTCATCATGGCGCAAAATAAAGAGCTAAACACGTTGAATAAATTCCCTGGAAATGTGACTTTTAAAGATTTATGCGATTGGACTATGTCTTGCCACATAGTGCTTTTAGATTGTTGATTTTGATGGATTGTAATTTCAATTGCTCATTTTTGGGATTGTTACTTTTGGCGGATAGTGGTTTTTGTTATTTATCTTTTATTTTAAATTGTTTCATTGCTACCTATATTATTTTGCTAGAAAAAAAATGAAACCGAAAAAAGGAACAAAAAAAAAGGTTCTCGAGTAGACTCTGAAACCAGACCGGAAAAACAGGGTTGGTTCCAAAACAGGGTCTAGGAAAAACATGGTTGGTTTCAAGTTCCAAAAATTAGGAACCGGTTATAACATGGTTGGTTTCAGGTTCTAGGTCCGAACCCAACCCACCCTGGAACCGATCACCCCTATACACAACTATATCATTTTTGTGTTTTTTTTAATCGGACCAAATCCGTTCGAACGAAAGGCTTTCGAGGATTGCCATTTAAAATAAATAAATTAATACGTTTTTTCTTTCACTCTCTTATTTTATTTTGAGCTATGCACGTTAAAGGACATTCCAATTAGCATTACTCTTTCGACCAAAAAAATTAGCATTAGTCTCAATTTACTTCTTTCAATAGAATCACAAAACAACATTACAATTTAGACCCTTTTGTAAGAAAAACTCCCAAAATGATAAATTTTCTCTTCCTTATTGTCTCTTAACAAGTTTGAAATTTCATAACTTTCCATTTAATTTTTCATTTTCCCCCATTTTCCAAACGGAGCCTTAAAGTGAATTTTATCTCAATTAACCCTTACATTCGACACATATGTCGCAGACAACGCCACCTCATGAGCAACCAAAATATTAGCTGAACAGCAGACGCATGACTTGCACGTGCCGATCCGTGCCAGAGACAATGATATTTTCCATCAAGATTTGTGAAATCTGACTTAGATACGCGCGAACCATATGCATTTGGGTCAAAGTCCTTAATTTAATACTCCAAAGTCCTAATCGAATAGTAAGAATGGCCAAAACCTCAAGAAAGTTCCCAGTGCAAAATGAGTTCGATCAGGGACTGTTTGGGATAGATGTGTAAAATGGAGGGGCAAATTGAGATATAAGTCCGCTTTGGGAGGCCAATTTGCTACGGTGGTCTCACTCGGGGGTCTTTTTGAAATTTTTCCTAAATTAATCGCGATGGTATACGCGGCCGGCTCCACTTACCGTCTTCCCGTCTCTGGTCAGCACAGTGCGTACCGGCTTCGCTCGACAGTAAGGCGAGGCAAAGCAGTCCGCCATTTCCGACTGAATCGGCGAAGCCTACACATTCTCGAAGAGGTGGTGCAGCGGCCTCATGTGGTCGGCTCTTCTGCGCTCGCGGCTCGCGCCGTCGTCCTCTCTCGCTCTCCTCCAGCAGCAGTGGAGGCTAGGGTTTCCGTGCGCGAGCCGCGCCTGCTCCACCTCCGCCTCCGCCGCCGCCGCCACCGCCACCGCCACCCCCGCCGCGCCCGGCGTCGATCAGTGGTCTATCCTGGAACTGCAGGAGGTGGAGAAGGTGCTCAGCGACGTGAGGGCGGACGACGTGAGGGTGATCCCGGGTCGCCAGGATCGCGACTGGGCCGATTACATCGTGCTGGCCACCGGCAGGTCCTCTTGGCACGTGAAGAACATCGCTCAAGCCCTTCTTTACAAGGCATGTCCATCGCTCTGGATCGACTCTTGCGTTCGAGCTTTGATTAGCCTTTTGATCTCTAAGAACAGTCTCCTATAGGATTTGTTGGTTGTGGGGCAAGAGTCTGTTTTCTGTTCCATTAAGCGATCTTCGCGCTTAGCTACTTTTGAGAAAATTGATCACGTCGAGCGCAAAACTAGAGCTCTATACACTATATGTTCGATTATCAAGGAAGAGGAACCTTTCCATAGTGTGCGATCGAGTTGGTGATTTCTGCAATCTTACTCGGAAATTATTATTCGTGAGAAGTTATTGTCCATTGCTAACCATTTGGGAGTCCATCCAAAGAAGCATTATGTGCTGAGATGCTTTTGGCCAATGCAGGCTAAACAAAAGCAAAAGGGAGCTCGAAGACCGCTTCTGCCGAGCGTGTCATGGTCAATGTCAAGTGGGGGAAAATCTTCGGCAAAGAAAGAAGAAAAGGAAGGAAAGTGGGTCGTCGTCGACTCTGGTGTGTACTTTAATTGATGACAATTCGTGCCATGACTCTGATCGGCTGACATTTCTTTTCGTTGTTTTTCTCGTCACAACTGACTCCTCTTGGATACCTGTATTCATCCGCTTGATTTCTATCTGTCAATAGTGGAGATCGCACTGTGTGTTTTGCATTGAGGCCGAGAGATTATCGTAAATGGAGTTTGTTGCATCAGTTGTGTTCATGTGTGGTTACGTTTATGACTATCTTGTTTTTCCTATAGGCAAAGTAGTAGTTCATGCTCTTGATGAAGAAGCTAGAGCTTATTATGACTTGGATGGTCTCTTGACGACTGACACCCTCCAAGAGGATTCGATTCAGGTACTTTTTGAGGTCTGAGATCAAGTCTTATTGTTCAAATCTTGTGCTTTATTATTGATGTCGACAGATCATTCATGAAGTAAAAACAATGTTTGCCAAGATATGTCTCTTTTGTATGCATACTGCATATACTTCTCTATAACTTCTATTCTATTGATGTATGCAAATCCGCAAACATGCACAGTTGGTGAAGTCTTAGAGAATCTCAGCTGAAGCAGTAGAATGGCGAATGAGTGAGATACTAAGAATACTCTGTAATCTCATCTACATGGTCATGGGGTTGATAAAAGAGGTTCCTATCTCCTTAGATGATTTTAGGACGTGTGGGTGTCTCCTTATATGACTTCAGGATGTCTCGATATCTCCTTCTCAGTTGCTTTGGTTTTTTTCTCCTTTAAAGTTTTGTCAATCGAAAAACACGTGGACCTAAGGCAACTCATTTACTTACACCTTTTGACTGGTTGATTGGAAGATTATGTTATCTCTCTTCAGTGTGTTGGAGGATATTCTTATTGTCACTTGACAATGGAAAGTGGGTTTCTCCAAATCCATGTCAAGAATACGCTGTTCGCAGTGAGTGTTTAAACGGGTGAGATTTGAACATGAAGTTTCTGCTTTTATTGAATGTTGAATGGTGCTTTGCCAGATTAAACTTGTACTTAGAACTTCAGTATGTCTTGTAAACTCATCATCTGTAGAAGTTATGGTTGAATTTATCTGTTAAACATATCTAATTTCATTCATTAATGCATCTTATTTGTATTCAGGATTTGGGCAAAGCCTTGGTAAAGATTCGTCGCAAGAACAACTCGAAACGGCGAACTCAAAATGGTGCATGAAAAACTGCCTTGTTCGCTAGTTACTTCTCCAGTTGGCCTCTGTACAGTCGAAGATCATCTTCTTGCCGTTTATCGAGCTAGAACCTTGTTGAAGACGTAGAGAATTCAAATGACACAACCGGGCGAGGTCTTATTCATTTATCAAGGGGCAGAATGCTGGTGCGTGATGTAATTATGCCATCTCTCTTCTTTTGCAATCATTGCGAGGTGTGGAATCACATTTGTTCTTGTGGAGCAGAGGAGCCCAACTGCTTAAACTACGCTTGCTCCATTAGAGAGAGAGAGAGAGAGAGAGAGAGAGAGAGAGAGAGAGCAGTTTTAGATATGGTTGAACAAACCGACCTAACTTGCGTAGGCGGATTTGCTAATTTCTTTTCTGGTGAGTTTGGTTGGAAACCTGTCAAGATGCAGTCGGATTCTCCAAATTTTGAACTGGAATTCTTGAAATTCTGAGCTCAATATACTTGACATTCGGGTCCTTTTTATTTCACGGAAGTTGGACGTTACTTGAAAAGTTCTTTTCAGCAATATTCTTTTTCTAAAGGTTCATTCTTTGACCGGAAGTTTTAGATGTGTCGGAGTTATTTTTTTCCAACGTCATTGGAAAATCTTAGAATTTGTTTTCGACAAATGTACTGCGGTTTGGCAATTGGCATGGTAATATCTGCTCCAGGTTTTGTTTGATTGTTGGGCGGATGGTAAATGGGCGGCGGTAAAAGTTAATTTGAATTTCGAAAGCAGTTAATTTAGAGTTTTGAAGGAGTGTAAATGAAAATTATAGTTTTACTTGTTATCGGTAATGAAAACATCTATTTCAATGTCAAATCGGGTAAAATGAGAGTTGGTTTTTCACTGACGTTGTTATTTTCGAACGTGCTGTTGTTTTAATAATTTAGCTTAATATGTGGATAATTGTAATTGCAGGACATAATGTAAATTCATTTCGCATAGAAAAACAGTATTGAAGAAGGAAAAACGAAAAATTAAGAAAATCCCTCTAATATAACACCCGTTCTTAAAGTTCTCTTAGACCAAATTTTGTTCCTAGATATCTCCTAAACTTAATCGCTCATAAGCCCCTTGAAGTATTGCTCGTTTCTCGAACTTCTCTCCACGAAATTCTCATTACAGCTTTCCTCTCGCATCAATAGCGATTCTCGATCTCCAATTTTTTTTATCGGTGCTCAAGAAATCCTAAACTTTTTTCCGATTAAAAAGCCTGGACAAATTTTAACATTTCCGAGGTGCACGCAAGTGACATGAACGGAATGTGCTATCTTCGGGACCGAAAGGCCGTCGAGAAAAAGGACGAACCGTGCACTTGACGATGCATGCGTCCTTTAGCAAGCATTATTTTCAACGGCGATGACCTCGGGAGGGTTATTGAGTCGGGAGTCGATACACGAGTTATTATTGAGCCAAAATTATCAAGTCGAGGAGTTTTTTGGAGCAAAATCAAATGTTTAGGGGGTGGTTTTAAGAAGCTGGCTCCACTTGAGGGGGACTTTTGGAATTTCAAAAAACTTGCCAAATTCAGGAACCGCACCACACCTGCTAGAGTGTCGCGGATCGTGACGCGCACAGCAAACGCGCTGCTCTTCTTCGGTTCCATCGCCCTCACTAACGAACAGTACTCGGAAAACTCCCAAAAGCCAGCGCCATTTCTTCCTCTCTCTCTCTCTCTTTTCGCATTGCTGGCTTCGCTTTTCGCCGCGCGTCCTCCTCCTCCCGCTTCCCTCCTCGCCCTCCGGAGGCTCGCCGGATCTCTGATGGCCGCCAATTCCGCGTCGAGCTTCGTCGCCTTCGGATCATCCGGAGTTTCCTCCGGCGAGCCGAGGCTCTCCTTCTCGCGGCGGCTGTCGCCGCGCATCGGCGGAGTCGGATCTCGCCGGCTTCGGGCTTTCCCAGGTCTTCAGTGCGAGTGGCGGAGATCGTCTGCTGCTCCTGGTAATGATCGATCACTCTCTTTCGCTGCGGTGATGGTTCGTGCTTATGCGCGGTTTCGCTGCGGTTCCTTTTGATGGCTTTGCTTAGAGCCTGAGTTTTCGTTTATCCGCTCTGATCGACTGCTTTTAACTGGTACCTAATGGAAGTAGCTGAAGTAAGATAGGCTATGGCAGGTCAGGTGATTAGCTCCGCGCCTACATAAAAGCAATTTCGAGGGGTGATTAGAAGTTTGGATCAACGGTGTCTGATCTTTTTGTTAATGCATTTCCAAATGATGTGCTGCTGTTGCTGCTGCTAGCACAAGATATTTCAAGAAGTCAAGGTTCATATGACGGTTGTTGTTGTGGGTTAGCTGGAAAATTTGGCTATAATGCCCTAGGGCGACGCTCTTTGGTTTTGGGATTGTCGCATTGAAGCAAAGGATCAGAATATTCTTCAGTTGCAACTCTTGTGGTGTAAATGAGTGAGCTAATAACTTGTTTTCAAAATTTAGACTAGGAAAACTTCAGTAAGGGATATATGTGGAACTGGAGAAGTTTGCAACTCTTGTGGTGTAAATGAGTGAGCTAATAACTTGTTTTCAAAATTTAGACTGGGAAAACTTCAGTAAGGGATATATGTGGAACTGGAGAAGTTTGCTGGATGGAAATAAGATCCAGACCATCGAGAAGAATGTTACAGGAAGGCTGCCTGATCTAAGTAAATTAACTCACATCATTGGCACTCATCATGCAGTGATTCTTTGAAAAAAAATGAAGACATGCGTTTCTATCTAACTGGTAGGTACTTTGCTTAGGTCTCTCTTTTAGTTTGGGGTTAAGTCCACTTTTGGATGGAGATGCTAATAGCAGACGATGAAAGGAGTCGACTGCACCAAGTAAGCATACTGAGTACTTGATTGGACAAATCAAGTAAATCAGAGGATTTGCTAACAACAATCAAACAAGTTAGGGGACCAAAAGTGAACTTAACCCTTGAGTTTTTAAATAATGGTTTCAACTTTTGCTTATTTGCTTAGTATCTGGTAGGGAGTGTATACCCCACTTGGTAATTTGCAACAGAACTAATCCACTGTCGATACAAAAACAGTCGTTTCGAGATACTTTTTGAAACTTATCAGAATAGCATGTTTGCTTGGCTTTAATAAATTGGTATGAGATAAGGAGGATGGAAGATTTTAGTGTCATGAGAAGCATGCAATACCTCCTAAAGTCCTCATAATAACCTACATTGGAAAGAAGATGAGAAAATTTGCACTCTTTCAGCATCAGGTAGATGGTGTTGGCATGTACCACTACCATTGCGTAGATGTACTGAGCCCTTTCCGAGTTTTTGTAGGAGAAATGGCTGGTTATTGCTGGAGAGAAGATTTGATGTGTGTAAAGGTTTTTATGCAGGTGTCAGAGCTCAAGTTGCCACTGTTGAAAAACCAAGCACTGAAGAAGCACGTAATGTAGAATCCCCTGTAGTTGTTGTGACTGGAGCATCTCGAGGTATTGGTAGAGCAATTGCTCTGTCATTTGGAAAAGCAGGCTGCAAGGTTGGGGGATACTTTCACTTCTTATTGTCTTTATCTAAAATTCCCGTGAGAATTTCTTTTGCCTATCATTGCCATTGCCTATTGTCATTCTGAATGGTCATGTTCTCGACCTATTGCAGGTACTGGTCAATTACGCTAGGTCATCACAGGAGGCTGAGGAAGTTTCAAAGGAGGTAAATCGTGTATACTGTGATAACTTCCTCCTGTTTTCCGATACATGGATTTCAATTCCTACTGATTCTTGTTCTGGTGGTTTTGATTTTGTGGACTGCTCCTGATAGTTCATGGAATATCAAAAGGGAAACTTGACAATCTGCTCAAAGTAAAATAATTAAATGCGATATTGCAATCGATTGGTGATTCGGTTGAGCAAGCTATTGTCATCTTTTTTGTTCCGAAGGCATTATTAGTCTGCCTATAACTT
Organism: Syzygium malaccense; assembly: GCA_031216405.1. Lineage (NCBI taxonomy): Eukaryota > Viridiplantae > Streptophyta > Magnoliopsida > Myrtales > Myrtaceae > Syzygium > Syzygium malaccense. Next base: position 44,331,204 of record CM062254.1, on the reverse strand, counting down.
GCATTTGCACTTGTAGATAGAGGCATGTGGTGGTCAAGCTCTTACATTTGGAGGAGATGTGTCAAAAGAAGCTGATGTGCAAGCTATGATCAAAACTGTAAGCCACGTTTCTCGTTTTGCTTCTTCTTTGGTTTTCTTTTGGTGGGGCGGGCGCTATCCTTGCTTAATTTTGATGCTCTTGTTATGACTTCTTATGCTGCATGGTTGTTTCATGTGCAGGCTGTTGATGCATGGGGAACAATTGATGTTTTGATAAACAATGCAGGTGACTCGTAGCTGTCAATATGAAATTATTGATCTTTATATCACTTGCTATATGTGGGCTAATTATGCATGCATCGTGCTTTCAGGAATTACTCGGGATGGCTTATTAATGAGAATGAAGAAATCTCAGTGGCAAGATGTTATTGATCTGAATCTTACTGGTGTATTCCTGTGTACTCAGGTATGTGTTCGAATATTTTCCTTTTAAATTGGAGAAAAAAAGTTGACGGTTTCTCTAACACCGACCTGAGAACCTGTACTTTATGCAGGCGGCAGCTAAAATCATGATGAAGAAGAAAAAGGTGACATGGCATTCCCAGCCTTTGAATTCTTTGTTATGCTGAGATTTAGCCCATTAAGTATGCTTAATTTCTATGACCCAGTGTTTAAACTACACTAAAGTGGACATGCTTCAATATGGTTATTTTTTTCCAATCCCATTTAAAAATCTGCTTTGCAGGGAAGGATAGTCAATATAGCATCAGTTGTTGGTCTGGTTGGTAATGTCGGGCAGGCCAACTACAGTGCCGCAAAAGCAGGGGTTATTGGGCTAACAAAAACTGTTGCTAAAGAATATGCTAGCAGAAACATAAATGTCAGTTTCCCATCTTGTTTACCATATTAAACTACTTCCATTGGGCAGTTCTGTTTGCATCTAACAGAAAATGTTCTAGGTTAATGCTGTTGCTCCAGGATTCATTGCATCTGATATGACTGCCAAACTTGGGGAAGATGTTGAGAAGAAAATCTTGGAGACAATTCCTTTAGGTGAGATATTCAAGGAGACTGTCTGTTGCGTATCGTTAACACGTGTTATTTCTTTAGACATTTCCTTTAGGTGAGACAATTAGATAGGCTTCGTATATCAGTGGCTCTGATTTTCTTTTGAGTCAATCCGGTTGCCTGCTGGTTAGTGCTGTAAAAAGGACCTGCTTACTTTTTTCAGCTAGATGCAGCAGTTCATCGCACTGATAATGTAAACTCTTCATTTACCGTCTTCCACACCAATAAAAACAACAAAATGCTAATGAATACGAGGATCTGAGGGATCGAGATAATGTGTCAAGATATTTCAGGCTGATAGTGATCATGTCTGTTGCATATGCAGGGAGGTACGGTCAGCCAGAAGAAGTAGCTGGACTTGTGGAATTCCTGGCCATCAATCCTGCAGCCAGTTACATCACTGGACAGGTAAAGCCTAATATTTGCATGTTTTTCTTTGTTGCAAGTTTTAAACGTAGGTATGGCTTGTTGTAGGAAGCTAAATCCGTGTATAATAGCTTTGAATTTTTAGGTTGGGTGTGATGGTGTTTGATATTTGATGTCTCTTATCAGTGCCGAATCTAATGCTACATTGCTGCGGTCATCTCTCTTTTTCTTTTCTGCACATGAGTTCTTAGCTAGATATCTACTTTTTCTCTCCATTTGCAGGTGTTCACAATCGATGGAGGAATGGTAATGTAGATCAATGATTGATATTGCCTTTCGACGTATTCCAAACAAAGCTTTTATTTCAAGAGTGCCTCGAGGATGCAATCAGAATTTGCCATGCTGCATAGTAACAGCAGCCTCAGGTAGTTTTGGTGACTGAGATGGAGACAATAAAAGGATTAAGACAGTGCCCTTTTAGAATAGCAGAGAAGAGTGTTGCCGAGATGAGAGTTGTCTAGACGACAATACATTTCAGGGTGGAATCACTCGGAACGAGTGGCTAAACTGGAGCTTTGGTAATTGCTATGTATTTCCTCTGGTTCTCCGGTTATTTATTTATTTATGTTATCTGTTTTCACGTCCAAATATAATATTATTTTGCACGGATGGGAAACATTGTTTTACTAAATTCCAATTTTGACTTTGTTAAATCCGTTGCCTCTTTGGCTTGTGCTTCATGATGAGACCCAGTTCATCACGGGCACCTAAAGTCGCCAAAATCATCGAAGACAATGCGACCACTGCTTGGAAGCTTTTTTGCACTATAGTCTGGTCGAATGATTGTTTGATGAGGAGCGTCGCAAACAGGGTAGTGAAGTGTTCGTTTCAATACGGTTTGGTTATTTGTATGTAGTAACGCCGCCGGTTTTTGATTATCTCGACTAACGAAATCTTTTCGTTCTTTGGGTAACCAAATAGAAAAAAGGACTTGCCTGGAATGCAGATCCTCCGTGCCTGTTTCTTCCAGGTTCCTGTTTCGAAAAATCAGTAACACGTGTCATCCATCTTTCAATCAGACAGATTAAGACACGAGGGTACAGTATCTTTTGTCATCCTTCTATATGGATCACTCGCTTATCAGACCAAATTATGCATCCTAAACTGAATTCCCATTTCCAGTCTGATCCATCAAAAGCAAGATATCCACATTGACGTCAGATATCATGAGGAATAACTTCCTCCACTAAATCACGGTTATGTACTTACCGCTCGGCTTTCCAGATGTGTAAAAGACTAATAAAGTCATCTTCCAAAACGAAGTAAGCCAAGACATTTGGATTGGCTGCCTAGGAAACGAAACTGCCGTCCCTCAGGTTTTTAGAAATCGAAAGTGTTCATTAGCATTCGGACAGACGAATGCGGTTAATTTTGTCTGAAATTCGAGGGTCTTGTTCGTGCTAAATTCCTGATTCCGGGAGTCGATCGTTGGTGGCCAGAAAAATAAGATAAATAAAGAAGAAGAAGAAGAATTAGGAAGCACAGATCATTTAAACTTGCGTATCAAACTAATCGGGTGTTAAAAATGATGTTTTGAGTGGGCCAGACAAGTTTATTGGAGGGTTGATGTCAACCTGAGGCTTCGGATGAGTGCATCGCCCGAATATCCGATGGAGGCCTAAGGAATATCGTCTTACAGAGTCTAACCTGTGACGTGCGTCGTCGCACGTCTTGTGGCCAATGCGCGAACGGGGCGCTCTCATCCTCTCCCTCCTCTCTCGGAACCCTCTCATCCCCCCTCCCCCTCCCCCTCCCCCTCCCCCACGCCAACCGTGGGATAAAAATCGTCGACCCTCCCAATTCGAAAGCCACGCGAGATTTTATCCTTTCAAGTAAATTTTCATTCGTGCCCGCCAAAATTGTCACGCGAAGTTGAAAACGAACAAATCTATACTTACATTTTTATCCATGGGGTGCTCTCAATAGAGGAGTTCTCGCACGGGCTCAGGTTAATATTAATGACGTGCGCTGACATCATGGGAGTCAGTAATTGCGGGAGCTTCCAATTGGGGGGCCCAAAGAATGAAGGCCCCAAAAGAGCGAGTAAAACGAGTGAGGGAACAAACAAAGACGAAAGCATCACGCCGTCCAATCTCCCCGATATTCCCCGGAATTCCAATCCCAAACGCTGCCGTTCGGCAACGACGGAACCAACAGCCTTCCTCTTCTTCGACCTTGCTTCATTCGGACAACAGCCGAAAACTTCCACGCCAAGACCAAAGGAAAACGCTACCAACGACGTCCAGTCCAACCTCCCCCACATTCCATTCCATTTCCCCTCTTCTTCTTCTTCTTCTTCATCCTCCGTCTCCTGCAACTTCTCCTTCTCAGGTCAACGCCTGCAAAACACACACAAACATCTCTCTCTCTCTCTCTCTCTCTCTCTGTGTCATGGAATCAGTAACAGCAATCTCTCCCTGGGCGACCCTCCAGACCTTCTTCCTCGCATTCCTCCTAGTCTACCTCTTCGGCTACTTCCTCCTCTTCGGCCGGTGGGGCCCGCGGAGCCGGCCCTTCGCCTCCAGCTGCTTCACCTCCCTCGCCCACGGCATCCCGGCTGCCGTCGCCGCGGCGATCGCCACCCGCGGCTCCCCGCCGCCGCCGTGGGGCCGCGCGGCCTACGCCTCCCCGAACACGGCCCTCCACGACACGGCCCTCGAGTTCAGCATCGCCTACTTCCTCATCGACCTCATCCACTACCTCGTCTTCTTCCCCAGCGACGTCCTCTTCATCATCCACCACCTCGTCACCCTCTTCGTCCTCCTCACCTGCCGCTACGTCGTCGCCCACGGCGCCCACGCGATCCTCCTCCTCCTCATCCTGGCCGAGGTCACCAGCCCCTGCCAGAACACCTGGAGCCTCGCCAAGACCCGGAAAGCCGAGGCGCCCTTCGCCGCACGGTTCTTCCGCCTCATGTCCCCAATCTTCTTGACCTTCTACACGGTGGTGCGGGGCGTGGTGGCGCCAGCCTACGTGTGCGACCTGGTGATGTACTATTCAATGGAGGATGTGGAGGATTCGATACCCAAGTGGGCTTGGGTGTCTTGGGTTGTGATCATGGGGAGTGGGATATTGGTGAGCTTGCTCTGGGTCCTGAATAACTGGAAAATCTGGTTCCGGGATCACAGGAGCTTCGATGTGCAGAAAAAAGATGGGTAAGAGACTGGGGAGTCTTGATGTTCTTCTCAGTACATACAAGATTGAATGGGGTTTTGGATGGGATTGATTGGGAATCAAGAAGTGTACATGTACACACATGTCAGGATTGTCGTTAATGCCGTAATTACTTAGTTTCTCCAATTGAAATTTATAAGAATTAGACATATATGGGGTTAGTCACAAGTCAGTCTGTGAATTGTGAATTTCTTTCAAGACTGCTCTTTGGTGCTCATCGTCACGGTGCCAAAGGGCGGCTGTACATGTTGAACCAGCATTTTTCCTTGATTGTAATCGATTAATTCGATGATTTCTACGTTTTGCACAGTGAGGTTGAATTGTGATATCTGCTATGATCCAGCTACTGATATTCTCATCTAATTGGCTTCTAGAATTTAACCAAATAAGAATGAGGACCCCAAGCAGTGGCATGAAAGAGTGTAGAAAACGAACTTGCAGTAATCATCAGGATTTAAAAGACAGTTATTGTCACAAGCTACATAAGATTAGCATCAACTCTGACATGTGAACCAACCTGGTACGTCTGTATGCCCACGTCCATCCAATTGCTCTGTCTCTCTTCTTCTGCTCTAGCGCTGGCTTCCGTTCCAAATTTCCTGATACACACCTCTACCGCGCAAGTTGAAGAAGTTCAGAAAGCCCATGCTCACCGGAGGGGCATATTTCAAGCCATAAATTTACCATGCTTATACCTGCAGCTTCCTCTTCTACGATCTTTGAGTTGTGTTAAAAGCAACAGTTCTGATCAGAAAATTAAATCCCGATGATAGAAGCACTTGCTCTGTCGGGAGTTCCTTGGTAATTGAGCTCCACAAATGTCCCTCCACCTTCGCCCTTTGCTAATCTTCCTGGATTTATGCAAATGCACTTTGCCTGTGGTTCTCCTTCGATTCTTCCACCCAGAGGCACCACCTAAGTGCATTAACCTCATCATTTCTACTTCTAAACAACGGATGCATGTAAACCAGTAATCATCTCATATAGAATATCAATAGTGAAATTTGAAAGGAACAGCTTGTCGAGATCTTCCAGTGAGACATGGAATATGCGAGGCAAGTGCGAGGATAGATCACCTTTACAAAGTACTTCATGTCCGAAGGAAGGATGAGAACATCTGGAACCAAAGAGAAATGAAGGGCTTCTGGAGCAAGTGAAAGATCCAAAGGAATGCCTTCTGCTGGTGGATATAGAGGATAGAAGCTGCCGAAAAGATATCACAAGTCATTGATTTACACAACCTACCAAAAATGACATTTTTTTATTAGGAAAGGTTTTGAGAAAACTTCTATCTTTGCATTCGGTACCTGCGCTGACTAAGAATATGGTATGCTAGCCTGCTCATTCGATCACTTGGTATGCCATCTTTTGGATTTCGTGACATCTCCTCTCCACTAAGCTGTTTCAGGATGTCCACAGTGCAACACCCTACCGTGACCTAAAATTTCAAATTGTTAAGGTAAAGCCTCTGGTTCATATCTTGTAGCTTCTAAAACCCACAGATACGGGCATCAACCACAACTATGAACAATGTTGCCATCATTAACGGTTCAGTATTTACCTCATTTGCTTCGAAAATCCCTGGATTTGTAAGACCGGTGATCTGGGATAAAGAACCGATTTGCATGAGAGAATGAAAAGAAATTGTCAAGAACAAATCCTCATGTGGTCATACCATAAATGAGCTTCTGAAAATGTACCTGGTGCTTGAGACCTAAAGGCGAAATATCAAAGCCAGGCTGCACAAAAAGGGACAGGTAAATTAAAAGAAACAGATAAAGAAGAAAAGCTATAGCCAATCAAACACTTCCAGTGTGCCAATAATCACCTGAGGGAAAACAAAGTCATGGTTAGCATCCCTAATGGATGGCACAAGAACTACACGAGCAGCATCACCCAGATACTCCACGTAATCCTGCAACTGAAAGATGAAACGCCAAGGTGAGATTCAAAGAAACAACGAACATTCAAGTTCCATTCGCTGAGTATACCTTTCCTAGGATTTCCTGGTGAAATATGTCGTCAAAGGTCATGTCAATACTTCCTCTCCTAACCTCGGGGTGTTCCGAATCAACAAATGGCCCGAGCTGAAACAAATCTAGTTCAATCAAAACATGGTTTTTCCTATCCTTTTGCCCTAGGAAGGGGAATATTCTACACGATTGCAGAATTAACAGCTATCTCACCAGTACAAGCAACTGAGGCATCTTTCTTCTCGCATATGCAAGCAGCTCGGTCAGAGGCTCAAAGAACAAATTGTCTGTTGTAGTAAAAGGACCTGCTGCAATAATCTGCTCAAATAACATAAGCAGGATTGATTAGCTGCAAAATTAAACGGCACTCTTTAGCCTGCCAAGCATATATCCATTGTCAAGCAGTTTATGTGACTCTCTAATAACTTGAAAGTTCAACTTTTGAGAGTGATCTGTCAGCTTGTCCATGTGGGATGGAGGAAGCTGCAATCTAATAGCAGAAACAAGTGCACTTCCCTTGATGAACAAAAAGGAATGGCTTGAAGGGTGAGGGAGTGTGGTAACCCCTGCAACTCAAATGCTTGTTCATTCCTGTTGGACCACTCTGTCCTGTAGCAATTTAGTGGAATTGCCTAAAACAGCGCTTTCCTCCTTTGCTTTGCACCGTGGAAAATTTTGACCATGATTGTATCACGCACTGTGGGCTAGAAATTCCACGAGTGATGGACATCATCACGGATGACAATGCCCAAAGGTATCATCACCATTTGGAATGTAAAAGGAGATGGTTTGGTGTTTCTAACTATGTTCTACAGGGAGCTCTTTAGCTATCAATCTTATCCCTCTTTGAAGGAGTTTATCAGGGTATTACCCAAACGCTACCCATGACAAGGAAACTATGCACGGAAGAAGTTCCTCCTAAAACTAAAATAGTTTTCCAAGGTAAGTTTTTAAGCACCTAAGCTAGCAAGATGAGCCAATTCCCCTGTTCTTTTAGTAACAAGCATAATGAGTTCAACACTGCTTTAATAGAAGATGGCATCTGCATGAATTAAAAAGCAGAATCACTTGTTTTTTCTTCCCGATGTGATTGGTTAAATGTGCCCGAGGACATAATGCCGTTTTCAGTACCCCAGAACCATATCCTTTATAAGATTCATATACTCAAGTTCTGCCTTTATACTTTCTAGCCCATTCTAATTTGGTCTCCAGTCCCCTTTCTATTATGAGCTTACTTACACCAGAAAGCCCATATCTTCTTGCTAGAGAAGATAGCATGAAATGTGATATCAAATCCAATCTATGCAACTCTTATCTTTCCGATTTAACATTTAAGTTGAAGATTTCTGACTTCCAGTTCCATGCTTACAAGTCATTTCCAAGTAATTCTTTTCTTTGTTATATAGTCCAAAGCGCTGGGACTGTGGATAGGGTAGTGCTTCAGGTGGAGAAATTAAATGCACAAAAATGTAGATAAAAGAAATACAAGAAGAAGAAATATCATATGACACCAGATGATCTAGATATTGAAGTATATGAAAGACTCCCAATTTACGCACCACAGAGAGCTCTTGGGATGACGAAGCTGGATCAGTGGTAATGGTTTCCTGTTCCAGAGCTTGCTTCTTTGCCGGAGGAGGAATCACATCAGCCAAAGCATTGACAGGGACAGATTCTATAATTTTGGATGCAATTAGACAGTGTCCGCTAGGATTGTTGCCTTCAACTCCTACTATCTGTCAAAAATGAGGAGGTTTTTGATTTATTGAATGCACATACACTGAAATAGCATTGCTTACATCTATACACTGTTTCTTTCCTTCTTACCTGGCCTGGGAAAATAGAAAACTGGCTCAATCTCTGTAGGTCCAGGCGGACACATTGCCCGCTGGAGTGTTCAACACTGTCACGGATATTCAGTGAGAAACAACAATTCACTGTGATACCAAAGAGATACTAGAAGCACTCCCTTTTTTTTTTTTTGGGGGGGGGGGGGGGGGGGGGTCAAAACCCATATGAACCAATGGAAGAGCATCATAACTGGATTAGGAATGCCTTACATCTTACAGCCCCTAGCAACCATGCGCTTGACAAATCTGAGCTAAACTACTTGTCTAATGATTCTTTTATAGTAGAAAGGCAACATATATTAACTTCCTATCAGAGTACTCATAAGATACTGCTTAACATAAGTAGGATAACTCAAACTGCAATACCTGCTTTGCAACAGGATGGACTTATCATTCAAGTGGCCTTCTCCGTCACAACAGATCATACCAACAGAAAATATGCTTTTCTGAGACCAGAGAATACCATCAATGCATTGTGAAAAAGTGAGAAAAGAAATCGAGAGAGGGACAGTTATAGCCTTTATCAACATTTATATGGGCTAAAAAACTGGAAGTTCACATCAACTGTGAACCACTAAGAAATAGAGAAGAAAGCGCATATGGACCACTATCGTCCTATGAATATAAATGGAAAGAGGGGAAGTTTGCTGGGGAGCCGCATCACCTGTGAAGCAAGAGTTGGGTCTACTGGTTCCTCATAGAGGCCAGAAGCAACAAGAGCACTTTCATGTCTTTTAATACGGTTTTCAAGCGCGTTAAACTGCATCGCAAGAATGAGAATGGTCAGTTGTATAGATATGAAGGAGACTCGGGAGTGGTTTTGTGCCATGAAAAATATTACTAACTCTGTCTTCAGTTCTATCATACATAAATCTGCACCCAGGTTCCGGCTTTGTTCCATTAATCGCCAAGGAACATCTCTTGTGAGGTTCTACTTTCTTGATAAAATCATCCTCCGAACTCTCAATATCGTGTTCCATTTTCCCATTCTCTCCTCCCGACTGCTGATTAATGCTGAATCTCACAGCAAACTTTTCTGTTCGTTGCCCAAAAGGCGTGATAAGTGTTGATGCTTTCCCAGAAGAATAAGCCTTCCCACTCGTTTGATGCATCAGATCAGACTGCTCTGGAGAGAGATTGGATCTATTTGTCGGAGTGCCGATGTCATCTTCTTTTGAATATTCATCTTCATTATTCAAAATCCTGCATGCAAGGAACGTGACGATTAAGTTTGAAAAACAGAGGAGAAGTATTTCGACAACAAGAGTACTATATAAGAGTGCAGGAGCAGCATCCAACCAAAAATTATTATCAACTGAATTGCCAAGTACAATTTCCCTGATCCTCCTCTGACAAGAAATGAGATACTGGCCTTAAATCACCAAAGCCCTTTTACTACAGAAGCCAAAATGAAATCACTATAAAGATTCCTCGAGAACTCCCGGTCTCAAAGATTTCCCTTATGCCATTACTTCAATTTAAGATATTGACACGAGTCATCAGAAAAAAGATAACAAAAAGACTAAGCAAAGCTCACATGTCCATGTCTGTACTCGAGTAAACGTGCAAATTCGGCTCCTCCTTGATGACCGCCTCTTTGACCTTATTTTGCAGGTGAACCAAGAACCCGTCCATTTCCGCATCTTGCACCGTGGACTCGCTCAGTTGCCTGCCACGTGATTCAAGAGCCGCACCGCTTAAAAAACACAGGAATTCACAAACTTCGACACGGATCAGTATTCAGCAAGATAGATACAGCATGCTCCCCCGAGACATCGAAACACTCGAGCTGATGACTGCCGCCAAGGCGACTGGTCAATCGACGCAACCAAGGAGACAAAGGACCCCCCCAGTCAACTGAGCTGGAGGAAAAACGAGCACGCTTACGAGGAAAACAACGGGACGACGACAATTAGCTTTCGCCTAATCGATACCGGCCCTTTGCTAGCTTCCTATCGAGCTACCAAACCACTTCCACTCGCCAAGGATCCGTTGAATTACAATGGAAATTGGTGAGGGTACCTGTTGAGGTAGTACAACTCCCAGTGCGATACGAGATCCGAGGGACCGAGCTTGTAGTTGATGCAGAACGCGAGGCCTGAATCAATCCAGAGCGGAACCGAATCCGTCAGCGCCAGATTTTCGAGACGCGCGCGCGCCTCGAGGGAAAATGGATTCGCGGCGGGTAAAAATGCGGTCGAGCTCGGAAGTCAAAGAAGAGCCTTACATTTGCGGAGTACCTCCTCTTCTTCCGCTTCGTCCAGCGTGAAGCCGCTCTCGTTCAGCTTCGCTTTGATTTCCTCCTCCATCGCTCGCGCGCTCGCTCTCTCTCTCTCTCTCTCTTGCTCGCAGTTTCTCTCTCTAGGGTTTGCGCAGGGATTTGGCGGGAAAGGTGCCTCTGGGGAGTTCGTATGTAGCGGGAGGAAGCGGGGGGGGGGGGGGGGGGGAGAGAGATGAGGGGAGAGCGTCCGACCGCAATTCCCATTATGTCCTTGGGGGGAGAGACGATGTCGTTTAGACATGGCCGGCTCAAAAAAAAATTATGGATGTGAAAAATTGGCGTCGCCCGGACTCGAACCGGAGACCTTCAGTGTGTTAGACTGACGTGATAACCAACTACACCACGACACCTTGTCGTGCGAAATTTTATGTTAATTTAATATAAAATCTGAATTTTGTGGCTCGGTTTGTTGATTTTGTTTGTCATCCGAGTATGCGTACGTACTTTATTAGCCTAGGGAAAGAAGGAGAGGGGGAATAAAGATCCTTCTCGATTATAAGGATATCAAAGATGCACATCTCGATTCTCGTGTCACCGCCGCCTCCTCCTCCTCCTCTCTCGACATGTGCATGTGTGAATTTCGAAAACAAACTATATCCCCCTTATTGTCTACTCAAGATATATTGCGTATCGACTGGTCAATTGCTTAATTGGATTGGGAAGGAGTTAAGAGATTCCGGCATTTTTTTTATTTTTCAGCTTAGGTTGACTAATTTTAGTACGTCAAGTGGTAAAAATTGGGATGCTAGTGACGATATTGCATGGATCATAGGCCGAAAAGTGATTTCAAGTAACCGAAACCAATCTCTTATTAATAAAGGTCCACTAGTTTCACGAAAATGAATGATTTGGAAAATATTTTCTAAAAAATTAACTACTTATATCTCTCGAAATAAAAAAAATCAATATAAAATAATCAACAATAATCTATGTTTAAATAGTTTACGGATGATGAAAATGTATTCCGTTCGTTCATTTTTTGTAAGCGACGCGGACGGTCATCTTTTCGAAAAATGCATTCCAAATCGTTCATTTTCCGCGAAATGAACACACCCTTAATTTCGTCTGTTCGGTTAAAATACTTAAAAGCCCGGAAATTTGTTGTGAAAATTTGAAAGTAGGGAACGAAAAGGTATGATTTATCCTTTGGATAAAGAGAATTTTCTTTCACCCCATCCTAATCCATCTAATCCATCGAGCCAAAGTGCATCGCAGCCGTTGATTTTACGAATGCCGTGGACAAATGAATTTCTCATATCGGGAGAGAAAAAGCGGAAAAACGAGCCGTTGAAGGAGGCGCTTTGAAAAGAGGGGAGTCGCCGCCCAAGGACCAGACAAAATAGAGAAGTAGCCGTTGCGCCATCGCTGCAAATATATCCCACGCTCCCTTTTGAATTGTTACGCTCAAATCAGCCATTTTCGCAGTCCGTCGTACTCACTCGCCGCCCTTCGCCCTCCTTCGCCCTTCGCTTCGCGGCTCTGTGCTCTTTCCCACGGCCGGTTGGGGCGATTTCTCCCTTTGGAATCTCGCCGCTGCACTGTCCGGTCGGTTTTGTTTGTTTGTTCGATCTCTGTGGGGGGCCGGGGGGCGAACTCATCTAGCATGGCCGCGAAAACCGTCGCCAAGGACATCATCACGCTGCGCGGCTCCGCAGCCATCGTCAGCGAGTTCTTCGGTCCGTTCGCCCCGCCCGTCCTTGGTTTCGATTTCGAGATGCGTTCGTTGTTTCTTCGCTGTAACCTTTTTGCTGATTTCGTTGGGTTTGCGTCTGGTTCTTCGTTTTCAGGTTATGCTGCGAACAGGTGAGCGGGACTCTGGGGGTGTGTACTGTACATGATCCCCGTTTGCTCTGTAGGCTAAGTGTAGACCTGATTCGGTTGATCGATTCAGAATTGAGTAATGAAAAACCATTTTGGGCGGGTTTTGATTTTGTCAGCATTCTATACAATCGCGGGGTGTATCCGGAGGAGAGCTTCGCGAAGGTGAAGAAGTACGGGCTTCCGATGCTGCTTACTCAGGATGAAGGTGTCAAATCCTTCATTGCCAACTTAAATGCTCAGCTTTCGGGTAAGAACAGATTCAACTTTTGCAACTTACATAGTTCCCCCGCTATTGCTGTTATGCTTGCTTCTGTAGACAATGCAGAGTTAGGGAATGTGTTAAAGATTGATTTGCGCTCATTGGGCGGCGAAAAAGGAGTGTTACCTCGGGGCTTGATTTGTTATGTAAAAAAGGCGTGTTCTCTGTGTCAAAACTTGACAGCTAAACACAACAAAAGGACAACTTTTGTTTAATTTCCTTGGAATGATGTCTGCTACAATTATCTGATGAGTCTGAATGTCAAATTTTTGCTCGAAAGAATGGTTGGAAGCTGGCAAATTGCAAAGGGTTGTTCTTGTTATAATGAGCAAGGCCACTGGTGAGGTGTTGGAGAGGTGGAACTTCAGCATCGAGACTGATGACGAGGTCGTCGAGAAGGGGTAATTTAAATCAAGTCAGCTTTTGCTTGTTTTCTCTGTTTACCTTTCGGGTTGTTGTCACTGGACACGTGGCGGCATCGTTCTGCTTTGATTACAGAGTCTCGAGAGAAAAGAGCGACAAAGAGATCATGAGGGAGATTCAAGCAATTATGCGACAGATTGCTTCGAGCATCACTTACTTGCCATGCCTTGATGAACCCTGTAAGAAGGATTAGTCTGGCGACCATTTAGGTAATACAGTTCACATGCTCCTGGGCTTGTTTGATTTAGAAATTTTCTCGCTCGTCTTTGTAGGTGTATTCGATGTGTTAGCATACACTGATAAGGACGTGGCGGTTCCGTTCACATGGATTGAGAGCGACCCTAAGTTGATTGCCAATCCACAGATGGTTAAGTTGCATTCTTTTGACACAAAGGTAAGTTGGACATATGCTTTTGTTCTTCTCTTTTCAAGGTGTGTCTTGAGTTGGACATGAACTTCAGTAGCTAGCTATCGTCGGTTCTCCTGCCCTTCTGATGCATTGTGTCTTTCTGATGTTTTGCAGATACACAAGGTGGACACGCTTGTATCATACAAGAACGATGAATGGGATGAGGAGTAATTTCCCTTGCGTCTTAAACGCGATATTGTGAATCTTTTATTCACAGTTTGTACGATTTGAATGGAATGACCCCGAGAAACAATGTCCTAAGTTCCTGTTACGAATCTACCAGTTCTGTAATTTTTGTTAATGCACCCCGAAAAATATGGCAATTGAACTCCTTTGTCTGTCCCCTTTGACAAAGTCACGGCGTTCCTGTTCATTGTCAAAAGGACTTGAGGTGACCTCAGCAGGTTAAAGGAAGAATTCTCAAAAGGGTAGAAAAGCCAAATAATGATCTCGGCGGTAGTTTAATCACAACATTGTTATGGGCCAAAAAGGCAGTTTTTGTCAACAGGATCTCGGTAATCCAAAACAGCTACACCACTTTATATTGTCTGCCATTCATTTCGATAATCCGGGCAGTGCATGAATGAAGACAAGAAAGATCGTCGGCGGGAGTAACCAAGTTGCCTCTTTCAAAGACCAAAAAGAAGTGGATATATACATTTTTGAAATGCCTCAAGCACAGTGCTAATTAAATAAACATCTCGTGCCAAGATGGGCTATACACAATTAAACGTCACAGTTCAGCTCCATCATGGACAAAATTACAAAGTCCCCCCTCCCATTGGAGCCCGCATGCCTCATGTCACACCACGGTATATTCCACCTGGTCGTAGATCATCCATATTATCAATGTTTCTATACCCATCAAGCTCCCTCAAACATGTCCACCCTCTTCGGGCAAGAAAATCACGATAATCATCTTCCGTGTAAAAAATCTTATCTTCTGTATGGACTGAAATGTGCCCTGACTCATCGTAAAGGCACACTTTTATGGCCAGTCCTGAAAATATAGATCTATGCATAAGCAGTTCATATAGTCAGTGTAGTGTAGTGAAGTGTTAACAGATGGCGGTGCGCGTCATGACAAAACAATTTCATAATTTGTACGGCTGTGCCCATTCCAAAACCTGCATGTGCTGCTATTACCTTCATCAAGCTGGAGAGTGTAATTTCCCAAAGGCATATCTCTGTCAAGGCTCCGTATTATCTGGTCTTCATCCTCCAACCAAAATGCACGTTTGGTTCTCAATCTAAAAGCAGATTTGATCGCCTCTTTAATGGAATCAGCAGAGCCATCAATACCAACCCTTCTGGTATAGTCACACCACTTGACTGAGATGACCCTCCCACCGTATGACTGACTCTCACCTGTTGAACCACAGAGAAAGGGAAAGTACAGTATCATCAATAAAATGTTCCTAACTCGGAAACATTATCAACTCAAGATGTTGGGGGTGGCTTTTAGGTTTTAGGCACAGATGTGAGGTGGAAAGCAAAGATTTTCAGCAGGTTGCACTTGAAATTGGCAACTCATTCATATGCTTGGGCAGAAGTCCTCAAAGTCGATAACAATCATTTTATCATATTACAGTAGATAAACCAACCATTTCCAGGGGTTTCCCTCCAATTCCAAGGGGGAACTCCATTAGCTGCAACTGCTTCAGCAGTAGTTATGGCCAGAGGATGCCCATCATGATCCAAACGTCTTTCAAGGTTGAGAGTCGGCCTACCACTTGCTGCACGGTGCACACCAAGAAAATTAAATGACACGAGACCATCTGTCTAAATTAACACGAGTAATCATAATTTGAACTGAAAGGTCGAGCAATAAAAACTAGAATGGTAAATCCGCACAAACACAAGTTCTAACTAACTTTGGGTGGAATGCTTTACCAAAAATTGATTGAAAAGCAAAAAAAAGCAAATATGACGAGGTCATCCAGAGAAGGGGACATGCACTTGGGCCTTTTTAGGGATAACTAAAGATGCAAGAGGTCCACTTGTAATTTGTGCCTCAATAGAAGTCCAGACTAGTCAATAGACATAAATGTTCCAGATATTGAAGTTTCCATCGATGCCTGTGCTAAAAATATGAGGTAATGATTACCATCTCTTTAGCAGGGAAAGAAATGACATTTTCTAAGGTCAGATGTGTTTCCCATCAACTCAAGGTCTAAGAATAGAATCCAAGCCCCATGCCAAAAATTCATAAAGTGAAGCCCGTTCAGACAAAATTTTGAAACATAATTTTTTAATCAGCAGATGTTCTGATACATATGGAGCAATTCCTATGGTTTGCCATTAATGGATTCAGACACTTGGCACTACATGGCATTGATATAAGAAAATCATCTCTGCGCTGCAGGTCCTAAAT
Organism: Syzygium malaccense; assembly: GCA_031216405.1. Taxonomy (NCBI): domain Eukaryota; kingdom Viridiplantae; phylum Streptophyta; class Magnoliopsida; order Myrtales; family Myrtaceae; genus Syzygium; species Syzygium malaccense. The sequence goes on along the minus strand of CM062254.1, from coordinate 44,315,167 downwards.
TTTGCAGGAGGGGACATAATAACATCAGGACATCACTTTACCCTTAAAATCAATAATGCATTGTCTCAGATACCCAGGGCCAAGTTTTCTTCTTCAGTTTTCTGCTAGCATTTTGATAAATAGGAATGCAATATATGCTCTTTGATTTAAAATTTTAGGTCTAGTAGTGATAAATCTCATTCCTTTGTTAATGTACCATCTGTCTACAAATTTGAACAAAACAGCGACACCACTTTATATTGTCTGCCATCATCGGTGTAAGATTTTCCTGATTCTTCTGTTAATCTTGTAATGAGATTTGGCCAACTTCATATTTTATAAAAATGAAGGGAACTCCATGTGACAGGACATGAGAATGACTAATAAAGAGTGGATGCTCAGCTGCACAATTGGAGAACCTACAAACCAATAACCCTTATGGCCACAAAGCAAAAAAGTTATGCAATGGAGCGTGCAGAATAGTAAAGCAAATAAACCATAATTACTAAGTTGAAAACCAAGTTTTCTTACCTTCTACAGGTCCGAAAGTCATCCCAGCATCCTCAATGCCTGCATACAAAAGTATAATTCAAAACTAAATGCACAGAAAGTACAAAAGAAGTCCCTCCCTACTTTGTAATCCCAAGGCAATGGGACAAATAAATGGAAAAGTCCCTAGCAGCCTGTCCAATAAATGTGAAAAAGAAGGCAAGATCAAGAAAGGTGCCTCAAATGGAGTTGAGTTCCAGTTCTAAGGGCAATAGTGAAATTCTTTTCTTTAAAGGTTGTATCCATTAAAATAAGGACAGGGTGAACAAGAGAATGAACCATAAATTCACGAACCACACCAGAATCAAAGAAAATATACTGTTGAAATCCAGCCTGTCTTCTGTAAGGCTGCATGCTGAACTGAGATTCTACTGGTTCTCTAAAGCAAGGGAACATTAATCATGAACAGAACCCAAAGAGATAAAAAAGAAATGGTGCATACATACCTCAAGCTCTTAATGAAACTTAAGAAACTCAATAGTACTTATGACATATGTGATATGTGTAAATTTGTTTAAGATCGCAAAGGGCCAGAATAGACAGCAATCTAATTTCACAGGTACATGCACATCGACCAGTCGCATGCCCTCTATCAGATATCAAATGGATTGAAGTTTCTCCCGACATTGCACCTACTCAAGGCAACATCCACATGGAACCGAATGTGGGCCTTGATTGGTTAGCAGACACAAAATTCAGCGGAATGGTGAGGAGGTCCTCATCTCTTTCGTCATGCATTTGGTCACTTAGATAAAGAGAAATGAATCATACCCGCAACAAAAAGTTATGGATTCTCTTGTTTATCATCGAGCACAATCCGACACGAGAGGAAAATTGCTAGATGGACCACTAAATATGACTTTATAATAGCCATGCTTTGGAGAAAAACGTATTAAAAGCTTTTTATTTACACTACTGATGACACAAATTGTTGTCCCTTTTTTCCTTCAAACTAGTAGTACACTGAACTATTCACAATTTCATTTCATCTTTTTTTATGACTGTAAGTCACTTCGTCTTTTCATAAATTGGCATGTCTCCCAAAGTACTAGTTCTAAAAAAATGAGATAAATTAAAGTATTGTCTTTCATCGAATTTGTCTCTTCTATAAGGAAGAAACCCTGGCACGATGAGCATATGGATTACTAATATGTACAATAAATCCTCACTCGTAAATTGACTCAACCAGTTTCAAGATATAGGCATGTGGTGATCTAGGTTCAGACTCCTTGTTTCTTTAATATTTTTTTATTCAACTTCGATAGTCTCATTCTAGCCAATCAAACAGAACAGAAAGATTCATCTCACAAAATAAAATATTTTCCGTGTTGTATTAACGAGTTCCTAGAAGAAACAGATTAAATACCAAACCACAATGTCATCAGGTTTTGTTCACCCTTGTAAATACAGGGAATAGCCCATGAATGAAATAGTGAAGCAAACATGGTGAAGTGAGTGAATTGGACGTGCATTCACAATTATAAGAATACTTCCACTGACTGGACATCATGAAGTGAACATTGTTCACTTGGTACAGGTAGAATGTAGTGAGTAAAACAAACAAAGTGTTACACACATGCATTTGCAATTATACCAAACCACAGTGTCATCAGGTTCTGTTTACCCTCGTAAATACAGGGAATAGCCCATGAAATGAAATAGTGAGGCAAACATGGTGGTATGAGTGATTGGACGTGCATTTGCAATTATAAGAATACTTCCGATGACTGGACATCATGAAGTGAACATTGTTCACTTGGTATAGGTAGAATGTAGTGAGTAAAACAAACAAAGTGTTACGCACGTGCATTTGCAATTACTGGAACGAACGAAATTAACTCTTGAAAAGCTATGGCGACCTTCACCACCATATGGAAAGAAATAGAAACCAGCTAGACAGGCCGAGAAAGATGGAATGCATCCCCTCAAGAGGAGTTAGCCAACTCTTCAATTTAGGTCCCACAAACAAACACTCATCCCCAGCTGGACAACTATTGTTACAAGAAAGTTCGCACTTCAAACTCGAGTCCACAAATACTTGGTAACTTCTTGAGTAATGCTGTACATGAAAGACAATTCCTTATTGTAGCAGTCCCAAAAATCACATTGGGGACTGCGAAAACTCGTCTTCCGTACTAATCAATCAACTAACACCCTCATTCACTACCTACTAGTGAACTTGTTAAGAAAAAGAAATTTGTTCTTCAGTAATTTCATTATGATTACAAACTTTCTGCTCACGCCCTGTAATTCCTACTCAAAGGCTAACACTTCCAGAAAAATCTTTCACACTCAAGACACGCCTTGAAAGATCATAGCCATTGCCTATTCGCAATTCCTATCTCACAGAAGAGGAAAGAGAAAATACAAGCTTAGGGAGCTTAACTGGGCAACTTTTGATCGCTACAATTTAGCTTCTATATCACAAACACCACCAACACAACACATACGCCCAAATAATTCCTCCCAATTCGACTTAGTTAACAAAGTGTAAAACAGCATATTCATACTTGCCTTTGTCAGAGAACTGCATGTAGGAATCGACCTTCAAAGCCGAGGCCGCCGGACTCTTATACTGACCATTCTTGCTCCTCTCCCTCAGAATCTCCTCAATCTCCTTGTAATACGACATCTTTGCCGACCCTCTATCCTGGTACTTGGCCTTCTTGAACTCCTTGAGCAAGTTCCTCCACTTGTCCGTGCACATGGTCGGGGAACGGTCGAACCCTTTCTCTCTCATCTTGGACGAGATCTGCTCCCAGAGGTGCTTGTTCGACTTGGAGGTGTTGAACAGCGAGTCCATCTCGCGGCGGAGCGCGATGAGGCACCGGGTCTCGTCCTGGACCCAAGTCTCGGCGCGCTTCTTCGGGGCCTTGACCTCGAGGTCCTCCCCGCTGCTCTCGCCGAGGATCATCTGGTGGTGCGACTGGGGCTGCGGGGGCGGCGGCGGCTGGTGCTGGAGCTGGTGCTGGTGTGGGTGGTGGGGAGGCGGCGGCGGGGGGATGTCGCCGTTGGAGGAGACGACCTCGATGATCATGTCGCGAGGGGTGGACTCCTCCTTGTAGAAATCGATGGGGCGAGGCTTCTCGGACAAGTACATGGCGGGAGGGGGTTAGGGCTTCCTTCCCCGGGGGGAATGGCGAAGGCGGCGGCGACCGTTAGGGCTCAGGGACGGCGGAGGAGACACGGCGGCGATGGTGGGAGCGGCGGAGGAACCATCGCCGGAGAATCAGCGAGGAGTGGAGTGGAAGAGAGTTAGCTCAGCTCCTTTGCATTTTCTTCTTCGTTTGGCCTCTTTGCAGAGCCGTTCGAGAGACGGAGAGAGAGGTCTGCGTGAATGGAAAGCTTTCGTGGGAGCGTGAATGCTGAAAACGGAATCACTGATTATTTACTAATCTGCGATTAGTGAGCAGTTTAATCAGTGATTAGGGAAGCAAAGAGAGGGGCGAACATTCAGAACTCAGCAAAGAGTGTTTTGATTGGCAGAATAAGATCGTCTCCACGGTCGGGAATGATCCTCCTTCGAGAGGGAAACGGAAAATCGACGCCGGGGTTGGTTTTTGCCTTCCAAAGTTTTCGAAAGTCGGGAAAAGAAAGAAATTAAATTATTCGGGTAGTCAACGAGGGTACCGAACCGCTATGAAAAATTTAAATTAATAAAGAATCAAAATAATATTACATCTCAATAATTTTTTTTTTCTAATTTCCAAGAGCCCTAAGTTGATAGGTGCAAGAGCGATGGTTTCAATGTACATCAACGATCATCAACTTGCTTGGATGCTTTTGTGGACCTCTTATGAGCGTTCATCGCTGGGGGCATCATTCTCGTAAGATTTAGACGCAGAACTCGATCAAAATTCCCGTGTGTTCTTAGGACATGTTGATGGAACAATCAATTGGTCATTTTCCGTGCTAGTTGAAAAGGAGTTAGATGCGCAATTGCACGAGTATGATTTCACATCAACCTTTATGGTGCCCACCAGCTTTCATTACAAGAAGTGGAATTCCCTCCATGTCCTACCTTCTCAACCAGTGTACGTTTGTTCTTCCGAAAGGCAGAAGTTCATTCCTCGATTCAAAAGAGCTTGAAAATGACTCCTTCTACTTTCCATCAGCTCTTCCAGCAAGAACTAGCTAGTTTCATTTTCATACTAAGCTTTCCCATCAGTGGCTAGATCAAGCATAAAATGGATACTTCTCTCGAAAGGGTTCATCGTCGGGTGAGGACGAAGCCCAATTCATATTTTACAAACATCGGATAATGTGGAGCCATGTGAGACCAATCAAATCTATAATAGACACAGAAATTCATCCGATCCATAATAGACAGATCCATGCAAAAAAAAATTCCGCTGTCAATGAACAGAGTACTTCAGCATTCTTAAGGCAAATCTACATCCACTTTCTTCCCTAGATAATGTAAGAATAAAGCAAATCAAGGAAATAAATTCCCACTAATGGATTTTGCACTACTTTTCATAACCTGGTCCTAGCTGCGAGTTGGGTGTGCACGCAGTCGATGCGCGCTATTGAATAATAATCCAACATAGAAGGAGCGCTTCGCATGTGAGAAACATTCCAAGGAATGGAATATCCAAGAACACACTGACTAATGTAAAAGAAATTATTGAGCAAAGACCCAAGCAACGTTATGCCGTCTGTATAAATTCTTCTCAAGGAACACTCTGCAAGTCCTGGTGATTTTAAATTCAATCGAATGCAATGCATTAGCTATGAGAAATTTGTGATCCGCAAATAGATGAAAAGAGAAATTCTGAACCGAAATTAGATGGATAGCTGTTGACAAAATTTGGGAAACCTGCCAATCAATTCCTTGACTTCTTCCTCGATGATTTAGAATGCTTGGGTTTCTCCGCAACTGAGGTTTGTGAGGCCCCTTTGGAGCTGCTTGCTTGGTTTGGTGTCGCATTAGGAGCACTTGAACTGGCACCAGCTTCATGTTTTTCTCTAGCTACAGCCCCCTGTGAGCCTCTTACTTGAGCAGCTCTCTTATCCTTCCTCTTCGGCCTATAACTTGATCTCTCCCTCTTAGGAAGCCACCTTTCCGGATCTGGTGGAGGACCCGGATTAGCCGGGTCAAAACCTTTGGGGTATCTTGGCTTTCTCTTCCTCTTTTTCTTGGTTTTCTCTTTGCTCTTACTCTCCTCATGTGCCTCAGCGAGTCCGCGATGAAGAGAACTTTCATCTTGTTTCGCACCAGAGGTCTTCTCTAAACTCTCCACATTAATGCCCTTCAACCCAGGCAATGGTTTTAACTTCGTTTCATAAGCTTCAGCTTTGCCAATATCTACCCGTGCGACCGTGGTTATGAGCCCAGCCATTGCCTCTATGCTTCCATGGCTTTTCACAAGTTCCTCGTAAAGGTGTGCAGCTTCCTCTTGCCTGCCGTGCCTGAGCATGAAGGAAGCTGCCTCTGGCATTATAGAAGAGAGCTTGTTGTCCTCAGTCATGGCGTTTGACCACCATTGGATCGCTGAGTTAAGAATGGCAGCTGCGCCGTCAATATCACCTGCACGCTCTTTCAATGCAACAAGGGTCGCAACAGTGGCAGGCATGTGCTGGATATCGGGTATCTTGCTCAGCGATTCTGCTGCTACAAGAGGGTGGCCAGCTGCTGCAGCAACCTGTGCTCTTGCCAGAAGAACAGTCTTGGACTTATCAGGGAACTTCTCTGCAAATTGCCCTAATACTTCCTCAGCTTTGCCAGCCTTGTTCTCTCTCACAAACACAGCCGCTTGAAGCAATATTGGTGCCACGCTGTTAGGAAACATGTCGGGCAGACAAGCAACAAGCTCTCGGGCCTGAGTATTTGAGAAAGAACAAGGTTAGTATGTAAGCAAAACAATACTAGTTGGCAGACTTAGTCCATTAACTACACAATTAAAAAAATGCACAGTTGGTATAGAAGCACAAAAGAAAATTCGGGGTTCGACCTGATCCATCTTATTCGCATGGAGGAGCAAAAGCACCCGGTTAGCGTATATTGCCTCCCTTTGCTTCCGTAAAAGTTTCAATTCCACTGTATGAGAAAGCTGGAAGTTCTGGGCATCTTTCTCCTTTAGGCGGTCAACTTTTCTCAGGCTATCAGAGACATCTTTTGGCCCTTTCAGAGCAATGAGGTTGTTCACTGCCACAGCAAGCGATGATTCATCGGACAAATTCCGATTAATGATGCCAGTGTAAGCTTCAATGGCCTCTTGTCTGCGTCCAAAGATCTATGAAAAATAAAAAAGTTGTATCATTTCAGAACTACATGCCAAGAGATATTTATAAGAAATGATTGGAGCCCTCCTCGACAACAGCAGAAGCATTAACCAATTGTCAAATACCTGCTGAACATAAGCCAACTGGACAGCAATAGGAGCTAATTCAATTTCCACCTCATCGGCATCTAAGTTTTCTTCCAGGAGAGTTTCCTGACCAATTCTGACAGTATCTCAAATACATCAGCATTCAGCATTCTAATTTTCCTATTCACTTCAGAAGCAAGGCGGCATAGAGCCTAAAGAAGTACAAAAAGTGGATGAGATGCGAAATCCAATCAAAAGAAAAGTTAAAGTGGTGAAAGGAGCATGCCCCTGTGCACCAACAACACCGAATGCGTTCCATAGTAAACCCTCGTTATTTGGACAAAGTCAAACAAGAAATTATCTTTCGACGAAAAAAAAAATTATCTTAGTTCATTACTTTACAACACCAGTTTATCGCAAAACTGGGGAGAACCACATAAAGAGTTTCCAAAGGTAAACGACAGAGTTAAGGTGGGAAAATGGTGCAAATGCACATCATGGTTCGTGTAACGCATTCCTGAAAGCAAATATAGAAAAATGAGCAAGAAGTAAATTGAAAATTAGAGTCTTGTTCATCGCTTCTGCATATTGTGAACCTAAAAAAAAATACAAAATAATCGCAATACTCCAATTAAATCACTGCATATTGGTTTAAGGGAAAAATGCTAGGCCACGTGGTAAAAGTTTGCCCCATTAGCAAGATGAAATGCTAGAAATTCAGTGAAAACAAAGTACTCAGTGCTCAAGGCATGTATTCCGCAGAAAAGCCCTTGCTTCATCAATTTGGCAAACAGAAAATAAAAGGTAAAGCACCTTTAAGAGATCAAGCAGAAAGTTCCTGTCAAAGAGTTCTTATGCCTGGATAAAAGGTACAACCATGTAAATTGACATGGGTTACCGAGACCAAATGATAAGAAACCATTAGTGAAAAGACTTCATAAACACCCATAAAATTGCACTAGCAGCGCCAATAAAGTGACAAACCTGTGAACATAAGTACAATGAATCGGTCATGTATATTACCTACGAGCTGATAACAAGAGTTGTTCAGCATCCGAATACTTTTCTCTTTCAATTAAAGAACAAGCAGTGTTGTAAGCCAACTCAAAGCTGCTAGTTGGTTTGACCCTGAGTGCATCCAATGTTCCTTGCACTTCCGAGGCTCTTCCAGTCGCAACCAAACTGGCAATAGCATTTATCTCAAGTGATTCCACGTTAGACTTCTGTAGCTTTTGATAAATATCTGCACAAGCATCCATTTTGCCTTGGCGGTACAGAATCTGAGACTCCAAGAGCATGGCTGAAGTACTTCTTTCTTTGCTCTTGAAAGAGTCCAAAGCTTCATCTAGCTTGTTTTGTCTGTATAAGCAGTATGCCTATTTAGAGCCAACAGAGGAAGAAGGACATTAATAAAGAGACAGCTGAACTGTTCTTCTTTCTCAACATGCAATAGACTCAGTTATGCATTTGGTAAGCTCGAGATTAAACTAAAATGCATATGGGTCAAAATCATAAGAATACATGTGATGGAGCAAAAATTCTTTCAAAATCTTCAAATAACCAATTACGGTGAGTAAGAAAGATATGTACAAGCACGGTGAATCATTTACGGCCCCAGTCAAACAAGTGCAAGGGTTTTTCACTTTCCTTTTGCCACTGATAAGTGCGAGGGTTGGGCACCTCGATGACCTTCTTCCACTAGAGGACATTACTGGTTGCTTGCGGGTAAATATTCTTCCGGGACCAAAACTCCACTATCCTATAACTTCGTTCAGATAATACTTCAAAACCAACATGTAACAGGTCTCCATAAGAATCACCTAGCTTATCTGCAAGCTGAGTTATTTCAACCCCTCTTGGAGTCAAATGTTTCGACTAAAGCCACAAAGATGCAACGGGGAAATTCATTTCCAGTAACACACAATTCACAATTCTGCTATTTCAGGAGCATCGTGCACTCCACCTCGACGAGAAATGAGAAAATCAATCAAAATGACGGCATGGCAACACGTGAAATCCCGAAGGCCTTGCAAAATGAACACTAAACCTGCGTGAAAGTGAAACGAAACCGCAACACCAGCACGCGTTTCGATAATTCAAGCACTCGCCTTGTGAAAACTGAAGTCGATTGGTAGGTTCCTAGCTGATTGAACGGTGGTCAGCGCGTCCTCGATCCTGTCGCCCTTTATCAGAGCCACCACCTTGCATCTAATCGCGTCTTCATCCCCAGGAGCGATTCCCAGCACTGTCGAAAAAGAAACAAGAAGAAGAAGAAGAACGTCGAATGGTGAGGTCGATAAGGGCGACGGAAGGAAGCCATCGAACGCGACGGTACACGGCCGGGGAGGAATCGGAACCTTGATCTGCGACCTTGACGGCTTGTTTGTACTCAGATCGTTGGATGTGCTTGCTGAGAGACGCGAACAGATCTTCGATGGGCGGCGGCGGCGGCTGCGACGGGGAAGGGGAGGGTTTCGGCTTGTCCTTGGGCTTCGGAGCCATCGATTCGCCGGAATGCGACGGGCGCTGGTCTCTTTCGGCGGAGCAACGTTGGGGCGAGAGACGATCGACGAGCCAGAACTCGAGCGCTTCGCAGTGATTGAGAGGGCTGTCTCGAGAGGTTTTGGTATCTCCTTCGTCGTCGTCGTCGTCGTCGTCGTCTTCGGTTTGACCACTTTCTCTTCTGGTGCGGGCTCGAAACGCACGGTGGCAAAGCCCAGAAGGTTCCGGTGGAGCCCATGGGCCTTCTCGCCCTTTTCTTTTAAAGGCTTGAGGCCCGTCGAGTTTTCCATGATGAATGAAAGCATAAATTTCGTTGGCTTTTTAGGATGTACAAAGCAATTTAAGCTCAAGAGTTGCATTTGAATAATAACTAATAATTACTTTGCGACCAATACCCGATCCGGACCCAATCCATATCTCACCCAACACGGGCTCCATTCTCAGCAATTTTTCTACTTGAATTGTTGCCTCTGAAGAATGGGCAATTCCATGAATCGGCTCGTTGAATCAATGAGGGAGCTCGAGGGTCAGGGTCGGGGTCGGGGTGGGCCGTGAAGTAGGTGGCGAAATGAAGGGTGGTGAATTCTTGCTTAGGTGAGGAGCAATGCCTTCACTATAACTGTGAATATAACTGCTAATAGAGCTCGGTGTTAATTCTTCTCCACACGAAACATCAATGACTATTCAAAATGTTCACATGAATATAAATCCGAAGAAACCGGAAATGATCTTGACACTCGCACTCTTCTTGCTGCAACACTTTTTCTCCATATGGGCAGGTAAGGGGATCCATGATTCATGCAATATAAAATCTCTTATAGAACTCGAGGATGATAGCTGTTGGATTAGAATACAATAGGAGCCATTGTCACATTGCATTCATGATTCAATCCATCGGACTCGTTCCTTTTATCAGCATTTCACGAGGTTCGTGGAAAAGAAGACTCCTTTACAAGTTCCGAGTTTCAGGGACACTGACTTTTCTTAAAATACAATAACTATGGGACATATGAGTTCAGCTCTTTAGAGGGGCACCGGAGATGGGTGGCGAGGTCGGCGGCAACGCCGATCAGTTGAGATCAAAGAGGAGAGAGAGAGCTCGTGAGTCGCGATTAGTTGAACCAAAGAGGTAGAGAGAGATTAGAGGAGCGAATATCAAAGAGGGATCAATACCTCTTTTCTTAACTTCGCTATTTTGATTGGGTAAGTTGAAAATAGGTTTGTAACGTACCCATTAAAACCCATACTATTTAGGCTTTTCTCTTTGGAACCCGTTATGATTTACATTTTAAATTTGGGGTAACCCATATATAATTCATCTCGATAATTTTGGATTTTTTCTAGCAAAATAAATTTGGATAAAAATTCGAGTTTATAAACCATTTTGACAATCCTGACTTTACGAGAGCATTTCCATAGTCTCTGCCCTCGAGGCTCAAGGCAAATTTTTTTGGGAAAATTTGTCCAAAAAGTCCTAGAACATGGGCCTAATTAAAAAAAAACACAAACTTTAGGTTGAATGACAATTCTGGTCCCAACTTTTTATTATCTTCTAAAAAATTATCAACTTTAGGTTGAGTGACAATTCTGGTCCCAATTTTTTCTTATATTTTAAAAAAACACAAACTTTAGGTTGAGTGACAATTCTAACCTCCACTTTTTTTTGTCTAGTAAAAAAGTATCAACTTTCAATTAAATGCCAAATCTGGTCCCATTGACCTTAGAACTATTGATTATCCAACTTGACTATTCCATCTCAACAATTAATCCACGTGGCTTGCTGACTGGATTTAAAGCACCATTCATCATCTTATTTTCTGAGCAACAACAGTAAAACTGTTTGTCTCCTTTACTTCACTAACAAGTTAAAAATATTTTCAGATTGAATCTCTCTAGCTAGACTTCGTTGTTTTGTTGTAATCTGAATCTATAGACCACTATCCATCGATAGACACCATAGACGAGATCTACTAAGCTCACCACCATAACATTTTTTCGTAAACAAGGGTGACTTGAGATAGAGTCACCAAGGGGCCAAATTTGGGATAAAGGTGAAAGTTTGTGACTTT